>VZTH01017528.1:5961-87050 GCA_013397815.1 Aleadryas rufinucha | reverse complement strand
CCCCGAGGGCGGGAAACCGTTCCTGCCGTGAGGGGAGAGCGCCCGACCCCGAGGGCGGGAAACCGTTCCTGCCCTGAGGGGAGAGCGCCCGACCCCGAGGGCGGGAAACCGTTCCTGCCGTGAGGGGAGAGCGCCCGGCCCCGAGGGCGGGAAACCGTTCCTGCCGTGAGGGGAGAGCGCCCGGCCCCGAGGGCGGGAAACGCACCTGGAGCCCAAAAGGGCGGGAAAACGCTCCCACCGTGAGGGACGCGGCCCCGCATCCCTGAGGGACGGCCCCACAGAGCCCTCCCAAGGTGTCATTCCCACCTCTATTTCAGATTAGAAATACGTTGAGAGAACAGTGTCCGAACGGGACCGTCTCCTCCTCCAGGGCTGGTGCTGCCACATACACACCTGGAGTCCCCACCTCAAGCATCCAGGGCACAGATGAGCAGCATTAGCTTTTCCCAGGCATTCACAGGAGTCATTGAAAACAAAGTGTGATCCATACGTTGCTGAACTGAGGTAATTTTCCCTGATAAGGTGGAAAATTACATAGTTGAAAACTAAAACATAGGGAAAAAAACCCAAAATTTGCCTTGGGCATCCCTCCCTGAATGAGGCTGAGTGACCAACTTGTCTCACATCTCCACATGACTTAAAACTTCACCCAGAATTTTAACAGCCTATTTCTCTCCCCTGTGCTGAGGCAAATGCCAAACTCCTCAGCTGGAGTAGCAGATCCCAGGGAAAGCAAGCTCATCACATGCAAACTGTTCTCCCAACTTTCAATGGTATCTATAAGTGTTAGCACACCTTTCCAAAACTGTCATAATGTAATTTCTTTTGTCTATATGCTACATATACAACAACAAGTCAAAATTTGATTATTTAGTAGGTTGAGTTTCCAACAACACACCACAAATGTTTTTCTCTGGTGTATTTATGTCTGCTTGAAGTTTAACTCTCCACCCATAATATTTGCTTTTTTTTTTTGTAAAAAACCTCAACTTTTCAGGCAGAATTCTACACTAGAAACAGCATTTATCCAGCCTTAGAAGATGAACTCTGACTGCTCTCACTCAGCAACAGATAAAGGTAAGTTAACAACAACTTCACAATAAAAATCAAAATAATTTTATTTGCTCTCTCCATTAAGCAATTTCCACCCACAGGCAACTTTGTGTTCCACAGTAATGCAGCATAACCTGAGTTGTTCACAGGTTCAGATCTTAAGACTAAAGGGAGGTTCAAAATAAAGTCCTAGAAAAATAATGAAATTACTTTTCCAAGACACACCAGTTAACTAGAGAAACAACCACTCAATTCAGCACAGAACACAAATATTCACATAGAAACAAAAAACTTTCACTATGACCAGGAATAGCAACACAATGGACAAAAGATCATTTGCTTTAACTCCATAACACATTAAATCAAACCTTTGCCTTTCACAGAGGTCACACATTTTTCTAATGTGGTATCAGCACCATTTTGTTTTGAAAGAGGAGGATTCCACAGAAAGACGAGCAGAATACAGAAAATCTTCTGTAATTTGCTGCCATCTGGCAGCAGTGCAGAGCAAGGCCAGTAAAAAAATAGATTTACAGTAGCAATTTATTACACTAGAAAGCCACACAAGCCTTGAAAGCAGAGCTTATCCTGGTGCTGGTGACACTTTGCTACCTGCAGATTCCAGCACTGGCAACAACAACACATTATCACTACAGTCTTGGATATTTTATTTATTTGTCATAACATCTTGCCAATCTTTCCTTAGACAAGTCAAACATTCTCATTATTTCTTGACAAGTAGCAGAGAACTCCACAAGACGATACTGTAAAGCATTTAATATTTTGCTGCCTAAACAATCAATATTAGAAACCAAAGGTTACTCAAACACACTAATTAGCAAGAGTGCTTTAGCACACAATACCAAGAAATGCAGGCAGCCTCCATGGAGTTCTGCATTTCCCTCCCACTTCCAGCTGCTTATTCGAGGGTGGTGGCATTGGCCTAAGTAGAACCCATTGTCTGCACTTCCCAAAGCTACAGCCAGTTGTAAAAACAACAATAACACATTCCACCACCAGGCCCTCTGCCCTGCCTCTGGGCATAAAGCCTTTAAAAACTCCCAGTATTCACTCCAAGCACAGTAAAACTTTCCAGCAACACTATTTTTTAGCTATGGCATTAAAAAAGGGCATAGTAAAGTTATTATTACCAGAAAACACCACAACCCAACAATAACACCCTTGCAGCCAAACACCAGGGAACTGCACAAAAAAGGCTTTGCAAGGAGCAAAGTGACAACAGTCCCACAGTACCTGGGCAGGTAGAGCCAGGGCTGCCAGCAGAGTCCCTCCAGGAGCAAGAGGCTGGACTGGAACCAGAGCTATAACAGAAGCAAAAGCAAAACCAGGACTGAACACACCCACAATTGAAGGGCAGCAGCTCTGCTCAGCCCTCAGCTTAAGTAGAGCTCCTGTACCAAAGAGCAGAGGGGGCGTGGGTGGGTCCCAGATGAGGTTGGTTGGGAGGGTCAGTCCCAGGTGAGGCTGCTTGGGAGGGTCACACCTATTGGTGCCCTTGACTCTGACCCCTGGCAATAAAAAGCAATTTGATTAAAAAATCTCAGTTACTAAGCTTTTGGGTTGGTCATTTGAAAGTTGTAGGTTCCTTATTTATGCTGTTTGTTCATCTCTGGCACTGAATAGTTGGAAAACTACTAAACNTCTGACCCCTGGCAATAAAAAGCAATTTGATTAAAAAATCTCAGTTACTAAGCTTTTGGGTTGGTCATTTGAAAGTTGTAGGTTCCTTATTTATGCTGTTTGTTCATCTCTGGCACAGAATAGCTGGAAAACCATTAAAACATTTCTTTCTTTCTTTCATTACCCACTGCTCCTGCTTTCTCTCTG
Organism: Aleadryas rufinucha; assembly: GCA_013397815.1. Lineage (NCBI taxonomy): Eukaryota > Metazoa > Chordata > Aves > Passeriformes > Aleadryas > Aleadryas rufinucha. The sequence continues at coordinate 84,149 of VZTH01017528.1, read as the reverse complement.
TGTGGCTGTCACCTCACACCACCGCACACCCTTGATGTTTCCCACTCCCAAAATGACTGCCTTTGGAATTCACATGGATACCCCATCAGGCACATAACCTCCCACCTTGCTGCCTTGATTCATCCTTCACCTTGTAACTACACTGCTATTTTTCTGCACCATTCTTAGGTACCCTGGCTCCTCCTCAAACCTGCATTTCTCTCTCCTGCTACCTTTTATCATAAGAGTTTCTTGATGCATCTTTAGCTGTGCAGATCTGTTTATCTGAACCAAACTCTAGACCTGATTCACTAGCAAACTGTCCCCAGATGATTTTGATGAGTGGTTCCCAAAGGACACCAAAGCCTCCAGATACAAAGTTACTGCTTCTGTTGCCAGGTTATTGCTGTTACCTAGGGAGCATGGAATATCAGGGAAGAAGGTTGGAAGCCATGTAAGCTTAGTTTGACCTTTCAAGCATTTTTTTTCCTTGTTTTCTGTAAACTGTAATGCACATTCGATTTTATTTTCCTATCCTTTAAGAAAATGCACTACTGTTCCTTTATGTTTTCTTCCTCAGGCAAAATTAGAAATTTCTTCCCTTTTTCACTTGCCTTCCTCTTTTCCTCATTCCCATATAATGTTTTCTTCTCCTAAATTGCATTTACTCTTCACTTCTGAATGAAAATTAATGGGATTGCTACCTCTACTTCAAAGCTGTACAAGATTCTTCAGGGTCTTTTTTTGCAGCCCTTATTTACATAATATCTAAATATAGCGGAACCTTTTGGAGGGCTTAATCTCCCAGTTTTTCCCTTTTACTGGCAATCAGGAACTTTCTTCTTTTTAGCACTACAGATTATATTTGGAAGCCTGAAGGGGAAGAGAGGTACAAAGGGGGATTCTTCAAGAGCTTTGTTCTGGTGGTTGAGTGATGAATGACTTTACAGATGAATCTGCAGTGTGCCCACAGCACAGGGAGGTGACCTGGTTACAACACTTGTCTCCTGATCCATTTATACTCCAGGATCCAAATCCAGGGCCGGGATCCGTGTGGGAGGAAGCCCCCACCTGTGCAGCAGCCCCTTGAGCAAGAGGAGCGTTGTGCAGAGTACGAGTCACGCCCACACAGATCAGATTTCGGGAGTGCAGCCAAACTTTGTGTGGATGGGACCTAAATTTGTCCCTCGTGCTCCAAAATCCCGGACTGCTTATATAAGGTAACGCAAGTGACAGATACAAAATTGTGAGCCTGTTATTTTCCTCTGGCTTGACTATACTGTGTAGATTTTGTGTTATTTTTTGTTTTATTTTTGTGTTACATCCCGATTCTGTAGGGCATGAAGACCTGTCAGCTGTTTCTCTGAAAGGAGGTTTTATTTTTTAAGTTAGGCAATAAACCTCTAAACCTCCACCAATAAAAACACATGAAAACAAAGTTCATTTTTTTTCAGTCTAAATTAAGCCTTTTAAAGTATTTTCACTGATATATATATATAAAGAAAGAATCTTCAGGTAAATCATTCCTAGTTGGTAGCAGTGAAACTTTAATCTGAAACCATAATAAGGAACTAAAGCAGTGGGTAATTATAAAACCTTGCTATGAGGAAATCAGCCCTGGAAACTTGCATCATCACTGCAAAGTTCTTTTAAACCACAAAGTGTTGGGAATTAAAACATGAGCCTATGAACTGATGTGTCCTGTGGCAAAAAAAGTCCATCTCAAACAAAAATGTGACAGATGAAGTTAAACTATTCCGTGCCAAAGCACAGGAACCAGGTGGAATTTGGGGTTAAGTCTGTCAGTCCTCTGCTGACATGAAGGGTCAAGTCAGTCCTGGCTCGATGATTAAATCCAAACACAAACCCACCTACTCTAAAGCCTACATTTAAATTGTTTTGATAGGAAAGCAGATTGATCCAACATTTGATTTATGAAATATCCATTCACAGGGTGGAAACTCATTATCATTTGAGGAAAACATTGAGATTTTGCTGTTATGTTTGCTATTCTCCACATGCTGAGGAGGAGGATCTGTGGTCATTTAAGGCAGTAAGTTTTTTATTCCCATTGAAACATAGGGAATTTAAGCATCGCCCTTCCCACGGCTGCCAGAACAATGCTGTCGAATCTGGGGAGGATTCAGGGCTCTACAAAAGATCTAAGAACACACAAAAGAGTGTGGGTTGCTAAAGGAATGGTTTCTCAGGGAGGTGGGTTGACAGCATTACATTTTGCAGCTCTGTGAAACTATTTGATTCATTCTCCTTAATTGCATTAAACCTTTATTTCTTCTCAAAAGCTGCAAAGAGAAAATAGTGAGTATTTCAGAATCTTGACCTGTATCAGTGCAGCCTGTGCCATCAGGGAAAGTCTCACCAAATTGATTACTGCTTCACTACTTGGAATTGGATAACTTCTGGGTTTCATTCTTCAAGTTTGAACCTGTGGCCAGCTCTTTTCAAAAGCATGATTCAAAGACATTAACTTGTGACAAATTTGGTGAAAATCAGCATCTGGGTGAAGAAAGATGCTCTCTTGCCTTTGAAAGGAGGAATGCTGTCAGACACAAACTTTCATCCATTTTTATACTACCTTGATGGCATCTTCCCCACCCAACCTAGCAAAAACTTCAGTGGTTCTGATAAAACAGGAAGAATCAGCATGATTTTTGTAGACCACACAGGTCTCTATAATCATAGATGGCAGAGGCCATGTTATTTCTCACACGCAAGAACTCAGGGCACTAAAAAAAAATCTCAGACAAAAAGTTAGCGGCAATCCAAAGGGAACAACTTCTCACACTGTGCATGAATCAGAAATTACGGCTGCAGAACATGATGCCAGAACATAATGAGCTTAAAAAGCAGATGAATGAGGGGATGAAGAACCCATTTAGCACTATTAAACAGAATGAAATAGCCTGTGACTCAGGATGTCTGAGAAAATGGAGAGTGTGCAGGGGGAAGTAAGGTTGTATGCACGCCCAGTTCTTAATCTTTAGTTGGGAGTTTTAGTCTTGTCACAGGAAAATGTTCTTGCACATTTCCGCAGCAAACACTGAGGCCAGTCTGAAAGAAACTGAAAGCTTTCCTGGAAAAAAGAAACATTTACAGGGGCTGCGGAGAGAAAAAGGCACGGAGCTTGGGAATCTAGTGAGAAAATAAGGCTACCTAAGTGAATATTTAACTTCAAAAGAATCACAGTGAGCGGACCTGAAGGTGATACCCTACAAAGTAACTCTAATGGTAGCAGCTGCTCCCTGAAAAGCCCCTGGAGAGCTGCTGGATGCCATCCCTTGTTCTGTGCAGTGCAGGATGGGGTCAGGTGCCCTGAGCAGGGCTAGCTATGGCTGCACTCAGGGTGCTGCAGCTGCTGTGATGCAGAGGGGCTGTGCTCCTCCAGCTGTTGGGTGCTCTGAACTTGGTAACAACTCTGGCACCCCTGACACCACCCCAAATTCCCTCTGCTCCCAGTTTCCCAACTCAAAACTCCTTGTTTTTCAGAGGTGCTAGTTTGCTGGGCATATTTGGGGGTAACCAGAGGGATTCTGACCCAATTTCTTCTAATTTCAGAGCCTGTCAAGCCTCCTGCTAACACCATTCCAGATGCTGATGGCTCTATCTTTCCCGGGCGAAGGGGGCTGGAATCTCCAAGGACAACCATTTTTCCAGCCATGCCTTTGGGTAAGCAGATTAATTCAGAGCATGGCTACAGGATTTGAGCAGGCATTTGGCAAAGCCAAGAAAGCATGAATCAGGTTCTGTATCCATCCCTTGCAGTGCTACTGAAAAAGAAAACACATGGGGGTTGTAGATAGTGGTATCACAGGCACAGGGAACGCCCACTCGATTGTCCTGCAGAGCCCTCTCTGGAGATTACAAGCTGTCTTTTTCCTGCTCTTTTTGTTCAAGGCAGATTCTGTTTCTCACTTGAATTTTCTAAACCCCCTGAGCTCTTTCACCCAGTTCTCAGTGCTTTGCCCAGCCCAAGGGCAGCTGCTGGATTTGTACTAAGCAAGGCTCAGTTTTCCACTGGGCTTGGCCTCGAAGTGACAACACACAAATGTGGCAAAAGCAACTTCTCCCTTTCCCTGGGATATCCCTGAATTCACGGGCCTACTGCGCTCTTTAATTGGAACATTCCTTGTGTCCTAAACGGCCTTTCTGACAGTTACATTTCCAAGGTTGTAAGGAAGTGTTAATTTACAGTCATTGTTTCACCTTGAACTCTTCTAAATGGGATGCCTGGGACAATAATAAACCAATTTACAATTCCTTGAGTCCTGGTGTTAGTCAGCAGGCCCAGCAGTGCCATAATCACGCCCCTGACATAATTACACTTATTATCCCCACGTTACCAGGGCACAGACATAAACAACATGCCAGGTTAGACCAAATGAACATCAGAGAGCTCCGAGTTTGTTCCATGTGATCCTCCCCAAGGTTTCGTAATCTGCTGGGTGTCTCCCTAACACGCAGGGAGAGAAGCTGCTGCTTTAGAAATGTGCCAAAAAGTCTCCCGTGCAGATTCCACACACAAAACCACGCAGCCAGGAGCAAAGGATAGATAATTCTTTAACAGAAGAGAAAGGATTGGTTGCTTAAGGGAATATTTAAGTGAGCTTGCTTCTCCTCCAGAATTCATAAATATTTAAGTACTTCTGATCCACATGTCCAAACACTGAACACACAATCCACCCACAGAATTAAAGTCTGAACAACCACTTCAGCTATGGCCATGATAAACACAATTATTTGTGCTGAATGCTGCTTGAAACAAGACTGAAAACCTGAGCAAAGATTTTTGGTTGTTATTGGGTTGGAAAAGTAGACCTTATAATTTTTAAATTTTTAAATAGACAGTGCCAATTTTTCATCTTGACAAGGAACAGACAAACCAGAGAACTGCAGAGGAAGCCGCCACAGATGCATTTGCCACTTAAAACCAATAAATATGATCAGCTACCCAGGCACTTGGGGTGAGGTGTGTCACAATCCTCTCTGGCAAGCACACGGCAGCTGCATGAGATGCCTGAGTCCATAATGAGCAGTTTCTGTGCGAGTGACTGCAGGCTGCCAAGGGACTGTGTTTCCCTGATTTCCTAGAACAGCACAATCCCTAGGAATGACCTTTGCGAGTTCACTGTCATCACATGCTCCTCTGGGGCTGGTTTCTGTTTGGCAACAGAGTGAGACAGAAAAATCCATCTCAATGGCTCAAGAGGAACAGAAAAAAAAACCCCTAATGTCTCTTTCCCCAAAGTTGGCTGCATTTCTGTCATGTCCAAGGAATTATTATTTATTTCAAATAGCTGTGAGTAATTTGGAAAGAACCTCTTACAAAGAGGCTCAAGTCTATTGCTTTTTCTCCCCGCAGGCACAATAGTTTCCAGGGATATCTTTGGGAGTTTCAGACATGTAGAGGAAACAGCCTGTCACAGGCAGAATCTCTGCTGTGGATTTGGGACAATTATGCTTTCCAAATCTTAGGCAATAAGGGACCAAACGAGAACAAATCCAGGGAGGGGGGAGGAAAAACCACTTTTGCTATAAATAAATTTATTTCACCAAGGAGAATTGAGGTCCTGTTCTTGTACAAACAAAGACTGGCCATTGGAGGCACAGTAACACATTAAGTTCAGTTGGAAAAGAGCAGAGGCCAAACAATATCTTGTGAATGGATGTAACTGAGGATGGATTTAACTCTCATAAACAGAACCACTGAGAATGTAAAGTGAAGGATAACAATGCTGCACATATTTGGTCAGCTTTGTCTGTGTAGTGAAGATTTACAAATTATAAAGGTGCCCATAAAAACATTTTAACCCCTTCACAAGGACCTCTTATTTCCTCTCAACAGGAACGTTCCACTCACATTACAACACACAGATCCAAACAGACACTGCAGAAAAAGAACAATATTCAGCGTATGTGCTGTAGGTGACACCGAACCCGCCTCCCCATCCAACTTGAAACATGTCATGGAGTATTTAGACAGCCTTATTTTAGGGACCTAAAATTAGTTCCTCTGAATCACACTTTAGAAGGACCTATTTTTGTCCCATACTACACAGGAAACTTAAGTTCCTCATTCAGATGCTGTAATTACTCTTGCCCTCATCCCCCAAATAGACAAATTCTCTGTAAAGTAGAAGTTTATGGGACAGGGATGTTTCTGAGTTGCCTCTTTGGCACCTTTCAGTGCCAGCTTTGGATGACTGACCTGTTTAGAAACACGGGGCTGAGGGAAAGTCTGGGGATCCTCATAAGAAAGCAGGCTATTCCTCTTTATTTCTGTAGTGGGGCTTTGTGAGATATGGGGGGTCATAGACCTGGACAGGTATGATACAGGCAACATGAAGCTCCTGTTGGATTGGCTATTCTTTTCCAAACTGTAAAATCACAGAATCATAGAATGGTTTGGGTTGGAGGGGACCTTAAAGCTCATTCTTGTACCCACTGCCATGGGTGGGGACACCTTCCACTATCCCAAGTTGCTCCAATCCCTGTCCAACCTGGCCTGGGACACTTCCAGGGATGGGGCAGCCACAGCTTCTCTATGCCAGGGCCTCCCCCCCCTCACAGGGAAAAATTTCTTGTGTATATCTAAGCTAAACCTATCCTCTTTCAGTTTGAAGCCATCCCTCCTTGTCCTGTCACTACAGGTCCTTGTAAAATGTCCCTCTCCATCCTTCTTGTAGGCTCCCTTCAGGTACTGGAAGGGCCTCAGCTACTGAAAAACACATTGAAGCCTTTCACTCGAAAATTATCCAACTTTTAGCTCGGGTGGGAAAGGACAGATGGGTCACTAAGGAAAACATTTGTGCTAAGTAGTCACTGGAGAGCTGAGGCAGCAGGACGCAGGGTTAAGGCTGAGTGACAAGATTCCCAAATCCCTGTGCCAATGCTGGTGCTGGCTGCCCTCGGGCATGGCCCAATGAGGGAACACGTGAACAACCCCCAGTGTGACCCACAGCACTGTCAGCACTCCAAGGTTCTCATGAATGGGAAAATTGTGCTTTTTTCACTACACCACTCGGATTCATCAGTTCTCAGGAGGCAATGCCAAAACCCACAGGTGGCTGCCATATTTGGGTTGCTGGCAATTCATATTCCTCCTACTTAATAAGAGAGGAAGAAAGTGTTGATGTGAACAAGTGTTGATGTGAAGTGGCACAGACGGGTCCTGTGTTATGAAAGCCCCATCGTTCATCATCTGACTCGGGAACCAAATGTGCTCTCACACACTGCTGCAGCCAAAACATATTGCAAACTTGAACAACACATTTATTTTTGACTCACTTGGCAAAATGTGTCCTTTTTTTTTTCTCCTTTTAAAGAGCAGAATGGTGGCATAGCAGGGAAGGGAAAGGATTAGTTTTTTAATAATTACTAAATGTAATTAGTAAATGAATCAATATGCAGAAAATATATTCAAAATGCAAGTACTACAGGTATGCTTATTACTGTAATTATGAATGGAGCAGGAATCTCCTTTGCCTTTGTTTTAGTCTCTGAAAACAGGAATGGAGGAGATCAGATGAGTTACCAGGATGGCTGTCAGAGGTGCTGATGGCATAACTTGGCAAGATTTTCCCCAAAAGGTGTTTAATTCTGGTGGAAGGCACTCATGTGTCTGAGGCCACAGCTGAGAAGGCAGCTTGTTGGCTCACACAAAACACGCTCCCTGAGGTCAGAGGTGTTCATTCACATGCCAAATACCCCAAAATGCCTGAAAATCAAGGCTCAGTTTTAACTTGGGTTAGAAAGGGCAGGAGGAATTTTTTATAACATGGCTATGAAGCAACAGAACGCAGCTGTGAAGCTCCTGATGTCTCTGCCAACTTCAATTTCAGAACACTGCGCTAGAATTTTGATTTTTTCCCCCTCCAAGTCCAAACAAACTCTGCATGCTTCAAATTTGACGAACATTTCCCACATTGGAAATGTCTGAACAAATCACCATTGTGATTATCAAGAATTGCCTCTAAGTGACACAAAATAAGTAATTTTAGACTTTTCAGTTTAAATGCACACATTTTCACTTACCCTCTTCACTAACCATAGGTATTGGTTTTTTATTACAGCTTTTGGGCCAATTTATTATCCTTGACTGAACTGGTGATAAAACTATTAATTTCATATTGTTTATTCCTGTTTTCACCAGAAAAACACTAAACAAAGATGTACTTTATCCCCACAGAAATCTGACCATGATCAAGTTCCATTTTTAATTCAAGCCAGAAAGGGCAGAGATTCATCTCTGATTGTTTTGCCTCATGTAGGTATGAGGCAACACAACTGTAAAGCCCCTGTGAAAGATGGCAACAACTTTAGTGAAGTCCAGCTATTTCATAATCATGTGAAAGTTGATAGATGTGATCTATGAGATCATGTGATACAACATCTTCTAGGAATGGAAGGGCATTTCAGAAGGATGGGACAGTAAACAAAATCCTGGTGCTTCCTTTAATAAAAATATAGGTCTAGGAGGGTGAAAAAAGTAGATGATGTAAGTGCACTCCTCAGGAAGATGCCACGATGCCTTCGCCTGTCACACTTAGGTTTTCTGTGGCATTTCTCCTCTCCCTATCGTGTTCCACAATTTAATTAGCCATCTTTTCTCTTTTTTTCATTTTTTTAATTTTAAGCGGAGCTAGTTTGAGCATAAAGATCAGAAAACAGGATTTGCCCTTGTCAGTAGCTCTAAATCTCATCAGTTTGCAGCTGCTGTATGGCCACGATGTAATTCTTGAGGGGAAATTCAATTATATTAGGACAGCTGGAGATAACAGCTATCAGTGCTGTTATCACATATCCCTCAGCAGTTTATCCCACACCCACGGCCCGCGGGCGAGCTCCGCGCTCCTGACTAGCGTTATTATTTCAAATAAGCCTCTTAGGCAGCCGGGCAATCTGCTATCAAACTCCGGGGCTAATTACAGCACCACCGAATCAATCAGGTTGGCAAAGACCTCGGAGATGATCATCGAGTCCGGCCTATGACCCGGCACCTCCGTGTCAGCCAGAGCACGGCAGTGAGCGCCCGGTGTATCCCGGTACCTCTCCAGGCATGGGGACTGGCCCGTTATCCCCAGCACCCGCCCCATCCCCACCTCACACCGAGTTTTTTTGAGCGAGGGCCAACGCTTGATTCCCTCCCGATGAGAGCAGCCGGCAGGTGAATGTTTTCACTCCTAATTACGCGTCCAGGCGGCGGCAGCTTTGGGAAAAGGGCTTTATAACAAACCGCAAAGCCACGGAGCGCGAACCCTGAACTCGGGAGGGTGCCGCGGCATTTTCGCCCCCTCCCCGCGGCGGTGCCCAAGGGGACCCGCACGGACAGCGCCGTAGCCNCGGGGCGCGGCGGCCGCGGTCACCGGCCCTCCCCGGGCAGCGCCGACATGGCCCGGCCGCCGCAGAAGGAGATCGTCTACAACAAGCTGCTGCCCTACGGCGAGCGTCTGGAGGCAGAGGCCGCCCGCTTCCTGGCGCACATCAAGGGCAACCTGGCCCGCGCCGTGCAGCTGCAGGAGCTCTGGCCCGGCGGGCTCTTCTGGACCAGGAAGCTCTCGACGTGAGTGCCGGGGCGGGACGGGGAACGGGGCCTCGGGCTGCGAGCGGCGCGTCAGTCCTTTGCTTTCCCTTGCCTTCCCTTGCCGTGCCTTCCCTCGTCCAGCCGTGCCCTGCCCGCCGGGAGCGCCTCCCGCATAACGGAACCGCCGGCGCCGGGCCGGGGCTCCCGGCCGCTGTCCCGTCCCCGCCTTACACCAGGCCGGCGCTTCCACATCGGAAACGGGGACAAAGGTGGCTCCGGCCGCAGGAGCTCGCCTGCCGCCTCTGAAACTTCCGAATTCTACGAGTTAAGCGCCCGTGCGTTTAACTCGTGCTTTTATTTTTAATACGTGTGTATTTTTTAATGCCTGCTTGGCCACCTGTTTCACCTCTCCCCTTCTTAAGCAAGCTGTGGTTGATACAATCTCCGTGTAACTTCTGCTATAGGGACACGAAGTCTTTCTCAAGACAGGCGGTTTGTTGGGTCAGTGCTGGCAGGATTAAATTCTGGCTTAATGCTGTGTAAACACCGCCGGTGCCCTTGATTCTTGGCTGTACTCTGGCGGGGGGCAGTTTGTGCTGATGTTGGCCGTGCTGTGTGTGCTGGCAAGATGGTTTTTATGCAGATAAACCCGCGATGGTTTCGTAGATAGCACCGAGTACTACGTAGCTTTCTTCTCGTGAATTTTACGAAGTGACCCTATTTTATTCGGGACGCTCTGGCACTGGGTATGGCATCATAGGACAGTGAGTGCTGTAGGTTCAGTCAGTAAACTCTGTGGATGTTTATCATGTTTGTTGCTGAACGCTGTGTGTGCCTTCACCAACAGCGTTTCCTGTGTGCCAGAAACAACGAAATACGTGTGTTTTGAACCGTTTTGAAATGCTCGCTTACAACTTCCCTCCTTACATAAGTCCTTTTATTTATAATACTAATTGAGAATTTAACATACGTTTGTCAGTCAAAGCCTGTTAGGTACGACTGTACTGGAATATAAGTGCCTTTCTGTTTCCCAAGAGGCCGTCTTAGATAGAATTACAGTGGTGGTTGCAAAATGACTCACATGTTTGTGTTATGTGACAGTTTGAACCTGCTTGGAACCAGTTCAACACTGCTTCCCTTCCCACCCCCCAGCCATCTGCCAACTCATACTGGTTTCAGTGGTACCTGTTGCCCGTACCTGTGGTGGAACTTCCTATTCCCATCGAGTTGAAATAAACTTGGGAGTCCCTACAGTGAGAGAGATTGGCTTTAGCTGAATAGGCTGAGTAGGCACAGAAATTCATTCAGTGTGTGCCTTAGAATCACCCCGTTACTCACTCTGTAAATGGCAATTGCTGTTACCACTTCAGGCTCCAGGGCAGTGAATTTGGCCTGTTGGGAACCACTGCTGTGCTGCTTTATGAATCACAGAAAGGTCAGCAGGCTCCAATTTGTGGTTTTCCACCTACTCTTTGAAGTCTGAATTCATTGCGAGTGTTTGCAGCTTGTCTGATGCCTGTTAGTACCGAGATTTTCTTTGTGGCATTTTAGATACAGGGAGGCTCTGAGTGTGTTTGGTGTGGGCAGGGAAGGAAACAGTGGGCTTGGTGTAAAAAATAAGCTGCTGTAGTTAATGTGAGAGATGTGTTGCTGCTCGGTTTGACTTGACAAAGTACTTCTAGGGATAAAAGGCTGAGAAACTTGGGATTGTTCAGCCTGGAAAAGGAAAGGCCCGGGGCAAGCTAACTGTAGCCTTCCAGTACCTGAAGGGAGCAGACAAGAAAGGTGGAGAGGGACTATTGTAAGGGTTTGGAGTGCCAGGACAAGGGGGAATGGCTTCAAACAGCCAGAGGGCAGGGTTAGATGGGATATTGGGAAGGAATTCTTCCCTGAGAGGGTGAGGAGCCCTGGCACAGGGTGCCCAGGGAAGCCCCATCCCTGGAAGTGTCCAAGGCCAGGTTGGACAGGGCTTGGAGCACCCTGGGGTAGTGGAAGGTGTCCCTGCCCATGGCAGGAGGTGGGATTGGTTGGGCTTTAAGGTCTCCCCCCACTCCAACCATTCCACGATTCTATGAAATACATTAATAAAAGTTAGGACATAGATAAAACACTTCCAGCCATGTGGTGTTCATGACAATAGAATCCAATTTCTGCTCTCTCTCGATAGTCAGGGACTCATCTCCAAATTGACTTGCTCCTTTTTTCCCTTCTGGAAAAAGCTATAATTAGTAAGAAGAAAATGCTCAGAATCTGCATGATGGCTGCTTAGGTTTGTTGCCAGTGTCTGAATTGCAAAGGCTGGAATTGTCACAGTATTCTGTGAAATAATTTGTCTTTATTTATTGTACAGATACAAATGTTAATACAAACTGGCATATGTGTACATGTGAATGAGCAAAGGTGGCATGCAGATGATACACCTGCATAGTTACACCTCCTCAGTTTTGTGCAGCTCTGTGCCACAGGACAGAATGAAAGTGAAACTCAGATTTTTTTTTTTAATTAAAAATGTGAGTGCTCTTTCATGGTGACAGCTGAATTGTGTATTTGTTATACTCCCCACAGCTGGAAGCATGACTTGCACATATTTATCTTCAGACCAGCTGTTTCCGCTGTCTGATGTCATGAACTGAGTAGGGAGGGGGACAGAAAAGAGGCAGAATAGGAGTTCATCAGATGTAATGTCTGAAAGCTGATTTGAATAATTCTTTTATGGGTCTTTTTCAGTGGTGACAACTGGTTCTTTTGGGTTGTGTGTGTGAACTGTGGTGAGAGAACTTTCCTATGAGGAGAGTAACTTATGATTTGATAGGCTTCCAAAGCAAGTTAAACTTGCCCCAAAGACTGGCAGTTAAATCTGTAATAATTGCTCCAAGATTCCTTCAGCTTTGGCTGGTAAAAGCTTGTAAAATACTAACTGGGTTGTGAAAGCAGAAGGGTGAATCTCGGCCTGCCACAGCGTGTGTGGGAAAAGCAGCTTGCATCAAAATCGTTTGCTTAACTGGCCTTGCTCCATGATTTTTTATGGTCTCCAGGTCAGCAGTAGCTACCGTCTCAACTTCTCCCTCTTTCATGATTTATAGAGTGTTCTGAAAATTAAAAAAACCCTGAACATAGTCAATAAATGAGCATATTAATATAATACAGACATTTCACAGTTATTGTACATGGAGTTAACTCTGCAGCCAGGCAAACACACAAATGCCTTTCTGTGCTTTCTGCTCCAGCAGTCAGGGCTGTGTGAGGCTGAAGGACTCAGCTGCTGTCCCTGACAATGTTATTTTATGTGCTTGTCAGGTGTAGAATTAGAAAATGACATTCAACTGTGTTGCTGTAAGGTGTGGAAAAAATGCAGCTCAACTGTTTGGAAGGAGAATGACAGGACACAAAGTTACAGTGAGGATGGAAATGTCTCCGTGGGACTCTGCCAAGTATTTTAATCACTATTGCCTAAAATCTTGTTTGCCATCTTTCTCCCATCTTTATCAGGGAAATAGGAGCTTTCTTTGCTGTGTGAGGGATGTGTGTGCTGTGTACATGTACTTGTGATTTAAGCAGTCCTGCTGAGCGTGATTCATTGCTTTTCACATCATTTGTCAAAAACTCCGATTTAAACCAGTCGTGATCCTGTCCTGTGTGCTGGAAATGCAGATGGAGAGCCAGGAATTTAGGAGAGTGTGCTGTTCAGCTTCTGGAGGAGAGGTAATTTTTAACTGTAGCAGAGCAGCCAACTTTCTAGGGCAGTTTAGGATGGCCACATGATATGATAGTACACTTCCTAAAAATAGGCCTATTGTACTTGTGGAGGGAGAGATTGGATAGCAGCACTCTGAGATTGGGGAATTGGCTTTATGGTTTTCTTTTTCTTTTTTTTGTAATCTCCAGAGACCTTGTACTCTGTATAGAAAGGCTGGAGTTGGAAACAGGATTTTCACTTCTTAATCATGTCTTTTAGGTTGTGTAGGTGGGTTTTGTTGGGTTTTTGGTTGGTGGTTTTTTTCCAATGTAGTTGAACTCAGGGGACCAGCATAGTGAAGGACAATTAATTTGTTGCTTTTGCAGGACAAGAACTCATAAAACCTCAAAGGAATCAAAAAGGCAGTGGATTTAAGATTTCAGGTGTCATCTCAATGTAGTATTATCTGCTTTCAGAAGTCTTATTTTTTATTTTGCAACAGTTTAGCTCTAGATTCCCCCCCCCCAATAACCCAATCATCCTGAAGAGACACCATTTCTGTGATGAACATTATCTGCCTAATTAGCCCCTGGACACTCTTCAGGGCTCATGAAGCTCTGCCTATATTCATTTATTTATAAATGATGATTTAATGGTGATTTTTAATGGTGATATTTCATCCCTTTTGAGGGGATATTCTGAAAATATTGCAGTTTCCCCTCTGATAGATTTTACTTGTTTAATCTTGAGGAAAAGGCTGAGCACCCCTTTCTAGAAGTATTTCTTTTCTGCCACTGCCTTAATGCTCAGCTGGATTAATACAAATAATTGACCTCTTTCAGCTCTGCCTCCTTCCTACATAAAGAAGCTGTAAAATATGGGAGCAATTTGGCATCAAGTCCTGCTGCTTGGGCATAGTGACATCTTTGTGTTCAGCACGTTTCTGTGTACTTTACTCCTTTCTTAATTAAACAGCATTTTGTGTGGCAGAGCTGTTGTTAGCAAATGTCACGAAGGAGAACCAGCCAAACATTTTCTTTTCAGTTATATATAGCAATGCTGGCAGATAAATTGGATCTCTGTGTTTCTTTGTAGTTAAAACTTATTTTCCAGGCTTCTGCAGTTTCTTTTTTTTTTTTTAATCGTGCATGTTTCACCCATTTTTCTTTCCCTGAGGATTCTTTTTGCATGTCTTTTTTAGGCATGTGAAAAGTGTAGGTGTTCAGCTCTTGGTGGTGTAATTCTGTAGGTAGGTAGTGGCTCTGGCCAATCCAGATTATTTAGGTTCCTGTGGTGGAAAAGTGGGTTATCCTGTATTTTGTTTGTTTCCTTCTGTGTTTAAAGTAAGTACAACACGTTGAAATGAACATTAGTGAAAACACTGCCCATCGAATGTAAACATCCCTCCTTGAATTTGACAGGAAAAGGGAAATGGAAAGCAGCTTTCTTATGAATCTTTCAGAATAGTCAGAGCAGTAATAAAAAGGGAAGTTGCCTCCCAGTGAACAGTAATTTACAGATGTGCCACACCTAAAATGCTCTGGTAGCACCTTATATAGGTTTTGCTGGTGCAGAATATCTTTTGAGACTTGAAACACATTTCTTTTTTCAATCTCAGCTTAAAACCAGCAAACACTTCTTCTGGAGTGAGTCTGGTAGACCTACCCTTGCTGAAGATAGTGGGACACGCCACCACCAAAATCAGTGTCTAAATCAATTGTTCATCCTTACTGGGAGCTATTGGATTTGGGCTTGATTTGATACTTTTGGGTTGTTTTTTTAGCTTCTGGATTGTGTCCTCTCCATGAGCTTACAGTATTGGTAGAATCTTAGAGGGCTGTAAACTTTATCTGGTCATTCATTTTCTTCCTGTAATTGCAGCTGTAACTCTTCCCTCGGTGTGTGTCTCCAGCTCTTACTTCTTGGACTTGAGAACCGAGTTTTAGTTTTGTTTCATTAAACAGCAAATCGGAGGCGTTCTGGCTCTGGTCTTGTATAAAATGGCATGTTTAAAATATTGCTGACTCTCCTTGTGTTGGGTTTGCAGATACATCCGACTGTATGGGAGAAAATTCAGCAGGGAGGATCACGTGCTGTTTATCAAACTGCTGTACGAGTTGGTGACAATTCCCAAGCTGGAGATCAGCATGATGCAAGGATTTGCACGCCTGCTGATCAACCTGTTAAAGTGAGTAACACATTTCTGCTGACAGTGGGAACTTGTGTCTCGTCTCTTGCTCAATGTTGTCCCTTTCATGTAGCAGAGTTCTTACAGGTTACTTCACTTACCTGCCCTGTACAGTGCTCGTGGTTAAAGGGTTCTGTTGTGCAAACACCTTTCAGAGCTTTAGGAGTGGGACTGAAAGTGGAAGAATGTCAGTTTTGCCCCTCTCAGGAAAACCAAACAGCTCAGAGAGCCAAGAGTTAAGGCTGAATGTCAGCTAGGGAGAAGATGGAAACTGGCTCACAACTCGATAATGTTTATTTCACTTAGTGAGGAAAAATCTTGATAGTGTCACTTGTGCTGAAGGCTGCCAGGGGCCAGCCTGGTCCTGCCTGCCCTTCCTGCAGTTTGTGCCAAACTGGGAGCAGGGATGGGGGTATTCCCATGTGCAGCGTGTCCGTGTCAGTGCTGAATCCTGAAGTACTTGGTGTTTTGTTTCCTATTAGGAAAAAGGAACTGCTTTCCAGGGATGATTTAGAGTTACCATGGCGACCACTCTATGAAATGTTGGAGAGGATATTATACTCCAAAACAGAACATCTGGGATTAAATTGGTTTCCCAAGTAAGTTCACATTTTAAAACATTTTATAGGCTGTCAGTACCTGCTTTAAAGTACTTTGGAATGTGCTTTTAATATGTGGGATTTGATACATGGGAAATATTCTGTTCCTGTTTTCATGAGGCACCTTTCAATAATTGCATGCAGGGCTGCACTGAATCATGTATCTCCTGCTGGTGGCTTGTGTTTGTCATGCTGTTTCTTTCTTTATGAATGTGATTAATTTTTAAATACACTGCAACAGAGGTCTTGCTCAGCTTATTTTAGGGTGATAACCCACAGTTTAATAAATTTAGTATGAAATATTTGATGACATTGTCATGGTTTAACCCCAGCTGCCAACTAAACCTCGCTTGCTGCCCTTCCTGGTGGGACTGGGGAGAGAACTGGAAGGGTAAAAGTGAGAAAACTTGTGGGTTGAGCTAAAGATGGGTAATAATGTGAAGAAAATTAACTTACACCAGCCAAAACCAGCACAGATACTAAGTTAAATGTATGCTGTTCTGTTCTATAACACAGGAAAGTTGGGGGGGAAAAGGTACAAATGGTACTGTCTTTCAATATTTGTACTGCAATTGTTCCCAGGATCTGGAATCCAGGCGTAAATCAGTCTGCACTCCAAGAAAAATGAAATCTCTTTTGTAGGAAATACATGTATTTACTCAAAGTGATGCCATGATAGGCAGAAATCATGTCTTTTCTCCAGTTAAGAATTTTAGACATGTTCTATTGATTTTAAAAATGAAAACTTGTTTTCTTTGCTTTCTCTGCACTGTCAATCGCTCTCCATCTGTCAGATTTCCAGACTTAAAATTTTCATAATTATCCCAGTCAGAAAAAGTCCTGCTCTATAAATTACGGATTATAAAAGCTAGCACATGGATAACACATTATCTTTGATTGACTTGAAACTTTGTCGAGAAATGCAGGTGAAAATGCTTCATTTGCTTAAAAAACCCCAATTTTCTGAATGATACTGAAGCACTGCCACTGATTCCTGAGGGCAAGATCCTATTGCTGATAGGGGACATGAATAGGAAATAAATGGAGCATTTCAGGCTGAATTTCTCTTGTGGCCATGTAGCTGAAAAAAAATCAGTTTGCTAAATGGAATCATTTTGATAATTGTAGATGAAATGTGAAAGAGCAGAGCTTTCCTTGGTTTATTTTGATTTTATTTTTTGACTTTTACACCTGCACACCTTGCTCTGGGAGGTGATGTTGAGTAACTGCTCACTGTGTAGTGGGGAGGGAACTTTTCCAGGAGGATGAAGGAGGTTAAGCAGGAAGGAAGGTTTTTGTTGTGATGGTCTGGCTGAAGCATTCAGCTTTTATTAACTTCATTCCACGTCAGATGTTCCATGTGTGATTCCTTCTCATGCAGTGCTCATCCTTTTCTTTGAGGGGTATCTTTGTGGTGGAAGTCAAGGCTTTAACAGCTGATTTGTAGCTGTTTGATTTATCTCCTGTTTTAATTGACTTTTATTTTTGTTTACATTCAGTTCATATCGACCAGGCTGGTCTTCACCTAAAACATTTGTCCTTAATGTATTGCATAGGTGGTAAGAATGATTTTGTTGTTGTTGGTTTTTTGTTGTTGTTGAGCTCTGGCCAATGTCCCTTGTGCATGTTCTGTTGGACTGTAACACTGTCACACAGGTGGAATTCTCTGCAGAAATACTTGTATTGGGAAGCCCAAAGTTAACCTGACACCAGTGGTTATGAGAATGTCTCACTGGATGTGAACCCTGCTAACTGGGGACCCAGGCAGTGTGTGTGGAGCTGCTCTCCAGGGCTCTGCTCTAACTAATTTAACCAGCAAATCCATTTCAGGGGTCACATGAGAGGTACATTTTGCATTGGAGCAGTTGTGTGTGGTTATGGTTAAAAACCCCATAAGTGCAGGAGCACGTTACGGAGTGAAGGTACCTTCCTCTTAAATCCCATGAAATCATGGGAAGTGCTTTAGCAGTGAGGTAGTGGCTTCTGGAAAATCCACCCAGCAACAACCTTGGGACTGGGAAGAGCTCCTGTGTCAGGAGTTCACTGGGATTTTTTGCAGGGAAAGAGTATCAGGAGTTTTGATGTATGATAAATGCAGAGAACTGGTGGAAGTGGCAGCGGGATTGCACTGGGGTTTGCTTTGTTTGGGTTTTTTTTAGAAACAAGGGCTTAGTTGTACTAATCCAGTGAGACATGGCTCACTGTAGTTAGGAGATCACTAAAATAATTTGTGAAACTGTAGCTGGTTGCTCTTTCCATTGTCTTAATTTAAGCTCTGTGGTGGAGTGTCCACTTCAGGACTAGAATTTCCCTTCAGGCCTAGAGTTTCCCTTCTCCTGCAAAACTGAAATTTGTCTTCTACTGCTTTTTGATAATGTAATAGTCAGCAGTGTCAATTTATATGTTAATAATTATCTATAAATGTCATATAAATGTCAATTTAATGGTAATAATTTTCTCTTTGTAAATGCAGGGGAAAAAAAGCCTGATTTGCAAATCAGTATCATCCTACCCTTTCCAAAAGAGGAAAATAATCCTGTAGTGCCAAAAAAGATAACAGTTATAGGGCTTATAGGGTGTTCTTTAATGTACCTCCCCAGCTGCAATGTCCTGTCCTTTCCTAACAGTCCCCTGATGGGAATATTCCAGGATGTCTCCTGTAGCTGGGCTGTACCTGAACACTCTTGCGTGGAAGTTCCCTGGGTACAAAATTGTCTTGCTGTTGTTCTTTGTTTTCTGGCTTCCTAGATTTGGGATCATAAGAGAGGTGGGAACATCCCAATCTTTCTCCTTGGCTCTCTCACACTGACAGATGCTGAGATGTGACTTAAATCTTGTTGATTTTAAAAATTTGTTGATCTCTGGCCTCAGTGTTTGTTAAAATTCCTGTCCTTCAGGTTTTCCTTAGTGAGAGCTGGCTTGAGTGGAGCGATAGTCTGGGGAGAGCTTGTTTGTTTTTGTCACACAAACATTTATCATGTGAATTTTTCATGTTCCTAAGGAATGTTGCTGGTTCATGCTTTATTTATCTGCACTTGGAACAACTGTTATCTTTTTTCTAACTCCTTCAAGGACAATATTCACTTGAACCCAGGATCTTCCTGTGCTTCCTGCAGAGTTTGATTTTATTTTCATTTAATAACTGGTTGGCCTTTCTGTATCTTAGAGTCAGTCAGCTCAAAATTTTCTTTCTGAGAGGGGTCCTGAGTTGCCTTTGTCACTGTTGCATAAAATATACCTAATTTTGGGTCTTCTGGAGCACTGCTTGATTGAAGCAGTGCTCTGAGGGCTGGGTGGACTTCGCTGCCTTGCTTTGTGTTGAAGGCAATTAGTGATTTATCCACTCTTTATTTCTCCTGGCTGTATGGGATCAGTTTACTTTGTGTAGGACTGGAGAGGCAATAGTACGTGTTCAGTATTTGTGTGTCGCAAAATTGATTGATCTTGATAAAATTCCAAAGATGATGCATTTGCATCATTTTTTTCTGAGCAGAAAAGCATTTTTAATGTTAGTTTGGCATGATGAATGAAAGGGTGCAATATTTCTATTTCTACAGAAAGCATATCTAAAAGATGTAAGAATTTGTTCTGCTAGAAATTTTTTTTTTTCATTCAGGGAATGTTTTTGGGTAAAAGTACAAGTTAGTCTTGAGGTGGTTGTGTAATAAATGGAAGGTTTGAAGAACGTGGCAATTTACTACCTTTGTGCTTGCGTTGGTTGATCACTCCCTGCTCCCTCTCCCTTTTATTCTTTGAGTTTATTCTGAGATTTAGTCTTTTTCAAGTGGTTTGATGGCATCCTGTAACAATAGGTGTTGGAATGGTTTCTCCAATAAGTGTTCTTGCTGGGGATGAAAGCCCTTTTAAAATCAGCTGTTACTTGCAAGGTCCCTATGAAATAACCCTTGATTTGCAGGTAGTTCATTTTTTCTTAGAACCACTGGACAAAACCCAAAACCACATTGAAAAGGACAAATATGGTGTTTGCAGCCTAAAATCAACAAGTTCCCTTTATTTATCTTAGAAGTATTCATGAAGTCCACAAACCCGTTTTTCTGTGTATTTTCATGTCCCCCAGAAATCACTTTGCTGGTGGATAAAATGCAGGATGTCACTTCCATGAAATGATAATAATTCTTCACTTAACTGCAGGAAATACCAGAGTAGTATGTGAAAAATAGGACCAGGAGTTGAGCAGAGCAGTTTTAATTGTTACAATTAGGTCTGTGGAGAAGGCAATTAGCTAATGCATGTTCACAGAAGCCATCTAATTGCACCAACATTATCTTAAGCTCTGGAGGGAAAGGTCAGCAAATGGTTGGTTATTTTATGCTGTCTCTGAAATTTAGTGATATATTATTCCTAACATTTCCTTCTCTCTTTTCAGTTCTGTAGAAAGTGTTCTGAAAACACTCGTGAAGAGCTGCAGACCGTAAGTGTTTGCTTCATGATTTCTTCTGGTATCTTTAATATTAATTTAGGAATGGGGGGAGAAGTGTTTAAAAGACCTCACTCTACCTGTGTTTGCTTGGCTGGTGTTTAAAAGTTTGGGAAGGAGGGTAGAGACTTTTGTGGGTTTTATTTTTCCTTTTTAACAGCCTTGGTTGCAACAGTTCTGTTGTATAAAAAAATGTATCTAATATGCATTTTAAATACTGCATTGCATGCATACTTAGTGAGTTTTAAAAGAAATTGAATCACCAGCGTTCCTGTAATGTTTCTATAAATGATCCTGGTGCCTGAAGTGATAATTTTTTTTATATTGCTTCAAAAATGAGTAATAGTTGTTTGATTTGGACCAGCCTTCACAGTGAAATGGTTTTGCATTGTGCGGATTCATCTCTAGTTCATTAAGACAAGAATCTTTAATTGGTAGTCTTAAAATGATGCACCACTATGTGCTTGATTTACCTCTGTTTTGTGAAGGATTTTGGAGTTGAGGGCTGCCTGCCTGTTGCCCCTGGGCACATGGTTTTACTCTGAAACATCATGTTAATAACTGGTTTTCAATATGCTTAAAAAAGAGCCAAACTTTAAGGGCAGGTCTGTGCATATTCAGTGGTTTTCTTGTTCTCAGGTATTTCCCAGAAGATGCCACTGGGGAAATGCTGGATGAGTGGAGGCCTTTGATGTGTCCCTTTGATGTGACCATGCAGAAGGCCATTACCTACTTCGAGCTCTTCCTGCCCACCACCCTTCCCCCTGAGCTCCACCACAAGGGTTTCAGGTCAGTGTCACTGAGGAGTGCTCTGTTCCAGATGCAAGGAATCATCTTTTACAGCATGATTCGATGTCACTGGTGGCTTTCAGCAGCATTTTTGGCAGGAGTTCAAGACAGAAATGCTGTCAACCTGCTTCTTTTGTGAAAGTAACCTGCAGGAATCTGAGTCCTTCTTCCCTACTGAGTTCTGCCTTCTCTAGAGTAAAGCACACAGCAAATCAAACTAAATTGAATTAAATATAGTTTGTAAAGGTGAATTTGAGTCAGGGACTGGTGTGGAGGCTTTGCATCCTTGGCCTCAGGTGAATTCAGAGAAGAAGCCAATGACACCTGTGACCACTGGTCAGAAGGGACAAATCTTATGGTGCAAGGCAGAGGGCAATGAAGTGTGATGTTTTTATCTGGTTTACCTGTGTTGGGATGGCAGAGCTGAGGTGGATAAGGAAGCTCCTGGGAGACACTTATGTGAAAGGGGGATCAAAAGAGAGTCAGAGGAGAAATAAAGAAAAAAAGCAAGTACTGAAAGTCAGATTTGGGAATATGCTCTGGGAGGCAAATTGATAAAAGCATGTCCATGTTGATCCCTGTTCTTGCTGAATGAATTGAGGGACAGGGGAATTCCTGCAACCACCTGGCAAAGTGAGGGATAAATACTCAGTGAGGAAGCTGCTTTCTCAGAGGTAGAATTATTTTGCTTCTGTTTTCTTTCAGGCTTTGGTTTGATGAATTTATAGGCCTTTGGGTGTCAGTTCAAAATCTTCCCCAGTGGGAAGGGGTAAGTATTTGCTTTTCACCTACACTAGAATAAATCCTCATTTAAATATTCCTGCAGTGTGCTTGCAAGGAATTGAAGCCAAAGTGATATAATGGTTTTTTTCCCCTCTGCTTTAACTAGTACAAGAAAGCAGAGACAATAATTTCATTATTGGTAGCAAGCAATTACTGTCTGAATAAATGAGACTGCAGTTGTGCTTGGTGAGCATTGTCTAATGGCCAGCTCAGGCAGCTCTTCATTCCAGCCTTGGGAATGCTGGCATTTTCCAGACTGCCTGCTAATACTTAGAATTATGCAAAGTGTAGTTGTGATTGCTAGAAATTACACTTCTGTCCCTTCTTTTAACACATCTTGGATGGTCCCTGATTTTGAGTGGTGCTGTTTTGCCTTCACTGCAACGAGCTGCTGTCGTCTTTGAGATACAATAAAGAACCTGTACTCCCTTTGGCCAAAAATTGCCTTGGGCTGTATCTTTCAAGGCAAATAGCCTGCTGTGTACCTGTGTGGCCCTGCTGTGTGCCTCTTGTGAGGAGATCCAAAGCTGGGAAATGCAAACCTCCCTCTGGAGGCAGCCCCAGCAGCAGCTTAGGTGCTGTTGGTGTCAGCTGAGCTGTGCCTTGGCTTTGCTGCAGTGAAACTTGGCCTATCCCCAGTTCTTTTTCCTGCTCAGTATGAACATAAGCTCATTGGCCATCTGGCTCTTTTTACTAATCTCCTGCCTGGATACACAAGGAGAACTTCTCTGTGTCTGAGGAGAAAGCTGATTTCCAAACCGCCCTGGTCACACATTCCATGGGTGTTCCTGCCTTCCATCACAAATGCAGGGAGGCAGCCTTGGGCCCTGCACTTGGCAGTTGTCCACATTCGATCACTGGTGATGCCAAAGCTGGTTTTGAGATTCTGTGTTCACTTCTGTGGTTTTCTGATGGCTTCCCCACCCCCCCCAAAGAAATCATAATTCTGTCTATTCCCTCTGACAGAACTGTGACAGCCTGCACTTGAATATCATGATTTAGTTTGTTTCTGTCAAACTGTGTAACAAATAATCAGCAGCACTCTTTCACAAGTTATCTCTGATATTTTTTCCCTCTTCCACTGTATTCTGACAGTTTGCTTGCTTTTTTTCCCAGAGCTTTCAGTTCTTGTTTGCTTTGCTGTCGTGTCCATTTCCTAATGTCAGGTTCATTCCGTCAGGCTGGGATGCAGATAATGAGACACATGAGTTCTGACTCTGCAATCCCATTTAAGCTTCTGTATGCTGCAAGCTTTTCCTCAGCTTGCTTTGGCAGGAATTAGACTTGCTGTTTGAAGGGGAGTTGTGGAATCAATTCCTTGTGTGCATTGGAAGGATTTTTTTCACTGGGTATTTCCTCATGTCAAGTGAAAAAGGCAGATCATTAAAGGAAGCGTAACCCTTGTCTTCAGGCTGTGTCTCATGTCCTGAGTTGAACTTGGGGCTTTTCCAAAGCTGCTGTGTCCTTCAGCCTGAGAGGTGACCTGTTCCTGTGGGCTATCTGTCTTGGAATTAGGCAGGATTATTGAAGGCCCTTCCTTTTGGCTTTGTCATTGCTTCAAAATACTGATAGAAGCATTGAGAGCCTGGCAGGGCTTTCCTGACTGGGAGAAGCTCCTGAAAGCAGAGTTGCTGGGTGATATGCTTTTCACCAATATGCTTTTCACCATCAGGATACAAGAGTGAGACTTCATCTGCTTTTATTTTTTTGGTCAGTCCTGATAACTGCCTTTCCTGAGGGCATCTTCCAGTTCCCTTTTGGACTCGTGGGGCTGTCTTCTGGTGATGGAGTGTCTAATTCTTCATGGGCAGTCACAGGCTGCCCTCCCAGCTGACAGCTGATGCCTGTGACCTTTACAAGCCACTGATGTGTTTAAAGCAAAGCACACAAATGTGACAGCCAGCAGCACACACTGAGTAGGATGGATCTGCAGGATCTAATTGTCCTAAATAGCTAAATATTGGGGAAAGCTAGATGGATGAGTTGGTGGAATTTTCTTTGATGTCCCTGTATAAATGTTATTTTAGGCCAGTGAAACACATCTTGGTGGTTCTGATGGAGTGAAATCTCCCTTCCCAAGTGCTTTAATGCCATGGGTAACATTTATCTTGTGTATGTAAAGTAGCTGGTGGGCTTTGCATCTTTTATTCTCAATATATTCTAATGAAGACTCCCTTTTTTCTTGTTATTTTCAGCATTTAGTCAATCTTTTTGCTCGCCTGGCCACTGACAACATTGGGTACATAGACTGGGATCCATATGTACCAAAGGTAACAGTGCTCATTGCATGACATGCCTTACTTACCTTGCTTGGTGGGTTTGGTTTTTTAAAACACCTTTGGATTTGACAATTAATTTATGCCAGTGCTTGTTTTTCTTGTCAGATTTTTACTAGGATTTTGAGGAGTTTAAATCTGCCAGTGGGAAGCAATCAGGTGGTTGTTCCAAGGTTCTTAACAAATGCTTACGATGTAGGACATGCAGTCATGTGGATCACAGCCATGATGGTGAGTAACTACTTCATAAAATGAAACAAAAACTAATGCAAAGCTTTAAATATGTATTTAAGATTAATTTGTTCTGCTGAGCTCACTGCAGAAGTGTGGTTTTAGGCTTTCTTTTTTCCAAATTATGTTTTCGAGTCCATCATTCCACTGTCAGTGTGGAATGGGGCTGGAAAGGTTTGTTTCACAGCTGCTGCCTGTGGCATTTTGGAATGGAACAGGCACCTGTTTTAGTGTGAGCCTCAGCAGATGGGATGGAGAGAACTTGCTCTTACTGCTGAGCTGGGGGTGGGATGTGATTTGCTGCTTTGAGGTCTTGCTGTGGGGAGAACACACACCTGTGCCTCATGCTGCTGGTACCTGTTCATTTTATCTTGGCCTGTGTGATGAAATGCTGTGGTTTATCTGTTTCAGGGTGGACCAAGTAAGCTGGTGCAGAAGCACTTGTCTGGCTTGTTCAATAGCATTGCCTCTTTTTACCATCCCTCAAATAACGGCCGCTGGCTGGTGAGTTCAGTGCTTTGGGTGTCCAGACAAGAGCTTTGGCTGGGATTTCAGCCTGTCAGTCCTGTGTGCTCCAGATTGTCTGTTGATGTGTGATGCTTGGAGACTTGAATTATCATGATCCACGATTGCACTGTCATTCAGACCATGCTCTTATTGTCATGTCAGTGCAGAGGTCCAAAACAAGGCATCTAATTTGGATATAGCCAGGAAAAAGAAGTCAGCACTTAAAATGAGGGTGACACACACCATCAGTATTACCTGTGTGATGTAGCTCTTTTCTTACTGACCTACTGTCTCCAAGTTATCAGAATCTAGGATGGGCCTTGGAGCAGCCTGGTCTAGTGGAAGGTGTCCCTGGCCATGGCAGGGGGTTGGAACTGGATGAGCTTTGAGGTCTCTTCCCACCCAATCCCACCTATGATTCTGTTAAACAAAGCAAAAAGGATTTTTAATGCATTGTCTAGTTTGAAGCATAACATTTAGATGGTGTAACTAGTGGAATCTTCTGGTAAAGAATGTGAGAATCTCCCTGTGATAGCTGGTGGGAAGTAGAGGTTAAAACAGCAAGGCTGGTCACAGCAGTGCCAAGGGAGCTGGCTTGTTCTTGAGCAGGGTATTTGCTTACACGTGAAGGTGCAGAGAATGCTCCCAAAGGTGTCCTAATTACTGGTAAATAATCTTCATTCCTGACTGTATAATTTTTATGTGATTTTCATGACTTCTTAAATCATAAGACACAGTGCTGGCAGCACAATTACTGATATTTGGGGAAATGAAATTTAGCAATAAATCACGAATGGTGTATTTTAGAGCTCTTCCGAGTTTTCCTTTATTGTGGTTGTGTAATTCCAAGATCTCACCTTAAAATGTTTTGCTGTGCCCTGAGCAGGCAGGTTGTGCTGCTGCCAGGCCACTGACCAGCATTTCTGCTCTGCTGCCAGAACAAACTGATGAAGCTGCTGCAGAGGTTGCCCAGTGGCGTGGTGAGGAGGCTGCACCGCGAGCGCTACAAGAAGGTGACCTGGTTAACTCCTGTCCCTGAGAGCCACAAGCTCACGGACCAGGACGTGACAGACTTCGTGCAGTGCATCATCCAGCCTGTTCTCCTGGCAATGTTCAGCAAAACTGGAAGCCTGGAGGCTGCCCAAGCCCTGCAGAACCTTGCACTGATGCGTCCTGAATTAGTAATTCCACCCGTACTTGAGAAGTAAGTTTTGGAGGAGCACTGCAGCTTCCGGGTGCTCTTCCCAAGGAATCAATAGGAAAAGCAGTGATATTAAATAATCAATGAATTGCTTGCTGTGAATGAGTGCCTGCAGTGAGAGGAGCTGCTGATACACCCTCCTGAGTAATCACCTCAGAATGGGAGCAAGGGAGGACTCGATTTTTTTGATTTTAATTAATTCAATTTGTTTTGTTGTTTTTTTTTTTTAACACCTGGTGAGTGGAATAGTTCTGGGAGCTGTTGACAGCTCGTGTGCTTTAGGGTAGGCAGTCCTCAGGTGGCTTGCATCTCTGGGAGCGTTTTGTATCAGATAGTGGGTGGATCAGTTGAAAAAGCAACTTTGCATCCTTTATTCATAAGCCACCTGGTAGGTTCCAGATACTCGGGATGCTAGTGTAGCAACAAGGATATGTTTTACATTTCTCTTTGGTTCAGGTTGTTTAAAATCACTGGCATTGCTGACTTTGTAATTGCCAGACTGTGTGCCCCTGTGAAATACTTGGTTTGTGCTATTTCTGATGCCTTAATGCCTGAAATTTCCAAAGAAAAATGTTGCTCCTTCCTCCTCCACCGAAAGCTTTCCTCCTCTAGCCCCCATCCACGTTCTCTATGCAGTCTTTTGCATTTTAACAAAACAGCAGAGGAAGGAGTTTGATTGAAGAGCCCTTCCCGTGATCCACACCTCCCTGACTCAACTGTTTGTAAAAACTTGATAAATCTGCTCTTCTACAGAACATCCCAAGCAGGACAGCAGTGCTGAGTAGGGCTGCCCCTTCTGTTTTGAGAGCAGACCCAACGTCTGCTCTGCAGTTCAAACCGTCCCTGGAATGTTTGCCTTGGCTGCAGTTCCAGATGATTTGGGTGAGCTGTGCTCTGGGTGACATAGGGCAGTGGTAGCACCCTGACTCCTCTCTGAACTGGAGGCTCTTGGTAACAACAGCAAGTGGTGTTATGCAGTTTGCTTAAAAAGTATTAAATGATAAAAAAAAAAAAAAGGTTTAAAAGCCACAGTGACTTCTGAGGTTTTGATAAAGAGGTCTGGACTTTACAGTAATATGAAGGGATCCCCTCTCTATTTAGAGGCAGCCAAGGCACGTTTTCATGTTTGCCACAAGAACCTTACAGCTGGCAGTGCCTCAAAGTCCAGCCAGGGAAATCACGGCAGCTTTGGATGCAGGAGCACAGGCAGTTCTGAATTCCTGTGCTGCAGCTGCTCAGAAGGTCTTCCATCTTGAACTGGTGGTGGATAGCACTGATCCAGTGGAAGGAACATTGTAACAAAACAATGTTAAATCCACTGGAAAAGGATGAGAAAACAATTTTGGAAACATTAAATTTTTTGTCTTTAATGCAGAAAATACCATGTGCAGTCCACTTCTCTTGTCTTTGAAGGCTTTAGAAACATTACTGTTGCCAACCTGACTGCCTCCCATTTTACAGAACATATCCTGCACTTGAGACCCTGACAGAGCCTCATCAGCTCACAGCCACCCTGAGCTGTGTCATTGGGGTAGCTCGGAGCCTGGTGTCCGGGGGGAAGTGGTTTCCTGAGGGTCCCACACACATGCTACCTCTGCTGATGAGAGCCTTGCCTGGGGTGGACCCAAATGACTTCAGCAAATGCATGGTGAGTGTACAAATATTGCCTCTTTTTAGAAGATAACCAGCCAGCTAACTAATATTCTATTTTATATTGAAATATGTTTATATTTCTGTGTAAGCAGGTAACTCCCATGTCCTGAATTTATCAGCCTTTTTTTCTGCACAATTTTATTCCAAAAAATGTAATATTCCAGGCCTCTTTGGCTCATTGAACAGTGCAGAGTGATTGTGAGAAGCACTGTACTGACTTTTTGGGCTGCTCTGAAAAACAAGATTAAATAGCTGTTCCACAGCTCCTAGCAAATATTCCTAGTCTTTTAAGATCAAAAGGAAGCTCTTTATCCCTGGGTTTTCATTATATTGAGTTATAAAAGTCCATATTTTTAGAAATTCATATTAATGGACTTAAAACAATGTAAATATTGGGGTTTTGTAGCTTTAAAGTTCAGCACAGAATAATGGCTACGTTACTTAGAAAATTGAGACTATTTTTACAGTGCTGCCTGTTAGGTTTTATATATGAAATCTGAAATAGCTGGTAAAGTTTTAGGATGGAAGAATTGAGCTCTGGATTTATTTTATTTTTTTTAGTATAGTTTGCTTTAGGTCCTGTACCTTAATTGTAAAAGCTTTTAAATGTGTGGATGCAATAACCTTCATTAAAGAGCTGTGTGTACTTCTCAACAGATTACATTCCAGTTCATTGCAACATTTTCTACTCTGGTGCCTTTAGTAGACTGTTCATCTGTATTGCAAGAAAGAGATGATCTTTCAGAGGTAAGAGTGCTGGCTTGGCGTAAAAACCAAGCTGTAACTTAGTTTGCAGTTGAATTTCTAGCAGTGTATGCAAAGATATGAATCCTGTTTGTTTCTATCAGTGGAGCTGACACCAGTGTGCACGTTGGCTTTAGCAATGCTTCTTAATCGTTGCTGCTTGTAGAGAATGTTAAACTCAGGCAGTTTCATGTTTTTATGTCAAAACTCAATTGCCCTGTGTGGTGTCACTTGACTCGGAGCTTTTCCTGCCTTGAGGAGGAGGTTTGACTGTGTAGTTATTTGAAGTAGTGCTTTAGATTTTTTCCCCCAATTTTTCAGGGCTGTTTTCTTCCTAAATAAAACCCTGCTGCTCTTTCAAGTCCTGCTTCCCTTCCCTGATTGGGATTCTGTTGCTTTCCTTCCAGATACTTGTTAATCTCTTCCAGTCAAGAGATAGTAACAGCATTAGACAGTGAGTCTTATCCCTTTTATCACCACACCTCTTTGTTCCTGGGACACTTTGTAACTCAGAGAGCCACAGGTTGCCCAAATTAAAAGGTGAATTTCATTGTCCCAGAGCTGCAGCACTCAGAAATGGAGAGGAGTTTGTGCAGTGAATATTTACTGTCACTATCTGCCAGCAGAGCCAGGTCTGGCAGCATCCCTGGCACTTGCTGACCTCCTGCTGCAAAGGAGGATCAGTGGTGAGGCCAAAGGTTGTATCCATGGAGGCAGACCTGATCTCACCAGAGAGGTTATTTGGATACACATCCAGACCAGGAAACTGGGACAGGACAGTGTCAGGAACATGAAATAACTGTTTCATGGAGCACTTGAGTCTGTGTGATGGGAAATGCACTGGTGGATGTTCTCACTTGGACACTGGAAGTACTTAATATAGGAAATAAACTTTATATAATGTTTCCTTAATAAAAGCCAACCTTGTGTGTTTCCTTTGTGTTGGAAAACTGTAGGTGGAAAGAGAATTGTGCTCTGCATCTGCTGAATTTGAGGATTTTGTGCTGCAGTTTATGGATAGGTGAGTGAGCTAAGGATGGGGGAAAGCTTGGCATTAAGAACTTCATGAAACTTTCCAGTTTCACTTACTAACCCTGCACTTACTGGGTTTATTTGTGTAGATGTTTTGGACTTATAGAGAGCAGCACATTAGAACAAACCAGAGAGGAGACTGAAACAGAGAAAATGACTCACTTGGAGAGTCTGGTGGAACTCGGTCTCTCTTCTACTTTCAGTACAATCCTTACCCAGTGTTCAAAGGATATCTTTAAGGTATGTAGAACATGGGCTTTTCATCTCTTTTAGGAAATTTAGTTTTGTGTTGACAACAACTGGTGCATGAAAAATTCTTCCTTCCTTTGTGAATGTGAACTCCCACATTTAAACAAGGAGAGAGCTGAGGGGGGAGGTTGACTTCATGTCAGTTTGGTTTATGATTTTATCCCAATCACTCCAGAGCTCTCCTGCAAACTGATGATAAACACAGGGAGAAATCATTCCAACAGTTTATTTTATCCCTGTACCAGTTTAGGTTGTGGATTTTCATGTCATGGTGGTAATGCTGTCCCACCCAAGCCTCTGCTTTCCTTTTCTTTCTGTCTCCCTGCCACTTCTTCACCTGAGCCAAAGAGGCTGTTCAAGGAGCTGTGTGCTTAATGGGATCAGAAAAATTATCTGGATTAAAATAACTCAGAGGGAGCGGGTGGAGAATCGGGGTTATTACATGGACAGCTTCTTTTTTTGTAGGTTGGGTTAGCACATTTCTATCTGTTTAAATACATATATATTTGGAGATGCCAGGTTTTGTACATTTTGAACATTGGCACTTTGGTATGATTTTTGTTTGGAATCTTTTGGTAAATGCAAGTCTTAAGTGAATTCTTTGTTGTCATGAAGTATTTAATTTGTGTTTTTCCTGTCCATTATTCAAGTATTCATGAGATTTGCGTTTTATGTAGTTCAGCTTGCCTTGCAAAGGAAATAATCTGCTTTTAAACACACTGGTTACTTAAATAGTTGCTACTTAAGTCCCATTTTGTGTTAACTGAGGGATGTCTTGGCTTTCCTTCACTGTGACATGTGAAATAATTTTTCCTGTCATCAGCCTGTGACTTATTCCTGGAAAACATTTTCTGTGTAGTTTCTCAGAATCACCCTAAACTTCTGTTAGTCATCAAGAGTTTTCCACCTCCTCTCTTCCCAAAGGGAATGTTTCAGGCTTTCCACAGAACTGCTTTCTCTGTCTCTGTGTTCTGGTTTTCTTTTTCATGTGAATTGTTGTGGGTTTCTGGTTTAAAAGAATGCAGGGTTATGTGGAGAAATTGCCTTCTGTGTAATCTCAAATGTTTTGGGATACCTCATTTGCTCTTTTCTTAAAAAGCAACCTCCATCTTTTTGTCCTCATTTTTAGGTTGCCTTGGAGAAGGTTTTTAACTTTGCTGTTTCAAATATATTTGAGACAAGAGTTGCTGGTCGAATGGTTGCCGATATGTGCCGAGCTGCAGTAAAAGTGAGAGAAAATGCTCTTCACTCCCTCTTTAGTTTAAAAAAGAAAAAAGCCAGTGCTGCTGCTTTTTCCTGTGTAATACCGATATTTTTTCATATAAATACCAGTGGATCTTAATATTATGCCTTCTAAAATTGGCTGGTTGCATATAGCAATATTTGAAGAGGTTAGTTCACGCAGTATTTATCTTGCAGTTATGTTAAATTTAGGTTTTATTGCCTGAGAATCTTTGTCAGGCTGACTCTAGGTTGAATTGGAGTTGGGATGCAATCTAGTCTTAGTTATTTATCAGTGTGTGTGCTGAGTTCCCCGAGATATTTTGTTTTAAAATGGATTATTTGTGGTGCTGTTTGCAGTGCCGCCCTGAGGAGTCCTTGAAGCTGTTTGTACCCCATTGCTGCAACGTCATAACTCACCTCACAGGCAGTAAGTCTCTAACATTTCCAGTGTTACTGGCTTGCTTTTGGCTTCATTGTTGTTAAACATGAAAATAATATCAAAAACTTCTGGTTGTTTTCCACAAGTTCATTTCAGCGACGGAAAAATCCGTTACTTCATCTAAAAAATGCAAATGTAATTTCAAGGCCAAAATCTGTCAGGTTGCAAGAGCACGATTCCTTAAAAATGTGGCAGTTTGAAATGTGTCCAGACATTCATCAAATTGAGGCTGGTACATTGGCTGCAGTGACTTCCAGCTGGACATGGGTGCAGTGGGAATTGGAGGATTGGGAGTTGGATTTTGGGATGGAAGCACCTGGATTTTGATGGAGCTCCTTTGGAAAACTTGGCTGCAGTGTGCTTACAGCAGTGCTTATCCCTTGTTCCTCTAGATGATGATGTGTTACATGATGAAGAACTAGATAAGGAGCTGCTCTGGAATCTTCAGCTGTTATCAGAGGTATTCCCAAAAATGTTCTTCCCGTGCTTGTGTGTCACTGCATCCTGTTTAATGCCCCTGAAAGGAGAAGAAAATAAATTTCTCTTAAGCAAAGTAAATGTTGTATGAATGGCCCTGCAGAGCTGCTGGTTTTTACCTAACTCTGAGTGAGACACGAGTGGCTGTTGTTTGAAGCAAATAAAGTGTTGCATGTGGAATGTATCAAAGCAATTACTGATGGGGAGTGAAAGAAGAGGGATCAATGCAGGGAGAAACATAAGAAGCTTTTGGTAAATACAAGTATTTTTAATTAATTTAAGAAAATATAGGAGTATAGCTAGAAAATTTGGGATGGGGTCAAGCAGATGGTGTCACTGAAACTTTTCCAGCAGCTGTGGAAGCATCGGTTCATGTGCAAGCTCAGTGGGAGCTGGAGAACGGAGCCTGGCCCGGCTGGGCTGAGCACTGAGACCCTGCCCAGCCCTGCAGGACCAAAGTGATGTTTGCAATGTCTCTCTGTGCCCCCAGATCACTCGAGTGGATGGCAAGAAGCTGCTACTGTACAGGGAGCAGTTTGGGAAGATACTGCAGCGCACCCTACACTTAACCTGTAAGCAGGGTTACATTCTGTCTTGTAACCTACTGCACCATCTTCTTCGTTCTGCCACACTTATCTACCCCACAGAGTACTGCAGTGTGCCAGGTGGCTTTGACAAGCCTCTTTCTGAATACTTTCCTATCAAGGCAAGGATTTTCATTTATTTAGGATTAGAGGATTTGAATTTTTTGGGGTTTTTTTTTGAAAAAAGCAGTCGTATGCTCTTATGGTTTTATTTGGACGTTTCTGACCGGTGGTAGCAGCAGTGGAAAGTGATGCTTTGGGCTTTGAAATGTAGAGCAAATGACAATGAATTTAAAGTATATTGATAGCCAAAAATGAATGCTGACTGTTGTTTGAGTAGTTTTAAATGACTTACTAGTGGTTTATGATGTGTATTTTACCATGATTGCATGACTACAACGAGTTAATACACAGCAGGGAGATGTGGTGTTTTGACAGGTCAGCCAAATAGCAAATAATGATTCCATCATGAGCTTGAGATAAAATGAAAGCAGAAGTGGCAATATTAAAAGTTATTGAAACTGTCAAAAGTCACGTGCTGCTCTGCTGTTAAGACTTTGAGGTCAATTTATCAATATTCCAGTTTAAAGGCAGCAATTTTCAGCTGGCCTCTTTCAATATACAACTGCATTTTGCTAAAAAGTGTTTTTACATAACTCCCAACAGCAGATGAAAGCTAGTCCAGCTTTACAACTGATAGGAACATCTTGTTGGACCAGTTAATCATTTAAAAAACCAAACAAAAATATCCCAAACACAAAAAAACCCCCAACAAAACAAACAAATCAACAGAACCCCCCAAAACAACAATCACACAATTATTTGCAATTCCTCCTCTGAAACTGAAAAAATTCACAATGGCTTTGCTGTTCTCTATGGGAGTATCAAAAGTCTGAGTTGTACTTAAGAATGTGTCTGAATTTATATCCAGTCAAAGGAATAATTAAGTTATATTTCAATTAGACCAGTACAGTCCTTTTCCTTTTACTGCTTTCAGATGCATGTTGTTTTCTAGGTTATGTGTAGACATATATAGGATTGGGATTTCTGTTTGATTTTATGATGGTGGTGTTTTTCCTGGAAATGTCAGGATAACTACTTTAATTTGTAGCAGTAGTTAGTTCACATGTGTTTGGGGGGTTTTTTTGTAGTATTAAATGCTATTTTTTTAAAACACAATTTAAATAGCTTGATTGATAATAAACATCTTTATTTACTACAGGACTGGGGTAAACCAGGTGACCTGTGGAACTTGGATATCCAGTGGCATGTTCCTTCATCTGAGGAAATAAGCTTTGCTTTTTATTTGCTGGATACTTTCCTGCAGCCTGAGCTCACCAGGCTGGAGCTCTATGCACTTGGAGAGCTGGAAATGTCCAGGTAGGATGCAGAAGGTGCATTTATCCACTCCCAGGAGTTACTAAGGAGGAAAATACTATCATGTTGCACTTTGGTGTTATTCTGAGATGTGTGAAGCTCCTAGTTCAGCTGATGATAATAGCATCAAGATTTCCTTAAAGTAACACAGAAAATAAGTTATTCACATTTTGCATTTTCATTTATCTTCAAACTGTAAAATATTCACTCCTAAATTATTCCCTCATCCTCTCCATGGTGGGAAGGAATTATCTTGGCCTTGGGGTAAGGAGTTATTTCACAGGTTTTTTCTGAGATTTAGATAAAATCCTTCAAAGCAAATTTCACATTAGTTTATCTTACCTGCACAGTTTTGGAATATAAAATCTCCCGTGTTTTCCAGAAAATGAAGTTAAACATTGGGGTTTGTAAAAGCACTAGGTTGGCTTAAAACAGCCCAGCTTGATTTCTGCAGCGCTCCCTCCTGTGTGTAGAACTGATGCAACTAAAGAAAAAACTTGCATAAAACGTCACAAAGAAGATGTGGTTTGTCATTTATTTTCAAGCAATTAACAGATAACTAACCAGGGTTTCCTCTTTGTTTAAGAGATGATGTGCAGCAGTCTCTTGCCATCGTGCACAACTGCCTGATTGGCTCTGGGAACATTCTGCCTCCTCTCAAAGGGGAAAGGGTGGCTCATCTGTAAGTAACATTTATTTTATATCCCCAGCATTCTCAGTGATTATGTTCCTTCGTGCTGGGTTTTAGTGCTTTCTTACTGCTGGTGTCACACAACTGCTGCTGGAAGCTACTTTTAGGGAGCACTGACAGTAAATATCAAGATACAGAAAATTCACTTGTCAGGAAAGACCTCAAATGCTCCTGTCCTTCCCTACAGCAAGAAGCTCTGTGTGTTTGTGTGTGTTCATGGGTTTGACAGAAACCAAATTTCTGACATTCTACCTGTTTAATAGAACTGATGAGGTTCTGTTAACTGGGAAATAAAGATTCTGGTTCAAGGTGGCCTTATGGTGTCCCTGCCTCTGCCAAAGTCTGACCCAGAGGGATGGTTCATTTATAAATGTGAGAACTGAGATGTGCTGTTAGTAAATCCACAAGTCTTTGTGCTACTGGCTTGAAATTTAACTTGTTAAAATGAATTAAATGCCAGTGAAATGTACATACTCCATGATTTCTGTAATGTGTAGTAATACTTGGTTTATTTTCATGCAGGGTCCCAAGTCTGGTGTCTTTGGAAGAGACAAAGCTGTACACTGGTGTTGAATATGGTGAGTACATCCCAGTTCTGTTCAGGCAGGCTCTAAGTGTTGCTTGCTTCTTTTTAAAGATTTTTCTTTTTATTTTTTTGTAAAAACAGTGAGATCTTTTGGAGACCATAATTTTGATTCTTGTCTTCATATAAATAGGATTTTGTGACCAACCCCAGAGTTCTGCATACACACAGTTTTACTTTCAGCAGTGATACACGAGATGTGGATCTGCTGTAGGAATCTGGCCGGGGATGGGAGCTCTGTGTTCCTCAATTCCCATATGCTGAATGAACTGCCTGAACTTAGAAATAAAACCAACTGTCAAGGCAGATAAAGAAGGTTGTGTACCTATAAAACCCAAGCAGCTGAGTGGAGAAACTGATGAGAGCCATGTCCTTAGATAGAACAAATGGTTATTTTTATAATAGCTCATACTGCCAGTTCTGAATAGTCTGCTCTGGCTTTCCACTGTACATTGCTTTTTATGCTATTGTGTAATAAACAGAAAATGTTTTGTTCTCTTTTAGATTTATCCAGGGAGAATTACAGAGAAACAATTGCAAGGGTTACAAGGAAATTGCTGCGTAAGTTGGATCACTCTTGTAACTAAAACCAACTGTGTCATACTTCAGTATGATTGCATGCATGAGGAAATTGTATTGTTTACTTTGCCTATAATTCCAAAAGTTAAGCTTTGCAGAAATAAAATTATTGCTAATTTTTCAAGCTCTTTCCATGTCTGATTATAAATTTCATTTCTCCCACTTGCAGGCTACATTCTTGATAATTCAGAAGATGATACCAAGTCTTTGTTTCTAATAATAAAGGTATGCTTTACATTTGTCAAACTTAAGGCAAGATATCTTGTTTTGCAGCATAATCACTCTTGTCCTCCTTTTCTTTCCACAGATTATCAGTGATGTTTTACAGTTCCAAGGGTCTCACAAGCACGAGTTTGATTCACGATGGAAAAGCTTCAATCTAGTGAAAAAATCAATGGAGAACAGGGTCAGTGGCTTGGCTTTGTGAAGCTGTGGTTCCTGAATTGCTGATATGATACTGAAATCTGACCCAAACATCTTTTTTTACAGCTTCAAGGAAAGAAACAACACATCAGAGCCTTGCTGATCGACAGGGTTATGCTGCAGCATGAGGTAATTCTTCCCCTTCAATCCCCATGATTTGCTTGAAAAGCTGCTTTTCATAGTTTGCTAAATGTCATCATAACAATATTCCTGCACTGGTGTTCTTTATATGTGTGAAATGTAACAACAATCTGTCCTTTCTTCGTGCTCCCCGTGGATTCAGCTGAGAACTCTGACGATGGAAGGCTGCGAATACAAAACTTCCCACCAGGAGATGATCAGGGATCTGCTGTGTTTGTCCACGAGTTCTTATGGGCAGGTGAGGAGCAGCCCCTTTTAAACTGAGATTTGTGGAGTGTTTTGTTCATCTCTTCAGGTGATTCTACATCCTAAATCTGTTGTTCTGGCTTTTTGCTTTTCAAATGATCTTAAAAACACCTCATTTCTGGCAACATAAGAAGCTTCTGTAACTCTGTAGCTGTTCTCATGTAAATGCCAGAAACAAGAAGTAGATTTTTATGAGCAGGGTGGGGTGTTTGCAACCTTCCCCAAATAATTTTGTTTCTGTGCACAAATACAGATAAAATCTTTATGCATAAGTAACTGAAATGGATGAGGATGTTCTTTTTATCTAGTAAATTTTTTGTTTCAGGTCAGAAGTAAAGCTCAGCAAGCATTCTTCACAGCTCTGGGAACCTACAATTTCTGTTGCAGAGATATCATTCCCTTGGTTCTGGAATTTCTGCGTCCCGACCGGCAAGATGTCACTCAGAAGCAATTTAAAGTACTGCCTCATTAACTGGGTTTTGTGGCTGTCTTGTGAAAGTGTTTTTACATGAGAATTTTTAATGGGGAAAGTGAGATTTGCTTGTTTATCAGTGTGGCCGATGTTTTCATGGCTTATAGGCATGACTGGTGTGAGGAATTCTTTGTATTAGATCTGTTTTCAAGAGAAATACTGTGTTTAAATATGTTCCCTGTGTGCTCAGGTATTACCAAAATGTGACTTAGCACCTCTTTTTAAGTTATGGAATGGAAACTGAAAAGCTGTAGTCAAGGTGAAGCAGTTGTGAATCATCTCCTCTAACATAATTGAGAAATCAGGCAGCCAATCTGGGGATAAATTAATTGGCAGGGCTTGCAATCTCATTAAGTGAAGAGGACTCAGTGCAAAATCTTCAGTAATTTGACAGTGAGGCTGAATGTTTATGGGACATTTCAATGATTTGGTGGCTGCAGCTGAATTTTTATTCTGTGTGGGTGTGTGCTTATGTCGATAGCACAGATGAGCAGTGCTTTAACCTTCCCAAACTCCATCTTCCTTTCCACAGGGTGCCTTATATTGTCTCCTTGGGAATCACAGCGGGGTGTGCTTGGCCAATCTGCACGACTGGGACTGCATTGCACAGACATGGCCAGCAATTGTCTCTTCTGGGCTCAGCAAAGCCATGTCCTTGGAAAAACCATCCATAGTCAGACTCTTTGATGACCTAGCAGAGAAAATCCATCGGCAGTATGAAACCATCGGACTGGATTTTGCTGTGAGTGACCAGTTCCTTGGTGTTCAGGCTCGTCTGTAGGGACGAGGAAACGCTGTGCTCTGCTGATTGCAAAGCAGAGACATTAAAGACTTGTGAGTTCAAGTCCCAAATCTTTGCACTGTCCATCAACAGGTTCCAGAGAAATGCATGGAGGTGGCTGTTCTGCTGCAGAAGTCAGGACAGCCCAGTTCAGAGTTCACAGCTCTGGGATCAGAGGAAATTCAGTTGGGAATTCAGCGACAGAAGGAGAAGAACGCTGAGGCTCTGAGGTGAGTTCAGCTTCCCTGAATTTAAATATCATCATCACATTATTTCCCTGCACATTAAATATCATCATCCAAAGTGGCTAAACTGAAAAATCCACGATGTCCAAGGATTGTTGGCCTGCATCTTCTCTCTACACTTCTATTTCCTCTTTGCCTCTTCCTTTTCACCTTCACAAACCTTTGTTGAGAAACTTTTCCTGTATTTTTCAATGGATCTCTCAGTACCATGTGCTTGATAACTCCCTCTCTTTCTCTCAGGAACTATGAGAATTTGGTCAACATGCTGCTGGACTGTGTGGAACAGAGAAATCTGTAAGTCCCCTTTTCTGTGCATGGAAGGGTTTTTTGGGGGTGGGTTGGAGGTGGTTACATGGATCAGTATCCAGGGAAGCAGTTAGCGTGGTCTTGGATTTATTTGCACTGGGAGCTTGATTTGTTAATATAAGGCATCATCACATCTTGGAATTAAGCTTTTTCCTTAATTAATCTGGCCTGTTAGTGGGGCTTTTAATACTTTTTTAATAAAAAAAGCTCTGGTTCTGTCTGTGTAGCACTGACATCCGGATAGATTCTAATTGTTCCCATAATATTTGTGTTAAAAAACTTACAAAGAATATCCCTTAAAGGTATTTTTCATGGTGTATTTTGCATTTTTACCCCTGCTGTTCCCAGAACACTGGAGGTTTCCCAGACTGAGTTAAGCTTGTTGATTACAGCAGTGTCATTTATTTATATACTTGCATCATGATACATATAATTTCTGAGTAAAACCAGTACACAAACTTTGGTATTTACACTCTGCTTTGAATATTTGATTGTTTTCCAGGCCCTGGAAGTTTGAGCACATAAGCATTGGCTTCCTGTCCCTGCTC
This sequence comes from Aleadryas rufinucha, assembly GCA_013397815.1. Lineage (NCBI taxonomy): Eukaryota > Metazoa > Chordata > Aves > Passeriformes > Aleadryas > Aleadryas rufinucha. The sequence continues at coordinate 45,147 of VZTH01017528.1, read as the reverse complement.
CTGAGGGATGACAGGATCCTGCCCGCCCGTGCCATAAAATTCTTCGTGCAGTGTCTCAACCACGACGCGATTGTGGTTCGGAAGGTGAGGCCAGGAGAAGGATTTCCTTAGGGTCTGCAGCTCTTTGGGGTTTCCATCAGGCCCTTGTGGGGTTTTGCTGGGATAAAGCACAAAAACTGGGGTGGAGCTCCCTCCTCCCCCTTGCAGCCACGCACGTGTACAGAACTCCCAGTCCAAGAAGTGGCAGTCTTGGCAGCGCTGTAGCGTGACATATGTAAATCTGTAAACTGTGAAAATGTGGGATGGGCTGAGCTCTTATTTATTTCAGAGTTCTTCTGCAGAGTTTCTTCTGCAGATGGCTGCTTTTCCCACCTGCAGTTTGTTATTTGAACAGAGCCATCGATGTGTTTCGTTTGTGCTGTTGTTGCCTCAGTGAGGCCCAAACCAAACCTTCTTTGCCCCCCAAAAATTATTAAAACAGTATTAAATTCAAATTATTAAAACAAAATTCTTAGTGAGGTTTTTCTGGCCTATAAAGCAAGTCATGTCCTGTACTCCCTGGAATAACCAGGATTATTTCCTTATGGGTTCACTCAGTGTTCACTGAGTTTTTAGGGATGCTGAGCCACATCCTTCTGAGGGCAGTGTATGGAATGGATAATTAATGCCCATTTCTCTCTCTTCTTTAGGTGGCCATCTCAGCTGTGGCTGGGATTCTTAAGCAGCTTAAGAGAACACACAAGAAAGTGCCCATCTGCCCTTACGAAATCAGTAGGTTTTATTTCATAGAAGACATATCTTACATTGATCCTAAAATGTTTTTAAAAGCTTTTCTGCTTAAATTAAACGTAGAATCACGAGCTTCTCTTTTCTCCCTGGTTGTTCATGTTCTAAGCAAATAGGTAAATATGATACAGAAGTAATATAATTGGTAATTTTTCAGTTTGGGGTTTTTTTGTACTTTTGGGGTTTTTCTCCTCTCCNAGAAGTAATATAATTGGTAATTTTTCAGTTTGGGGGGTTTTTTTTTAACTTTTGGGGTTTTTCTCCTCTCATCTTGTCATTTGTGAGAACAATTTAATGTCTCCTTTTGAATTTTTATGTATTTTTATCATTTTTATCCGTGTAAATTCTGATTTTCCTCTTGGATCAGGTGGGAGCCCGAAGCCTTCCAGCATCCAGGCTGGTGACAGAGCTGACAACCAGTGGCTGCACTACAACAGCCAGAGCCTACCAAAGACCAAGGAAGCCTGGGAATCCTGCTGTTTTGTGGAGAAAACCCACTGGGGTTATTACACCTGGCCCCAGTGAGTAGCATTAGCATTGAGGTGGAGTTGGGAGAGTCAGCAGGAACATTTCTGTGGGAAATTAAATCCTGTGGGTTTTTTTGTGGTGTTTTTTTTTTTTGGTTGAACCACAAAAACCCAATTTATTTTGTCATTTGTGCTCCTTGCTTGTTTTACCATTTCTGGGTGGGTTTTGTGTTGGTTGGTGTTGGGCTTTTTTCTTTTCTACCCCTTTCTCTCTCTATGGGCTATAGGCACAAATTCCACATGGCTGTTTAACTGCTGCTGTTGAAATGAAATATGCATATTGGGAATTACATGGATGTAGAGTATTCTCACCCTAATAATTCTGAATTGCTTGTATAGCAAAACCTTTAATAACAAACTTTGTTGTGGTGTAAATTTTCTTCAAGTTTCAATCTTTTGGAATTGAGGATAAATCCTATTTAATATTGAGAACATAGAAAACAACCACATAGAAAGCAGCAACATGTGCTAGTGTATTTTTATTTTTAACTTTTTATTACTTCTCTTTTGTTTTTAATGCTCAGAACTATGACAGTTTATGCTCCAGCTGAGCAGCAACCAAAGCTTGGGCGAAGGAGAGACGAGCTGACAGAGGTAAGAGCTACAAGTTTGTGGGGTTTTTAATAGTACTTCTCCTTTCTCCTCTTAATATTGCCCACAGATTACTGAGGAGATCCCCACAAGATACTTTTAATTGTATTTTTCTACTTCTTATTGTGTCAGCATACAAGAAGGAATTATTAAATGAATGTATTGCTGCTTTTTTGTCAGGCATCACAGAATAATTGTATTAATGAGCACTTTCTTGTTCCCTTTCAAATCATAATCAGAGTTGAGAACAAGGTCATTAATGACAGTGGGAAGGATTAATTTTTAGGGGTTGTGATAATTCCTGATAAAATGAAGGGGGAAATGGGGATACCCAAGGTGTGATTTCTTTCCTTGAGAATGCAAATGAAACGTGGGACTTGGAAAGGTTGGGGTGTCACTGTGACAAGTGAACACCTCAAAGCTAATCCTTTTTTTTTCCTTCCTGTTACAGGCAGAACAGATTATATATGATCACTTTTCTGATCCCAAGTTTGTTGAGCAGTTAATAAAATTTTTGTCTTTAGAAGACAGAAAGGGAAAGGACAAATTTAATCCTCGCAGATTTTGCCTCTTCAAGGTAAGGGGAGTTCAATCACTGAATTGCTCTCGTGTTGTTACAATTCCCAGAGCATGGAAAAGCCATAGACTGCTGGGCTCATACTGCTGCAAAATGTTGATTTTTAAAGCTGCTCTGGGTAATCCTATTAATCCTCTCTTCTGATTAACTACTTAGGGAAACATATTTAGAGTAATGTACCAGTCTGGAGGACACTGGTGTGTAATGCTGTTAAAAAAAGCAAAGGAATTTCACTTTCTGCATCTTCAAACTCAAGTGTTTCACAGTTTCATGATGTTCTTGGGAAGACAGTGGTTTAGGTAATTCCTGAAGACCCTTTCCCCTCTTGTTTTGTAGGGCCTTTTCAGGAACTTTGATGATGCCTTTTTGCCAGTTCTTCAGCCCCACTTGGAGCAACTGGTTGCAGACTCCCACGAGAGCACCCAGAGGTGTCTGGCTGAAATCATAGCTGGCCTGATAAGAGGTTCTAAACACTGGACCTTTGAGAAGGTGCTGGAGCAGTATTTTTGAATGATTCTTGGAAGCTAAGGAGTTATTTTGAATTATTAACCCATTTTAAAAAAGTTGAGATCTTGATTGCTGAACTTGGAGCACAATTCATTGGTTTGGTGCCTGTTCTTGCCACGTGTTAGGAAAATGTTCCAGTATTAAAAGTAAGAACAGTTTGCTGTTAATGAGATGGTAAAACTGACATGGTTTGTAATTTCCAATAGGAAGAAGTGCTGATGTCCCCCTTGGACTATTAAATATTTATTTAATATAGGCCTGGCTGTCCGTGCTGAATCTCTATGCCAAAAAATAAACCTGGGAGAATCAGTCCAAAAATAAAGAAGACATTTTAGTATCTGAGCTGGGTTTGAGGTCCCTAAATATCAAAATCTTGTCTCTTGTGGTTTTGCTGGGCAGGTGGAAAAACTTTGGAAGCTTCTGTGTCCATTGCTTCGAACAGCTTTATCCAACATCACAGTGGAAACCTACAATGACTGGGGCACCTGCATTGCCACCTCCTGTGTAAGTATCCCATTTCTTGTCTCCTGAAGCTGGATCCACTGTGCATTCACATTCCTGCAGGGAACTGGGAGCTGTGATGCTGGGCAGCAGGGTCAGTGATAGGCCACAAATGTCTTGGCTCAGTAATTCTTTCAAGTCACTCAGCAGAACTCAGTGTAGTTTGTCAGCCAGAATCCTGATTAGCAAAATTCAGACCTGGTTATTCAGATATGTCAAAAATGAAGCTAAAATTCCTTCTATTCTGATTGTATTTACCAGGTAATTCGAACTGTGTGTGGTTTTATTGGGTTTTCCTCCTATTTAGGTTCATTGTGAGAAGATACTGAACATTGCCCTTGCTTAATAGAATAAACCCGAGGGATGCAAAGAAAATCTGTCATAACTTTCCTTGTTCATACCTTATTTTATACATTATTTACATTTTAAAAGCCCCTCATTTGCTTATATCTCTGCTCTCTCTTCTTTTCCAGGAGAGCAGAGATCCTAGGAAACTGCACTGGTTGTTTGAATTGCTGTTGGAATCTCCACTGAGTGGTGAAGGAGGATCATTTGTAGATGCCTGGTAAAATAAATTTGAACTGGTTTATTGTGGTTGAATAGAGGAGGAAATACAGCCTGGATAAGCTGTGCCAGCTGCCTTGTAGGGGAGGGGAGCAAAGGCACTGCTTTCCAATTAGCTTTCCCCACACAATGGCAGGTTCTTCATGATTCTTTTTTTAATAGAACTCAATTAACAGGATGGGAAGGTTTGGGGCTGGCAGAGCAGCAGTACTGTTGTTTCACTGGGCAGTTTTTACTCATCTTTGCTCGTTTAAGGACACTCTGATGCACTGACACACAGGTGCACGTGCCCAAACAAAGTCTGGAGGGGACTGGGGAAGGAGGAATGTTCTGTGTGACTAAAGATGAGCTCTTCTGATTCCCAGCCGACTTTATGTGCTGCAAGGGGGCCTTGCCCAGCAGGAGTGGAGAGTGCCAGAGCTGCTGCACAGGCTGCTCAAGTACCTGGAGCCCAAACTCACCCAGGTCTACAAGAACGTCCGAGAGAGAATAGGAAGGTCAGTGTTGTCTGCTGCAGTCCTTGTTGGGTTTTAACTCTTCATTTTATTTGGTAATTAAGTAGCTAAATAATTACACTGGAAAGCATTAATGCTTGTAATAAAAATTACATAAATAACTAACAGACTTGCTTCAGAAATTTCAGATGACTTCTCTATTTTTGTGTTTTATTTGTAGAATCATAGAATGGTTTTGGTTGGGAGGGACCTTAAAGATCTGCGGTCCCACCCCCTGCCGTGGGCAGGGACACCTTCCACTAGCCCAGGTTGCTCCAAGCCCTGTCCATCCTGGCCTTGGGCACTTCTAGGGATGGGGCAGCCACAGCTTCTCTGGGCACCCTGTGCCAGGGCTTTGCCAATTTGTCTGTATTTATGTATGACATCTCTAAAGCTCTTAAAAGAAACACTTGGTTTTAAATGGCTTTGAAGTGCAGATGAGAGGAATTTTTCTCATAAGTATTAACCTTCAAAGGTCACCCAATTGATCTCGGATCATTTGGAGTTCACAGGTCAGTGTTCTCCGGACAAGAGTCGTGCTCACTGTGTGTTCCTGCTGGCTTTGTTTGTTTTTTCAGTGTGTTGACCTACATATTCATGATAGATGTTTCCTTGCCAAACACTGCTGCAACTAAATCTCCTCGTGTCCATGAATTTACTACCCGGATACTTGAACACCTCAAACCCCTCATGGAAGCAGATGAGGAAATCCAGAATCATGTAATGGAAGAGAACGGGGTTGGTGAACAAGATGAGCGAACTCAGGGCATTAAACTCTTGAAAACAAGTGAGTTAAGGAGGTCAAGGAATGGGGGGTATTTTGGGATATGATGGTTGATGTCTGCAGATTGTGTAGCAGAATTGTTAATATTTTTCTTCTTAATTAGTGATTTTTCTCTTTATTCAAACAGTTCTGAAGTGGCTGATGGCGAGTGCAGGACGATCTTTCTCTACAGCTGTCACAGAGCAACTCCAGCTGTTACCTTTGTTTTTCAAGGTACATCCTTTAATTTCTCTTTTATTGGTTATGTTTGATTTTAAAAGGCTTGTATAAATATACTGTATGTTATTTATATATATATTTAATATTCCAAGGCCAGGTTGGATGGGGCATTGAACAACCAGCTCTAGTGGAAGGTGCCCGTGGCAGGGGGGTGGAACTGGATTATCTTTCAGGTCCCTTCCAACCCAAACCATTCCATGATTCTCTTAAGGGACCTTGAGTTATTTTATTTTGTCCCCTGACCACACAATTCTTTCTAAGCAGCTTCTGTTGTTCTTCTAATTCTTGCATTCTTTGAATCTGTGTCATCCAGTCTTACCTCTCTGAAATAATCCCTGTTTGTGTGCCCAAAGTGCACAAACATCAATAAATTACCCAACAATAATCTATATGACCACAAAATAAAGGTTTATTGAAGTGAAAGGGAACTTCATAAAGCTTTCTGTCAGTTTTGGACCTGGATCTAAAACATGTATTTAATTGGGTTTGATACCAAGGGAATGGCAGTGGGGAACCAAAGTCTCACCAGGATATCTTGATTGTTTACTGAGAATATTTAATGTTGTAGCCATTGTTTTTCCCAGTTAACCTAATCTTTCAGCATTATATTGGATGCATTTCTCCTAGATAGCTGTCCTTCCATGAGATTCCCTTTCCTTGAGGATTCTGCTCTCACCAGTGCCTATTTACTAACAGGGTTTTGTTCCCTCCCTGCTCTTATTTAGATTGCACCCGTGGAGAACGACAACAGCTACGATGAGCTCAAAAGAGATGCTAAGATGTGTTTGTCCTTGATGTCTCAGGGTTTGCTGTATCCTCAGCAAGTGCCTTTGGTACTTCAGGTGCTAAAACAAGTGAGTGTGATCTAAACAGCTTAAAGCTTCTCATCTCAGGCACCCTCTGCTTTTTATCTAAGAGTGTACAATACTTACAATTCTAAGCAAATCAAATACTGATTTAGATCTGGAAGAGTTTATTTAAAGTGTTTTAAAATATTTAGTGTGTCTTGTTTAACATTTAAACAACTTAATTTTGGTAACATATTGAACAGTGTTTTGATGTATTAACATTTGGTTCAGCAGTGGATCACTTTATTCCTCATGAGCATAAAAATTCAAATGAGTGGATTCTTCGTGAGGAATTTAAAAATTCAAAATCCAGTTTCAGAATGAATCTTCAGCTAAAGAACTGCCCTTGAATCTGATTTTTTTGGGGTTTTACACTCTGTTTAACAATCTGCTTTGGAAGTGAAGCCTGTGAAAATTACTACCTAAGCAATAACTGCCTGCTTTGGAGATAAAAGGTGTATGAAACAAAATTACCTGAATAAAGGAAGTTCTTTGCAATAGCCCCTAGAAGCTTTTTTCTTAAATATTGTTCACTTCCATCAGGGGGCTGCTTTCTTTGACGTTTTTGCCTTCTCACCCTGATTTATTCACTGCAGACAGCAAGAAGCAATTCTTGGCATGCCCGATACACCATCTTAACCTACCTCCAGACCATGGTGTTCTACAATCTCTTCATCTTCCTCAACAACAGCGAGGCAGTCAATGACATCAGGTGGCTGGTGATAAAACTCCTGGAAGATGAGCAGCTCGAGGCAAGTGATCCCTTCTCTGCACTGCTTTCACACCACTCTTTCTTGCTTTGGTCAAGTTTTATGGAAAAGCTGCCATGTAAATGAATCCAGGAGGTATTTCTAGCTCAGCATTCTTCCTGCTTTGAAAAGGAGCTTTATAGGATTTGTTTCTTTCATAGTCATTCCAGGTAAACAGTTGATAGTAAAATATTTCATTAGGGATTTTTTTAAAAGTTCCGTTGCTTCTACTGTTTTACAGAATGGTGCCTTGCTTGGAGCTTGGTTTCAGTACATGGAATAGGGATATTATTAATTTCACTATAAATGTGTGTTGGTGGAAAATTCAACATCCAACAAGGTCAGATCCCTTCCTGTGGGAAAAGTGTGTGAAACCAGTTTTTATTACTCTGTAGGTCTGCTTCCCATCTAATGCTATCATATTAATGACAAAAATACTCTTTAGATTTACATCAAGAACTGCCTAGAACTGAGGGGTTTGCATTAAATGATGTGAATTTAAGTCATGTTTAAGCACAGTGAAGAATCTTTAGTGTTAGCCTTCTGCATGGCCCATCTCCCCTGCACCGTCATTTTCCCTGGTGTTTGTGCAGTTGACAAATACCAATGAAATCCTACTTTTGGGTGCTTTTTTCCTTCTAGAAGACAGATTCTGCATCACCTTGCAATCCTACAGAAGTTGTTTTGTCAGAACACTTACCTCATAATCTCACACCATTTTGAAAAATACCTTTTATTCACTTGAATGCAATTTATCCAGTTATTCTAAATGTACCAAATTATCCCTCTGCACCACAGAGGTGCAAATCCAAGAAGCCTACCTGTGTTCATAACCACTCTGGATCATGCTGTTGCCATGGAAGCTTTGACTTTTCTCTGAAAAGTAATCTTGTTCTTTCTTGGTAATAAGTGACAAGATGCAGCATCCTGCTGAGTAATTCCTGCATAGCTTTTGGATGCTGGATTTTTAAGATGACAATCATTAGCTTTAACTAGGATTTGGTGTCTTTGCTGTGTAGAGCTGAGGTTTTGCTTCTTGGATTTTAAGATACTTTTTTTTTCTTATTTTGATACAAAGGGCCAGACCTGATGATTGTTTTAATATGCACAACACTCATGTCTTGATAAGCCTTTTTCATATTGCACTGCAATTTTACAGGAATGAGAGTATTTTCTCTCTGTTGCAGTAGCCCCTTGCAACTTCTGCAGTTGGGTTTGGCTGATGCTGTTGAGAGGTTTTTTTCTGATACTGTTGCACTTTTATAGACCTTGGTCAGTCCCTTCTGGCCAAAAAAAACCCAAGCCCCATAGGTGATGGGGAGATTCCTCTGTAGTTTTTATATTCTGTATTTCATCATGAGTGTGATCATTTACAAATCATTTAGTGCCAGAGGTGGTGAGTGATCAGCTGCTTCATGAATGATTTCAAAAGCTTTGCTTCCAGGTGCTCCTCACAGCAAAGTGTTTCTTCTAGCTGGGTGATGAATTTAGAAATGAAAGTGGTTGTAATACAGGGAGTAGGGATGTAAATGAGCCCAGCTCTCCTGGGAGCTCGCTCACTTCCCAGCCCAGCTGCTTTGTGTCTGGCTCTTGTATTAGCACATCATGTCTCATTTAATAGCTCAGCTCTTCAGGGACTCACCAACTGCTGATAAACAGCATTGCCAGCCTCTCACCTCATCCTTCTCCACTATCAGCAGAGGAGATCACGTTAAAATAGTACCTTGTAGAAATTGAAATGGAATGGGCCGGAGTCTCAAGAGCTTATTTGAACTTCCTCTGTTTAATTATTGCAGCTCTTGCAGCTGTACTCAGGGCTTTGTGAGGCTCAGAACGTCGTGTTCAAGGATGTGATTTATTATTATAATCCTCTGCATTGCATTCAGAGCATTGGGAGGTGTCTGTGCTCCACAGACAGATGTTCTGTTTGCAGTTACCTGTGACTGGATGTACCTACCAGAAATCTGGTGGCAGCATCTCAGCCGGTTGATTTGGTTTGCAAGTTTGTAAATGTTGGGAGGCTTTTGTCAGAATGTAATTATGGAAAGTGAGAGGGAGTTTTGGAGGGACTCCCAATTTAAATACGGCTTTACACGTCTATAACTTCCTGGCTTTGGGAGATTTGAGGAGATGAGAGAAATTAATAATACTGCTGGGTTAGTCACTTGTTTTTAAAAGCAAGGGTGAGTTGTCTCTACTTGGAATTCACTAACAGGTGCTGTGGCTGGTTTAAATGGAATGGAGAAGGAGATCTCTATTTTGAATGGCTTGGTAATTAGATGAAAGCTAAGTTTAGTCTTGTTCTTTGGGGTTTCTGTATTACCCTTGAGAAGAATATTTTTCCAACCTGGATTTCTGGTTTTAGTCATGTAGTGCAGAGATCTGGTACTTGAGACGAGGAAGTGTATCGTGCTGGAGCGTTACAGAACTGAGTTGTTGACCATAAAGTTCATTTTGTTGCTTATTAATCCAGCATCTGTTGTGTCTTTCAAAGAATTCTTGTGCTATGGGTAGAACAGAATCAGCTGAGTCTCTGGAACATTCCTCCTGCCTTTTCTTGGAAAAGCTCTTCTGCTTTTGTCAGGGGAATGCTTTTGAATAAAGCCCACTTGAAAACTGATGTCGATACAGAGCCTATTAGGAATTTTGTGAAGCAGGTTGATTATTTGGTCTTGGTCATACTTTGGTTTTAAACTTTCTAAAGCTCCTCTATTGACAATGGAGTTAAATTACACTATTTGCTTGGGTAGCGGGTCACTTTGTGGCAGATTTTGTGACAGTGGCTCTATATTACAGTAGAGCATGTTTATTAATTTTAAAGAGCCATATAAGAAACTATTAATAGCAGGGTAATATTTCAAAGGCTTTTGCAGAGCAGAGTTTGCTCACTTGGGTTAGCTGGGTGTGCTTAAAAGGGCAGTAATGGCATAAATCCATGGTGTTGTGTCCCACCTGTGCCCAGGTGAGGGAGATGGCTGCCACCACGCTCAGCGGGCTCCTGCAGTGCAACTTCCTCACCATGGACGGGCCCATGCAGACTCACTTCGAGCAGCTCTGCAAGATGAGGCTCCCCAAGAAGAGGAAGAGGGACCTGGCCTCAGTGGGGGACACAATTCCTTCAGGGGGTAAGGAAATGTTTCCAAGCTGAAAGCAGCTCAGGAAGAAATCAGTGGTTTGTGTTACATAGATTGCCATAGAATTCGATTTGCAGCATAAATGGTGAATAAGAATACACAGCAAAAGCAAATATTTTTATTATGCATTCCTATATTAAATCAATTTCTTACTCTTTTAGAATTAACATTAAAGAGGTGTTTCCAGTTCACAGAGATAAGGATGCAGGTGATGAGGGATAGCAAGTTCCTCAATAAATAAAGTTCCTTGGCTGTCACAACATAGTTTCACTCCTTGCCACCTTCTATTCATTGGCAGTGTGGGTTTTTATTCTAAAAAAAAACCCCACAAAACAACCAACCAAAAAATAAAAGAGAACAAAACCCCCTTTAGTTAACCCTGATTTGGAACTTTGGTTTCTGCCTGGACATTTAATGCATCTGAGTCACAGTCATTTGACCCAGAAATGGGTTTCCAGATTGTCCAGTAATTCTGGGATTTGAGAACACTGAATGCCGAAATAGGGAACATGGAGATGTCGTTCATGAGTTATTCATGAGATTCTTTGAGAGAGGGAAGCTCGTTTGAAATGTTTTTCAAGTGTCCAGCAGTTGCAGATTGATTTCCAGTGGAAAAAATGTGTAAAAAAATTAAAGATACGAGAATGAATCTGGGATTCTGAGTAAAGAAGCAGAGCCAATCTGGAGGCCCAGAAGTTTGTGTCTGTAGAACTCTCTGGAATTGTACAGAAGCTGGAGGTCTCTGCAGTGCCAGGGGTTTGTTGGTGATTTTCTGTAACTGAGGGGTTGGTGCCCTGTTTTTGCAGACCTGGTGAAGCGCCACGCCGGCGTCCTGGGGCTCAGCGCCTGCATCCTGAGCAGCCCCTACGATGTGCCCACCTGGATGCCACAGCTCCTCATGGATCTCAGTGCCCACCTCAATGATCCCCAGCCCATTGAGGTAAAAATACAGCAGCTCTCCATTCATCAGAACACAGCTGAGTACCTGTGACTCATTCTTAGTTCTCTTTTCCTAGAAAAGCTTAGGAACCTATAAAGAAATTTAATTTCTGCTGCTTTTTACTAAATGACTCTAAGTGGTTTTAAAGCATGGACTGCTTTTAAGTATCTTTTGTGGTAGATCTGTCCTTGCTTTCAAATTTAAAGCATTCATTTGAAAGCTGCAAGAACTGTATTTATAATGAGGAAGTGGGGCTTTTTTTTCATTAAAGGTGTCCCTTTTGTGCATGGCCTTCTAGGAAACATCAACCTGAACCAAAACATCAGTCTGGAAGTTTTAAAACAAAGTGTTATGAGCTGCCCTAGAAATAAGTTTTTAAAGAAACAGTTGCCTTTAACTCTTACTTTTTTTTGTCCTGTCTTGGGTTTTGTTGACTTTGGCTGTTTTAGCCAGAGGAGTGAAATGCAGAATTCCTTAGATGTTTTCAGACCAAAAACACCCATTTGAAACACCCAAGGAAAAGGCAGTGGGGGGAAAAGCACTTGGCTTTTATTTTTATAAAAATCTCTAAAGGTTTCCCAGCTCAAAATTGTAGGTCCAGGAATCCTTTTTATAAGAATGTTGGAGTCATGACCATGGTCAAAAGACTAACCAGAGCTGTGAAAACTAAAATCCTGAGCTGAATTCCCCAGAGCCCTCCTATCCTGTGGGTCTGCTCCAACCCTTGGTGGCACTGAGCAGTTGTGTTTGTTGTATCCAACGTTGGTTTTGGGGTGGAGCTGGGATCCCTGAGTGACAGAGCTCCATCCCAATTGTGCTGGCAGATGACTGTGAAGAAAACGCTGTCCAATTTCCGGAGGACCCACCACGACAACTGGCAGGAGCACAAGCAGCAGTTCACCGATGACCAGCTCCTGGTGCTCACTGACCTCCTGGTTTCACCCTGCTATTATGCATAGGTGGGTCAGCTGATGGGTTTTGGCATCAATTTCACTCTTAGGAATTCTGCTCCAGAGTAGGGAAGGATCCTTAACCACAGGGAAAATGCTGCAGCCAAATTTCTGGCCCTTGGCCCTCCAGTGGTTTTGGTCTTATTGTGGTTAAATATTTTAAACATTGCCCATCTTTCTGTGAATCCCTGTGCTTTGCTAAGACATTTACACTTCTTTTCTTGAGTATTGATGTTCCTTTTCTCCATTTTCTGCCAGTTGGCTGCCTTTTAAATGCATGGCAGTGTCCCTAAAGCACTGCTTTGTACTTCTGATGCCTCTGAGGACTTTACACCACCCAGTCCAGTCTATCACCTACATCTCAGGATGGGGAATGGCTGCTACCACTCGTTTCCTCTTCCACACTCTGGCTTTGCTGCCAGGGCTCTTCGCACAGGCATGTCCCCAAAGAGTGAATCCATTCCTGGGGTTTCTCTTTGTTACACTACAAGATTCCCATCTCTATTGTATTGTGATGTTTTGTGACAGTATTCCAAGAGAAGCTTTAATTTATCTTTTCATATAAACAAGAGCATGAGGCAATATTTGTGTTTTGAACTCTTCTTTCTTTTCAGGTTTCTCCTGGGGAAAATGAGGATGTAGGAATTTTTCTGCGAAATAAAGGAAACTCAAAAGAAATTGATCATGTAGAGAACTTTGTGCTGGAAATCCTGATGCCTAATCAAAACCACTTTGAAATACAAATGTAGAGACCTGGTTCTATTCAAAAGGAATTTCACCTCCCCAGGGAGCAGCCGGGGGAGCCCCGAGGCTGCACCTGCAGGGCCTGATCGTGAGTCCATGGCAAGACCCTTCTCCTTGGCCTGCATCACACAGTCTTGTTTCTGTTTCCTTGCACACAGTGACTTTCACTGCACATCCCTCACTCCCTTCTCCTGCCCCTGTTCTCAGCATTAAGGAAATGCAGAACCAGAGAGTGCCACAAACCGGAATTCTCTCAGTGGAGCTCTCCAATTCTGCTGATGCAACTCCTCCCCCAGTCCACTCCCAGCCCCGGGAGCCTGCCTTCCTCAGAGTTTTATTTTTCACTCCTGGGATTTGAGTACCATCCAGTCCACCTCAGGGCAAGCATTGCCTTTTTGTATTCTCTCCCTTGTGCAAATGTAAATAGCTGAGCTCTGTGCAGTGCCGGGGTGGCAGGACGCAGCACGGGCGGCTCCTGCTGCCTGGCCAGGCCTTCGGGGGTGGCTTGACCACGTGTGGAATATAAAAATCTATGATTCTCTGCAGATTTTTAAGGGGGAAAGACTATGGGTGTTTCCATGTAATTAGAGCCCACGGATAGGAAATGATGGACTGTTAGTGGTGGTTGAATTCACGGAATGAAACGTATGCACAGTGTGGAAAGGCAGTTTTTTAACAGTGTATTCTCCTAAAGATTGAGCAAGCATATCTCGTTTGAAGATTGTGGAAGCTCTGTGTTTTTTTGCCTGCAGCTTTGTTCAGAGACTGGTATCAATTGGCTGTTTAACAACCTGTTTAATATGTGTTACATAGTTGTAAAAGACTGTATAAATTGTAGAGGCATTGCATTGACAAAGCATTGTACAGTTTGCAACCTTTTACATAACACCATTGTGAGATTAATTTGTAAAGATTCATACTTAGGTGTTAATACAGTAGTGGTTCTGGCTTTTGTATCAAATCAAATGCCATTCTTAGTTTTTTAAATTATTTTCTTTAACAGAATATCTCTTTGTGTCTGAGAGGGTTTGTTTTGCTTTTCCTGTATCTCATGACTGCGTCTCATTCAGATCCTACTGCAACACGTGTGGCCATTTCTCAGTGCTGACATCACATATTCTGGTGTGATCCATTCACGGAGTGTGAGGTACATGGAAATAACTCATAAACCGCTGTGTGTTTCATCTTTCATGCAAAACCCCCCAGGAGCACTGAGACCTTTGTGTGGCTCATCCCAAACTTGCAAGCACAGCAGTGCTCCTGGGGCAGTATTTAAGGAGTGTCAGCACACGGATGTAACCACTGTATAGCGTAGTGCCAAAATTATGATTTCGATTGTGTACGTAGTTTAAGACCCAATAAATGGACTGTTTGTAACTACTGCATCTTCCTGTATTTCTGAAGAGGAAATTTGTTGGTTTGAGACCGTCACTTCAGGTTTTTACGGTGCTTTTGAGCTTTTGGATGAAGCCTGTGTTGGTCCTGGGATTTGGTAGTGAGTTCAGGCACCATTAAGGATTAATTAAAGATCTTGTTCTCATGTCTGGGAAGTCAGCTTTTACATTTATGGAAAAATCCCTCGTACCAGGAAAACACTTGTTAACTGCTGAGAACTGGAGAAGCTCCTTTGTGTTGGAGAGGGTTTTGCTGATAGAATGAAATCTTTACGAGTGAGGGGAAGCATTTACTGCAGAGGATCATCTTTAAAGGAGGCCTTGGCTGGTGAAGTGCTGGAGCAGATATTGCACGTGCTGTTCTGCAGCTCTGCTGCTTTGTGCTGGAATTGGGAATTTCTTTCCTTAGTCAGGGTGGAGCTGGAATTGGGTGCAGGATGCAGTGCACTGTAGGGAATCATGCTCTGCTCAGGAGTGGTATTCATTCCCAACACCTTATAAATCTGCAATAAATTGCTTTATCCACACATCACCCAGTAAATAGAGCTCCTGTTCAAAATACACTTCTGTAGGATAAAACACACCTGTGGTCATGTGAGCAAACTTGTACTGATTGAGTTTGGTGAGGGAAGGGTTGTTAGTCTCCTGTCCTGAAAATGCAGGAACAATTTTTTACCACCAAATCTTCACTGAGTATCACGACTCCTTTACTGGATTTATTCCCTGTTTCCCCAAGCAACACCCACAGCCTGAGTTCTGAACTTCCATCACTGATGTCTTACACTGTCTCTTCCCTAAAGCTGTTGAGATGAACCAGCTGCAGTACCTCAGTCTGGACAGGGAGAGATTGCTAGCACAAGAAGAGAGAATGTTTCCCCTTGGAACGGGAAAGGAGATGGAAAAATACATTGGAGATGGTTTGATAGCCTCAACATTCTCAGTGACCACCTGTCAGACTGCACAGATAACCTGTGACCACCTCAGTGAAGGGCAGAGATGTAAGGCAGAATCTGGGGGGGTTGAGAGGTGTTTTGGTTTTTGGGGCTGGGGTTTTTTGTTGGGTTTTTTTGGGGTTTGGTTTTTAAGAGCTCAAGTTACCAGTGCTGTAATGCTCAGTGACTCTTGCTAGACCATTAAGTGGTGTGATCTCCCATATTTCCATAATCAGGTGGGTATATTTGATGCCTGTTTTGATAAAAAATATGTAAGGAAATTACCAAGTAGGCAAATAAGACTTTTAACCTGTGCTTTTGGGTGGTGCCACAGTCTCAGCAGTGGTGGATTGTGTTGCTAACAAGTTCATGTATGGATGGGTTTGGGTTTTAATTAAAGAGGCAAAGGGATGAAGTTCCTTATTTCTGATATACTCTGTATTCCTGTTAAGGTCACGGTACCTCCCTTTCCTCCTTCTTCCTTCTTTCCCAGGCTGCTGGGACTGCTGTGCTGGGTACACTGGCTGATGTGATGATGTCTCCTGTCAGTTTTTCATAGTTAGGCATCCCCAGCATCCCACACCCTGCTCAGTCTCACACTTCTTCAACAGCTTCAGGCTTCCTGGAATCCTGCAGCAGAGCCTCCAGCTCCCTTTTCACCAGGGCTGTGGAAAACACAATACTCTGGTAAGATGCAAGAGGGAAAATAAAGCCATATGGCAGTAGAAAGGTTTGCTGGCCCCTGTCCTGGGAAGATTTTAACTCTAACCCTGCTGGCAGTCACCAGCTGATGTGTTTTACATCCTCGTGGCATCCTGCAGTACCTGGAAGACAACTTTTGGGGATTTCTAATAAAAGGAGGGCAATTTCACCTCAGCCTGCTCTAGGCTTCCAGGTTGCCAGCAGGCAAAGGAATCCCTGCTCCAAGGAAAGGGTTCCAGATGGTTAATCTAAGGCAAGGTCCTCAGGGTCTTGGTGCAGTGGTACTTTCACAGCCTGGTTTAATGTCAAACACAAACTCTGTGGACGATGCAGAATATTGCTGAGCAGATTTTGCTGCTGCAGGTGGAGCTGGACACACATTTCCCTTGGGGAATATGAGATGCCATCATTCCTGATTGGCATTCTTAGGAAAGCCAGCTATAAACCCAATAAATCTGTTCTAGCAATAAGTGCACTCAGATTACAATAAGTCCAGGTAGAAGCCCAGCTGAGTTCACCCTGAAAGGGTTCTCTTAAAAGCTTTTTGCTGCTACTCTTAATTTATTCTCTCCTGGCTTTTATTTCTGGGTTTTTTTTCCTGGATTAATTTCCCCTTTTATTATTCCAGCTGCTTTCCCTTGGAACTCTTTTGTTCAAATCACAAGGTACAATTCTTAGGCTGAGATGGGGGCAGATTGCAACAATTAAAAGTAATTTCCAGTAAATATCTGCAAAACAACACTGTTGTCAAAAATGCCTTGGGAACATTGTTTGCCCTTATGCAGTAGGAACTCCCAAGACTGAACAACGAGAAGCTTGATAGGTGTAGAGAGCACTGGAATTTTAAGGAATTAGTTTAAGGAACGGATTGAGTGCTGCGAAGAGTGAATACCCTCATACCCTGTGCCAGGTAAGTTGTTGCTCTTGATTCCTGCCTTGCAAAGCAGACTTTCTCCCAGTGCTTTTCTCTCCCACCCAAACTTTGGAAGCTCTTTTAAGAGCTGAAAAGTCCTTTTCAAAAGGGACGGGCTTGTGAGACACTGCTGTGCCAAAGGGGCTGGGCAGGGCTTTGTGCTCCCGTGGAGATGCTTTTTCCCTCCGCTCATTCCCTTCCTCCCTGAGCACAATCCCTTCTCCTTTCCTGCTGGAATGTTTGAGGCTCTCAGCCTCTGATCCAGCTACACTTTACCCTTCATTTCAAGCCACATTTAATAACTGTAGAGAGGTAAAACATCTTAACCAACCCCACTCTTGCCTTAGGCTAATATTTTGTTACTCTTGTTTAATCCCATAATTCAGAGTCCTTTGATGTTTATAAATAAGAAAATTCAAGGAGGGAGATCCCAGCTTGTCAATGAGAAAGCAGCTCTTACTCAGGAGGGCCAAGATTCACCCACAGATTTCGAATTAACCACAACTGGAGAACAAAAATACAAGTAAGGGAAAATAAGTGGCAGCCAAGCTGAAAGCGAACATAACTTGAAGCCACAGGGAACTGTGTTTTGGTTTTTGGACTTTCCCCCTCCTATACACAACCAGTTTAAGGACAAAACTGAGGCAAAATGCACCTGCCCAGGGTGCAAGGCACTGCTGCAGCCAGCTGCTGCCATTTCCCCTGGAAACAAATCCACCTCCATTCCCACTGGGAGTGTGTTTAGCAGGCAAAGGCTCCTGGGCCAGGGATGTCACCAGCCAGAGGGTTATAAAGACATTGCTCTGGGGTTTAGAAAGGAATGTGTTGAAAAATAAACAGGTGCCACTGGGAAGCTGTGAGGTGTCAAACTTGCACACTTGTGGCTGGCTGGATGGTTCTGCAAAGCACCTGGGGTAGGGGATGGTTATTAAAATGATAGACTAGTGTGTGTATATATATTGATTGTGAGACAAGTGCTATGCCTAAGTCAGAAATACTGGATCTACTGTATTTTCATAGTGCTTTTGTGCCTTGCCTGGCTGGATTTTGATCTCTTCCACCTGGATTTCCAGTGCCATGGAGGCCCCTCAGCTGTGTCTGCTTCAGAGAGCATGTGCTGAGCATTTCCTCACCCTCATGGCCCTGTAAGTACTTCAAAACCACCCCTTTAATTCTCAGATATCCAACATTCTCCATCACTACTATATCTGTGATAGCAGTTGGCAGCAAACAGATAAAGAAATGATGCTGATGATGTTTTCCCTCCCCATGGGAACATAGAAGATGCTTTGCCTTAGATCCTGTGCTTCTGAGCAAATACAGAGAGCACCCTGACCCCACTGGGCTGGCTCAGGAACGTGATGCAGAAGTGCAAGCAGGGCAGGAGGCAGCATACAGAACTTTGATGTTGATGCTGAACAGGTTTTGGTTTGGGGCAGGTGTTTTGTTTGTGCTGACTGTGCACTGATCCTCTGCTCTGTGAAAAATAAACAGGTGCGGACACAGAGCTGTTGGAGCAAGTACAGAGGAGGCACCAAGATGATCAGAGGGATGGAGCAGCTCTGCTGTGAGCAAAGGCTGGGAGAATTGGGATTGTTCAGCCTGGAAGAGAGAAGCTTCAGGGTAACCTAACTGCAGCCTTCCAGTACCTGAAGGGAACTTACACGAAAGATGAGGCAAGACTTTTTACAAGATCATGTGCCAGGACAATGTAGAATGGGTCCAAATTGAAAGAGAGTAGGTTTAGATGGGATATTAGGAAGAAATGCTTCCCTGTAACGTTGGTGAGGCCCTGGCACAGATTGCTCAGGGAAGCTGTGGCTTCCCCATCCCTGGAAGCATCCATGGCCAGCTTGGACAGGGCTTGGAGCAACCTGGGCTCGTGTAAGGTGTCCCTGCCCATGGCAGGGAGAGGAACGAGATGGTCTTGTAGTCCCCTTCCCACCCAAACCCTTCTGTGATCCTCTAGCCCCCACACTGTGCCACTCCAGCCGCTCGCATCAGCGCTGCTCGCCGAGCTGGAGCGGCGGGGCTGCAGCGCCAGCGGGGCTTTGGGGAGCTCGGTGCCGCCTCCCCCGGGCCCGCCTGTGCCCGGCGGTGCGGGGGGGCNCCGGGCCCGCGGAGCAGCTGGGCGCGAACGGCAGCGGCCCCGCGGAGCTGCGGGAGGGCACTCACGCCGCCACGCTGGCCGCCTGCGCCTCCCTGCTGGCCCTCGTCTTCTGCCTGGGCTCCTACGGCAACCTCATCGTGCTGCTCTCCTTCTTCGACCCGGCCCTCCGGAAATTCCGCACCGACTTCGACTTCATGATCCTCAACCTCTCCTTCTGCGACCTCTTCATCTGCGGCGTGGCCGCCCCCATGTTCGCCTTCGTCCTGTTCTTCGGCCCGGCCCGCGGCGTGCCCGGCACCTTCTGCTTCACCTTCCACCTGACCAGCTCCGGCTTCATCATCATGTCGCTCAAGACGGTGGCGGTGATCGCGCTGCACCGGCTGCGCATGGTGCTGGGCAAGCACCCGCACCGCGCCGCCTCCGCGCCCTGCTCGCTGCTGCTCACGCTGCTGCTCTGGGCCGCCAGCTTCACCCTGGCCACGCTGGCCACGCTGCGCACCCGCGGCTCCCGCCTCTGCCTGCCCATGGCCAGCCTGCCCAGCGGGCAGGGCAAGCTCATCCTCTACCTCTACGTTACCGACTTCATCTGCTGCGTGGCCGTCGTGTCCGTGTCCTACGTGATGATCGCCCAGGCCCTGCGCAGGAACGCGCGGGCGAGGAAGTGCCCGCCCGCCGTGGCCGTGGGCACCCCCAGGGCTCAGCCCTTCGCGGGGCCCGGGGCCGTGCCCGCCCTGTACAGGACCCAGAGCTGCACCAAGCCGCCCCACGGCCACGCCAAGCTCGCTGGCCGCCTCCCGCTGGCCTCGGCCGTCAACCTGGCCACGGCCAAAGACTCCAAGGCAGTGGTGACGTGCGTGGTCATCGTGCTCTCCGTCCTGGTGTGCTGCCTGCCCCTGGGCATCTCCTTGGTGCAGGACATGCTGTCCAGCAGCGGTGGCTTTGTGCTCTACCAGTTTGAGCTGTGTGGGTTTACCCTCATTTTTTTCAAGTCGGGATTAAATCCCTTCATATATTCCCGCAACAGCGCGGGGCTGCGGAGACGCGTGCTCTGGTGCCTGCAGTACGTGGCCCTGGTCTTCTGCTGCTGCAAGCACAAGACGAGGCTTCGAGCCATGGGCAAGGGCAGCCTGGAGGTCAACAGGAACAAGTCGTCCCACCACGAGACCAACTCAGCCTACATGTTGTCTCCGAAGCCTCAGAAGAAGGGCTTGGAGCAGGCGTGCGGTGCCAGCCACTCCAAGGACAGCGTGCTGAGTCCCAAGGCGTCGGCGGGGCAGCAGCACTACGGCCAGAGCAGCTCCACGCCGATGAACACGCGGATCGAGCCCTACTACAGCGTGTACAACAGCAGCCCCTCGGCGGAGGTGAGCACCCCGCACAGCCTGCAGCCCGCGGGCTCCGCCTTCGGCTTTGCCAAGCCCTGCATCCCCGCGCTCCATCACTCCGGCAGCGCAGGCTGGGACTGCGGCGCTGCTCTCCCCAGGCACATACCGCTGCCCTCCGTGTAGCCTTGGCACCACCCAGCCCTTCCAGAGGGTCCCCTGCTCTGCTCTGGGGAGGAATCGCTCCAAACTCCATGATACTGCTGCCAGTGAATACAAACGCCGCTCCCGTTTGCGTTTGAAGCAAACGCGGCGCTGTCGCCTCCGTGACGCGCTCTGGAGTTCCCGTGGCGAGCCAGAAAGGGGGATATTTTAGGTTTGGAATTGTTGGACAAGGGTGGTTTTGGTACTAAATTTTACTGCTGGACAAGTGAAAAAAAGTAGATGCCATAATGATGTGGTTCATTATGTCACAAGGCCAGGTTGGACGGGGCTCAAAGTAACCTGGGATTAGGGGAAGGTGTCCCTGCCCATGGCAGGGCATGGAACTGGAGCATCTTTAAGGTCCCTTCCAACCTATTCTCTGATAAGGCAGAGTATTATAAATACCTTGTATTTTCAGGAAGGAAGAATTGGGGAGATGCTTGGTGTATTTGAGTTTAAACTCTTCCTGTTGCAGAAGGTTGGAAGAATCAGCATTTTTCAATAATAACAGAAGCCCTTTCTCTTCACAGGGTGACACCCTGATTCTGTTGAGGTAAATGGCAAAATTTCCAAAATTTCCAGCTAAAGTTCAGGATTTCACTCTTGGCTTCTTCAAGTGGGACAAGGCTTTGTTTGGTCAGTGTTATATTTCCACAGGGGAGGGACATTTGGGAAGTGTGGCACTGGAATAAACCTCTGCAGTATATACATTAATATCTGCAGGGTATTGCTTTTAATGGTGGTGGCATTATGTATCCCAAAATAATTTGGAGGACTATTTTACATCTGATAGAAATAATGTGCACTACCTAATTATTTGCATTACTCGAGGATAAAGATGAATTTTGCAATACTATGGGACTGATACACCAGGAGGAGCACAGTCACCTCTAGAATTCCCTAACTGGTCACCTGTCAGGCACAGAGTCGTGTTGCTGCTTACTCTTTTGCCCTTGACTTTGTATAAATTGGGATTTGGATGTTCCTGACAGGCAGAACTGACAGCTGTTAATATTTTTAAATCCAGAATGAAGAGTTTTTTGAGCTTTTGTTAAGAAGCCTAACATCAGTTTGATTTAATCTGTGTGCTTAGAAATTTTGTCTGTTGGTTTACACAGCAAGCAAATAACAGAAGTTAAATATTTTTTTTGATAAATCCAACCATTTGTGTTGTCACTTACTGTGGAAATTCCCTGGGAGACAGAACAATTCAGGGGCATTTAAATTCCTGACAGTTCTTGCTCTAAGTGGCCAGATCTCTTCCAAGCAAGGAATCACCTTTCAGCTTCTGTGGACTTCAGCAGAGCCTCAGTGTCTCCAAAATAATCATGCCACAGGCTTTTGATGCCTTGCTATAGGAAAGTGCCACACCTTCAGGAAAATGACAGTGATGGGAAGGCGATTTGTTACTTTAGAAACAAGAAATGTCCACATCATTGCTGTCTGTGAGTTGTTGGTTCAGGCATTTTGTTAACTAAACTGTTTCAAGGTTCTCCTGGAACACTGTTCTTTGTTTAACACTGAATATGAATTAGTTCTGAATAATTCAAACCAGCTTTCTTGCAATAAAACCAGTGTGAACAACTTTCTAATACAAACATAAAATTGAAATTATTTCCATAAGTCTTTCCTCTCTGCCCAGATATTTTTTTTCTTCTCTAAATGAATAATGTGGTTCTTTCTAAACAGAGTAAAAAAGGTAATGAACAGGTCTTGTTGGGCTGTTCTGTATTTGAATTTCTCTTCAGTACCAATTGTACTGGAGGCAAAAATATACATGAGGCAGTTTTGGGGGTTTGCTGTGTGTATGTGCAACTTCTCCTGTGCCTTTAGATCACATGAACTTCATCACATGTTTCAAAATTAAACCACTCACACCTCATAAATCATTTGCATTGAGTATTCATGTGGCAGTAAAGCAAGAAGGGGCCAAGCAGGAGGTTTTCTTGCCTTTATGTGACAAAAGAACTGAAGTCCCCATCACAGCTCTTTGTAATTTGCTCTCTGTTTACTCCTGGTGCCAGCTGTGCCCTTCACACCACCTATGTAATTAATACTGCTGTTAATCTGTACAGCATCACAGGATGGTGTACAGATTAACAGACAGGAAAGTGCAACACCTTTTCATCTGCAGGAGGAACAAAACTTCATTTAAGTTGCTACTTGTACTAAATAACAGTTTTGTGGGAGGTTTATGGATGTAGTAAATCAAAATTGGATTCTGAAAGCAGGTGCAACTTTGCAGTGAATCATGAACTGAAATAATCAAATTTTTGATAAAATAATTGGTTTAGACTCTTCTGGAGTGTAACTTCTCTTTTTTTTCCCTTAGCCCCTTCTATGAGAAACCTGCTGAGCACAGAACCAGTAAAGAACCAGTAAAGCTCCACTAAAGAACCAGTAAAGAGTCACTGCAAGGTTAAAAAGCAGCGATGGAATTGAGAGGGAAGCAGCGGAATGTGGAGGTGGGAAATGTGTGGGAAGAGAGGAAGTGAGAAATGTGACCACTGAGTGGTTTAGAAAGAGGAAAGCATAAAGGTTATTAGAAAAACAGCTGATGAATTACTTGGGGCTCATTAATCTCATTAACAAGTGACTTCTGGTTGCTTAAATGAACAAAAATATTGGTAATATTTTTATAATTCACAGTCTTTTTAAGCCCTAGTTCTCTGTGGTGAAAAGAGTTGGCTCTTTCAGCTGCTGGCCTGCAGGATTGTGGGTTTTATCCTTAATACACAAAACCTCAAAGCTGATGATGCCAAATCATTTTGCTGAGGAAAGGTGGGTTTGCACTGAGTTCCAAGGGATCTCTGTCAGTGGAGGTGCTTGTTTCATGTTCCCCCTTTTGGCAGCAAATAGGCTGGTATTGGACTTGTTTTGTCACAGCAGAGCCAATTCCTTTTCAGAGTCTGTGTTCCAAACATGCTGGACACAGACATTCTGCATTCCTGGATCTGGGATCTTCTGCTGGGAAGTTGTTTGGGTTTACTCATCATAGGAGCAAGTCCAGGTTGTGCTAAAGCAAATCATTTGTCCTTACCTGGTGTTTATTTTCTGTCACAGTCTGTTGATTTCCCTTGAATGTGAAAGTTGGATCAGCTGAATTTCTTTTGTTTTTTCCCAAGCACAATAAATAAAATTATCAGGTGGCACCAGGTGAGGACAAGGACCATGCAGAGGTAGCACTGAATCCATTAGAAATGGGTCAAGGTGACTGTGTCAGGTGGAACTTTCCTAAATCTAAATAATCATGTACAGAACTTGCTTATTCTCCAGAGATTTGTCATTAAACAAAGCTCACCCCAGTTATTTAACAGTAGAGACCAACACACTCAGCTGGTTCTTTTTGTACAGTCTGGTTGTATATTTTATTCTGTATTTACAAAATATTTTCAAGTCTCATCTCTTCCAGGAGTCACTGAACCCAAAGTCTGTAGCAGTGTGGGTTTGGCCTCTCCCAGAGGGCTAAATTAAGTAAATCTTTAATCTTTCCTTGCCAAAGCACAGAAAGGAGCTGCTCCCTGGGTACCAGTGTGGTTTGTGGCTCTCTTACCTGCACACAGGCTGTGTTCCCACCTTAAGCTGTCCCAGAATCAGGAATCTGAAGTCCAGTCCTAAGACACCGCTTCTCACTGCCTCAGGAAGGCAGAGAGGACATGCAGTGTGACTTGAGCAGTTCTTCCTTTCAGGTGCCATCCACAGCACTTACAGAAATGCTGGGAATAGCTGGACAGATTCAAGCATCCAGGAGGAAAAGGCTTTTTATTGGCGCTCAGGTCTCATCCCTTCAGGATTCTTTATCAGAGGGAATAACGGGCGTGCTGCAGTCCCCCTAGGAGCCTCTCCTGGGACTGATCCAGACAAACCCCTGGGCATCTCAGCAGCCTTTGCAGCAGATAAATGCTTTTGTTTGACCACAGGCTTTCCAGGCACAGCCTTCACAGTTCCCTGGGTCTCATTCCAGCTCTTGCATTTCCAGAGCGGAGCCGTTCTCTGCTCTCACGAGCGGCTCGTTGGTTGTTTTTAGGACGGCTTTTAGCTGATGCCAGAACATTTTCTGCTTGTGTTCCTCAGGACTCCACTTCAAGTAGGTTTTCCTTCTCAGCAGTTTCCTGAGTTTGCTGAATTTCTGTGGGACGCTGTGGGGCGGGAGATCTTCCAGCACGATCATGATGAGGGAATCCAGGTTTTCGTTCAGGACCCGGTGTTCGGCAAAGTACAGCTCGTACTGGCACCAGCAGCTGTTCACGAAGCTGGGAGAGAGAACAAAAAGCACTTTATGGCTGTTCTCTATGCAGTAAAAAATGTTCCCGAGCACGGGATGCCCCGGTTTGAAATCCCTCTCGTGGTAACATATCCTGAACCCGTCATTTTCCAGCTTTTCCAGCAGGTTCTCTTTGGTCCAGCTGGCGTCGTGCTCGCTGTACGAGATGAAGGCGTCGAAGAGTTTGTTTTCTGGCCTCTTCTCGTACTGCTTCCTCTTGGCCATGCACCAGTACCAGCCCATCCTGATGTACCAGGGCCCGTCCAGGCGCCAGCAGAGCGCGGTGAGGGCCAGCACGGCCAGGCCAGCGGCGCCGGCGGTCACGGCCAGCTGGACACCCAGGGAGCAGTGCAGCAGCGTCAGGCGGCTGCTGCCCACCAGGGAGCCCCGGCGCTCTGGGGGGAAGCTGCACCTCAGGGCCCCCCTGCCCCTGATCTCCAGCTGGGGCTCGTGGATGTAGACGTTCACGAACCAGTAGAGGTCACAGGTACAGAAAAAATGCTCCCCTCGGACAGTCAGAACCCTCAGACTCGTCAGCGGGCCGAACGTGGCCTCCACGATGGTCGTGATGGCATTGTCGCTGATGTCCAGCTCGACCAGAGAAGCTGGGAGAGAGCCACGCTGCAGAAATGAAATCTTATTCCCTGACAGATTAAAATACTTCAGCCCTGGGAAGGATTCCCCGAAGCCATCGGGCAGCTCTGGGATCAGGTTGTGGCTGCTGTCCAGGCTGGTCAGCGCAGGAAAGTGGCCGGCGGGCTCCAGATGTGTGATCACATTCCCAGAAACGTTGAGATGTTCCAGCTTCTCCAGGGCAGAAGTTAAGGACAACACCTTCACCTTGTTTTTACTAAAATCACATTTTTTTAAGGCTGATGGGAAATACTCAGCATGCATATCCATAATTTTGTTATTCTGAATCCTAAATACTGTTAAGTTGGAGAGGGATTTCAGACCGGGGGGGATGACTTTGATGTCATTGTTGCTGATGTCGAGATGCTGCAGGGAGGAGGGGAAATTGGGAAGTACAGAAATGTAGTTGCTGCTGAGGTCCAGAAATAACAGTTCTTCCAGTGTCTCAGCAAACCACTCTGGCAGCTCCACAATGGAGCAGTTGGACATTCCCAGGTGTTTCACTTTCTCGGGAAGGCTTTCAATGGGTGTCCCAGCCACGTTCCTGACGAAGGAGATGGCGTTGATGTGTACAGTGCCAGGGGGAGGGACACACATTGGCAGTGCGTTCCCGCTTTCTGAAAATGCTGTGTAGATGAAGTGGTTTCCTTGAACGTACATTTTTTCCAAGTTAAACAATTTTTTAGCGAAATTCACAGGTATTTGGCTGATGTTGGTGAAGGACAAATCAATTTCCTTGATGCTGGCAGGGAGGCACAGGGTATCCAGGCTGTTGATGGGGTTGTTGCTGATGTTTAGGAACAAAAGCTGGTGGGATGGGAACTTACAGAAGGACTCGGCATCCAGGATGTTAATGGTTAACTTGTTGGAGCTGGCGTCGATGGACAGCGTGTTTTCCATGGGAAAGAACAGGGAAAACAGTGCCAGAAGATCCATTTCCACGTTGTTGTGACTGATGTCAAGCTCCAAAATCTTGCCCAGCTGGGCTTGGCAGAGATCCTTGTCCAGTTTTAACATCAGCTCTTCGGCGGTGAGGTTGCTGTGGGACAGGTCGAGTGTCCCATTGGTAGGAATTCCGCAGAGGCTGGGCTCGGGTGTGGCTGTGGGAAGGGCCGTTGTGTTCCTCTCTCCCCTCCAAAGAAGATTCCCTGTGCTTCTCCTGAGCCTGGGGTTAAGGATTTGCAGGAGAGACACAACTCCGGAGCGTGGCAGCTCCTCGGTGGGAACAGAAGGCTCCAGAGCAGCCCCTGAGGATTTGTCAGAATTCCTGGAAAGCTGCAAAGAGCCCGGAGCTTTGCCAGCGATTGAGAGCTTCAGCTGGGGTGGGAGATCTGACAGAAGCAGCTTCTCATCATTAAATGATAAATCCACAGAAACCAGGCTGAGCAGACTCTGGAACGCTCCAGGCTCAACATCCCTGATCCGATTGTAGGAAAAGTCTAGAACTTCCAGCCTGTCAAATCCTTCCAAGTCTCTCTTGGTTATTTTTTCAATGGCATTGTGGGAGAAATTGAGAGCTCTTGCTGTTTTTGGAGCTTGTGCTTCTGAGACAGAGGAGAGGTTTGAATAGGAGTAGTTATAAACCAGAAAGGCTGGAGGTGTTCTCCATGTTAGGAGTCCACATGCTCCACTGAGTAAGAAAGGAATGAAGTAGAAATGAAGGCAGCCAGGAAGGATCTTCATCCTGGAGAAAAGAAATGTTCAATCCACCGTTATAATATTTTAAAGAATACCATAAAAATAATCCTAATTTACTTGCAAGTCCAGAAATTGTTTCATTAGTTGTATCCATGAATCCCTTTTTAGGGATAAAACACATCTTACTTCAGAGTAAGAGAGAGTGTCAGAATTATTTGAAGTAGAGCACTAATCCTATGAGGTCATGGTAGATAAGTCTGAATTTTTTTTTATTTCTTTTCTTTCTCAGGCAGCCCCTGCAATATCATCTTCCCCCTGGAAAATCTGAAATGCCCTTCATGGCTCCACGGGACTCAGGTTTTATGTCTCCCATCCCAGTGCAGGTAAGTCTGACCCCTCCAAAACCTGTTCAGCCACTTCAGGAATGCCCCAGGGAGCTCCAGGTAACTGTGACCACGGATCTTCCCCTGACCCCAGCCCCTGGAGCTTTCCTCGGCCGAGGATTCCCCAGTGACCATTTATTTGGCCTTACCTGTGGGAGTTAAGTTTTCTTGGAAGCAGGATATGGGAAGCAGCCAGGAGAGGTCACTGCCCCACATTTCCCGTGCCGGGAGCGTCGCTGCCCGGCTCCACTCCTGCCCCGGGTCTCTGTGACGAGTCCCTGACCCCACTGCTGCAGGCCGTGGATTTGTTCCCTGCAAAGGCAGGTGCAGAGCTCCAGCTGAGGAACCCGTGTCACCGCAGTCCCCTTTGCTGCCCCCCGGCCTTGGGCCACCAGGTTTCACTGAAGAGAAGGGACGTCAGTGACTTCCCAGCTCTGTCCCCCACTGCCAGCAGGGCCCCCAGTCCACCCCACATCCCGCAGAACAGCTGGCACGGGGCTGAGCAAGGCAGGAACTCCCGGGGTGTGAAAAGCACCGTGAATTTATGACACAGCTCTCTCCTCACTTGCAGCCACCCTCCCATCCCTGTGACCCCCTGTACCTGCTCTCCTGGGCGCTCCTCCCTCACCTCCCGCTGCCTCGGGTGCCTTTTGTGGGGCCGGGAGCGGAGCGGGGCGGGCCGGGGCACCCCCGGGACCGCCCAGCCCCATCCCCTCGCCTGTGCCCGGCGGAGGAGGAGGAGGTGGTGCCGGAGATGATCCTCCCCGGTGAAATCTGTCAAGTTTTCCCCTTCGAGCCGCTGTCAGGCGTTGCCCAACCCGTGGCCGAGGGGGAAATAAAAGGTGGAAGTTGCTCGTTCAATGCATCACGGTGTCGTCCCGAGGGTTTGCCTCGGCCTCAGCATCACAGGTGGGGGAGAAAAGTGAAAAACGAAGTTTAGCAAGCAGTGCATGGGCTGGCCAGAGTTCGGCAGGGACAGACTGCAGGCCCTCGGAGCAGGAATGCCGACGGAGCGTGGTGTGTCGCTCCCAGGGGGACACGGAGCAAAGGATGGAGCAACACCGTGCTGCTGCGGCCATGCTCCATCAAAAACAACACAGCCAACGGGAACAGAGCCAAAGGAATGGTCCAGACAAAGCTGACCCTGGCTTCATTAACTCAGAAATTCAGGTTACTTGTGCTCTTACACCATGCTGATGATCAAAGTCACTCAAACTCCTCGTAACCATGAAATGACATCAACTGTAACTTCACCTTTGCCTCTCCCTCAAAGAAAAGAATATAAAAACAGCTTGAGTGGGGAGGTCGGTCAGAGGAGGGGCCATCACACATCCTGGGGTCAGTTGATGCCCCACAGGAACACCTGGGTAAGAACCTTACTCTAAATTATTACCTGGAGCTTTCACTGGGGTCACACCTTGCCTTTATATCGCTTCCAATTTTTTTTTCCACTCTTTTGCAACCACCAGGGACTGGAAACTCTGAGCAGCCCAGAGGCCCCTCTGTCCAGCCCTGGGGGCTGGAAAACCCAAGGTGGTTTGTGCTGTCTGGTATGACCAGCACTTTCCTGCTGTGGCAGGTTCTGGGAATTGCCCTGCAGTCATCTGTTCTTCAGACACATTCCAACCTGCTTTGATAAGAGGGACAGGAAACTGATAAATTGGAATATGTTGAGGAAATTTTTGCTGCTGCTGTCAGTGTGGGGTGAGCCCCTGTGGTTGGACAAGTCTCCATCTAAATACAATGGTGCTGCTCGTGAACCTCTGGCCGTGCTTCCCTTTGGGAAGATGGAACAGCTATAGGGCCAGCAAAATCCCAGGGAGAGTCCATCATGGTTGGAAGGGACAAAGTCAAAAAGGCAATTTTTTGGTACCAGCACAGTTATTCCACCAATTCCCTGTGCTGGAATTATTCTGTCATTTGTTTCATCCAACACCCTCTTTGTGTATTTTTTTTTTTTTAGCAACCTCTTATTTTGGGGATTGAGGGAAGAGCAGGACATGAGACAGGTCTGAGTGAGCAAGGAAGGCCCACACCATGTGGCTGAGAGCAGGACCAGTGATTTCATTCCCAAAAGAGATCACGTGCCACTTGTTCTGTCTCTCTCTGCAGGGAAAGGTTTTTGGTGCACTGGAAATGGGATTTAAAGGAGGAGAGCTGAACCTGCACAGGAACTGCTCAAATCCAGAGAGGATCAGCACCAGCTTTGAGGAGACCAGACCTCACAGGAGCTTCTCTTATTAAGGTGGGCTTGGATTTAGGTGCTGGATGACAATATAAGATATTTATGACCTGGAAATGCACTTGTCTGTGTGAAGCAGCTCTACCTCCTGAAGGTGCAGGAGCAAACCTAAGTCAGCTGTTGCTCAGGAAGGGATGGGAGAGCAGGGGGAGCAAAGCAGTTCCTTCTGGAGCTGGATGTGGCTGCTGGGGCAGCCCGGATGCCAGACAGGAATAGCTGTGAGCGTGGAGCTTCCTGCACAAGGGGAAGTTGAGGCTGAGGAGCACGGGTTTGGCAAGAGCCTGTTTGCTCACATCATGGCAAAAGCTGCTGTGGGGGGCACCAGGTGCTGTGGCTGCTGAGTCAAGGATGTGCTTCCCCCGCCCACCAGGGAGTTCCCTCCCGTGCGGGGAATTCTGACATTCCATGGAATAACTATTCTTAGCTTGCCCTCTGATCCAATCCCCACAAGGGGGGATGTGCAGGAAGGGTGGGTGTGTTGTGTTCCCTTCCCTGGCACAGCCTGAGGGATGCTGAGGCTGCCCAGAGCTGGGTGGCTCCAGCCTTTCATCAGGGCAAAAATAAAACCATCCCAAGGGACTGTGCAGGTCCGGAGCTGTAACGAGGGGATCCAGCCAGCCCCTTGCACAGGCAGCAGGTGAAATGCTTTCATCTTTTCCTGCTCTGTTGGCTGCTGATGCCTCTGGCAGGCAGGACAGGATCCCTCATGAGATTGGTCCAGCTGTGAGGTTGAGGGGAGTTAAGGATCTGGAGAACTCTGGTTTTAATGTCTTCTCTTTCTAAAGGCTCCTAGATTAAAACTTTTTGCTTGTTTAGCTAATGCTTCACAGGAAGGCTGGGAACGGGGGAATCTGGGTACAAGACTTTTCCATGGGGAAATAATCGATGTAAAAGACTCTTCCTTCCCCCTTTCCAGCTCCCTCTGCCACCTTGCTGAGCCTCAGAAATTGGGATATGAGCAAGAAAAATGACTATCAATTTAACTGCCAAGTCATGCTGCTGCTGCTGTTTGGGTTTTCTGCTCGGTGAGACACTAAAACGGGTTCTGTTGCAACAATCCAGCAGCTCAGGGGGATATTTTGGGCATTATTTGCCCACTCATCTGCCACGTGGCTGGCAGGTTCCACCCCACAGCCCTCAGAAATTTCTGGGCCTTGCATAAGGGCTGCAGAAAAGAGGAAATGTGGTGGGCACATGGAAGTGACCAACGTGCGCCGACCGGACACTGTTGCTACAGCCCCAGACGTCCAAGGCTCTGCTGGGTGTTGGCCACTACAGACTTTTTCAAAAATATAATGTAACTCTACTTCAGATCCTCCTGTCAGCACTATTTCAACTCATCTGATCCCTCCCAATTAACTTCTAGGAATGTCTAGGGCCAGCAGATTAAAACTTCCCAAGTGTTCTTTGTGAGGTAGACACACTACAGGGAACTGGACCTGGTGGCAGGAAGGATGCTCAGCAAAATAATTATATGAAGATGAATCCTACAGTGTTAAATATAAATAAATAAATGGAATGTCCTGGGAAGCAGCCCAGAAATAGCAGTTGAAGAGGGGTGAGGTACAGTGACAGGAGAATACAATTCCCAGCAGTCAGAGTTGAGGTAACATTGGTGTTTGGAGAAAGCAGGAACAGTAGGAAAACCATGAGTGGTGTTGTGGCTCCTGAGCAGGAAGTGTTGGCTTCACCTTTTCCCTTCTGTTGGCAGCTGCACTCCTCCCTTGAAGCTTCAGTTGGTTTTGTGCCTTTTCTGAGTTGAGTTTTCACCTTAATGATGTCACTGACGAGGGGGGGACGTGTCACACACGAGGCAAGCAGGAAGTGCAAGACAAGGTTTTAATCATTAAAAGTTTATCAATAAGCTCTTATATACACATAGTTATACACAAAGTGGTTCACAAGTCCCTCAGCTTGGAGAGCTGTGCTGGTGAGGCCTTTGTCAGCTCACAGACACTGTTCCCATGGGAATGCCAGGATCTGGCCTTGGGGGCTTTGCTGTCCTCAGCTGGGCACCGAGAGGAGCCCGTATTCATCTGCTGTATCCAGGATTTTACAGATCACTGGAGACTCCACCTGCAACAGAGAGACCAAACCATGAACTCAGCACTGCAGGAATCTTGGGAAGAGTCACTGGGAGAAAGGGGCCACCTTAGACATAGAGCTGGAGATGTGCTCTGCTCCCAGCCCTGACCTCAGGGTGTGTCTGTACATACCCCAAGGATGTATTGGCAAGAATGAGGCTCCAACATGTAAATGGTCACAGCGTGAGGGGAGTCAGATTCTTTACATCTGAAAATAGAGGAGAAATTGGGGGGGTGGGTAGGCAGTAAGCACAAAGTGACACATGTATTTCACTGCTGGCTGCAGCATTTTATTAACAGATACTGCCTTCTGAGCTTTGTGACAACAGCAGAAGCTTTCCCCTCTGACCCAGGAAACAGACACAAAACATCACTTATTTGTAAAAGCTCACTTACTTCAACTTCACAGTCACCTGCCTTGGCTTGTCTGTCAAGTCACAAACATCTCCATTTCCATAGAAATGAGACACCATCCTGCCACAAAAGATCAGAATGGAAGAGTTCAGAAGAATTAAAGACAATCTGTAAGCAGGCAGCTCCGTGGTGCAATCCAGCACCTCATCATTGGTCACGTAATATACAAACAAATAGTAACAAATACAGTATTATACTATAGTACACATTATACTATACTATACATTATTATACTATATATTATACTGTATAACTATTACACTATTGCAAACAGCAATAGGCTGTATTGCAGTTACTGCATCAGGAAAGAGCTGTCCAGTGTTGGAAGCTTTTTCTCTGCGTCATATTCTAAGTGCTGAATTCGTTATTTGTGATGTTGACTGGGGGGTGCTGAATCTGAACACGCTGCTCTTGGCAGTTTATTTTATCTGTTAATAACCCAAATGGAAGAGGGCTGGGGCCCTGTGTGAGAGCTGTCCCAGGTGTGAGAGCAGGGCAGAGCCTGGCTGGTACCTGACTGTCTGGGTGCCATCCTCTCGCAGGTAGAAGGTCCTGGCCGCGTTCTTCCTCGACCACTCGATGTGCTCCTCCTTGCTCCACGTACCCACCACCACGGAGGTCTTGCCACTTTCCTTGTCCTAAAAAAGGAAAAGCTGATCATTACACTGTGTCCAGAGGATTGCATTTTCTTAACAGGAACTTAAAGGAACTAAGAGAACTCTCTGAACACACCTCGTGGTACTGGTGAACGTATTTGCCGTAGCAGAATTCGTATTTCCACCAGCCAACACCCTGGGGACAGGAATAACCTCAGTGTTAAAAAGAACCAAACACAACCCCTAAAACAAACAGAGCACCCCAAAACAAACCCATCCTTTTACCCCCAGACCCTAAACCAGCTGTTTCAGCTGTAAAACTCCGTATCTATTAGTTAATGAAAATCCTCCACAGCTAATTCTGTTACCTACTTTCATTTCATTGCTCAGATAAACTGAATTTCAACAGAAAAGTTCAATATAAAAATTAAACAAATAAATAAATTAGGATGTATTCATTCCCCGTGGCTTTGCTGCTCACCCCATGGAAGCAGTAGGAACCACTGAGGAACTCCTTGATGAGCTGCTCATCGGTCAGTTTGGAGATGTGGGTTGTTCCCACTGTTAACAGCTGGTGGCTCCCAACAGCCACAGGCTTGTGGATGGAAGAGAATTTCTCTTCTTTTGTTGAAGGCATTTCTTCCTGCAGTTAAAGGATACAGGTAAGTCCCCTGCAAAGACTCACAAGTTATATGAAGTTACTGAACACTGAATCAGAGTGGCTGGTTTGGTCAATTTTAGCTGAAAGAAAATTCCAGTCAAAACCTTTGTAGGCTACAAAGGCTACAGAATTTTAAATCAGTAGCCCACACTTGCTTTGTTTTCCTTCCAAATAGAGTGAGTTACAGATGGTTTCAACAAGCTTAAAGACCAACGAAAGACTGACATCATCTTATAAAATGTGTTAAAGATGGAATGTAAATTTAAAAAATCCTACCTCCTTAACCCTCCTAAAAGGCATCTTCAGCATTTCCTGCTGTTTCTCCAGCTGTTCCAGGTTATGGGGTTTAAGTGGGGAACCTGGCAGGGACTGGCAGAAGATGTCATTCACAGGGGAAGCCCTGAACCTGCCCAACAAGATAAGAACATGTCACTGTTACACCTTCAAGGACAGAAACCAGTTCAGTGCTCTGAGTGTCTGGATCTGCTGCTGCTCAGGTGCTGCAGGTGCATCCCTGGATGAGATGCCAGGTGTAGAGGGAAAGCCCTGGAGGCTGAGGCACTGCTTGGGGCTCTTTTGGGAACACACAACAGGAAAAAAGGGCACTGAACTTGGAATTTGGGTTGTGATCCCTGTGCTGACACTGGGCAGCATTCCCAGGCTGCCACCTCCACCTTTCCTTATTTACCAAGGTGACATAAGGGGGGGAATGATGATCTTGTGAGTTCATTTTAAAGAGTTTCCTGCTGGTGGCCAGGGACCCTTCCATGCCTTCCCTTTGGAAGGAGGCAGCAGCTCTGGATTTTATCCTTATCAAGCAACAGAACAAGTTGCCTGTGCACTGTGTTTTCTTCCCTACTCTTAGAGGGGCTTAAAAGACTCAGGCAGTAAAAAGATAACAGTGCCACAGATCAATGCAGCACATCACAGAGTATAACCAAACCCATCCCTCTACATGAGAAAATTCACAGTGGATCCCAAACATTAACAATAGCAGCACTTAGTAACTCTAACTGCCAAGTGTTCATAAAATGCAGGATTTTGCTTTCAGACTTTGTGGCCTGTTTCAGATCAGTGATTAAATACTGCCTTGTACCAAAATCTGTGTAAATCCAGGAACCCTGTCCATTATCCCCCCTTGTCTGTATGGCACATTCCCTTTGCAGTTCTCTTGACACCCCTTGGAAGGCCCAAAGACTCAGGGGATCCCTCAGATACATGGCACAGTTCAGGGAAGGGGAGGAAAAAAACCCCACACTTGATTTTTGGAAAATACTGAAATTGTGAATTCTCCATATGGAAATGGCTTCTGGAGAGCTCCTCATGTTGGGAGGAGCTAAAATCAAAGTGAAGGTTAAGGCTGGAGAAGATACTTTTGGTTTTACAGACATGGTATCTGCAGTCTTCAAGTACCATGAAGATGATCCCTCAAGAAATCACAGCCTAAGAGGAGACAGAAGCATTCTGGGCCCTGTACCTGTATTTGGGGTGGTTGCACAGCAGCGGGGTCAGGATCACCACCTCGTATTCACAGGTGGTGACTTCTGCTACGGAGAGGATCTCGTGCTTGGCCTCAGGGTGGCAGATGTACATCACTGTGCTGGACCTGGGCAGGTTCTGCCTCAGGCTGCAGGGAGTGCCATTGCCCAGCTCCACGGGGTAGTAGGGCGTCATCTGCCCTTCGATGTTTTTTGTGGGGATCTGGGTGAGAGAAAGCAACAGGTCATAACCACAGGGAAGCTCCTGAGACTCTGCTGAAACAACAAACGTTATTGGTGTGTGCAGAGCCAGCATTACACAGTTAAAATCAGACCCTGTGTGGCTACTCAGTGTTTCTGCAGCATCCACACCTGTCCTGGTGTTCACCCACATTGGGTCTGCCAGGCTCATCACCTGCAGCACCAGGCCCTGAAGAATCCAAAAGCACCCCTGCAGTCACCCTGGCACCTGCACTACACCTCTCATCATTCCCAGCTCTGGGCTGTTCCTTATCCAGAGGATCCCACACCACCCACGGCTGTGGCTATCAAAGTTGAGGGTGTACACAAAGTAAATCCCACTTTTTCACACTTTTAAGTCAGCTCTCTTCACGTTTGTTCCTTCGTGTTTCATCCAACTCCCTCTTTCAGACATGAATTCCCTGAAGTGGTAAAGTCTCTATCTTGGAAGCAGCTGGAGTTCCAGGGTTCCCAAAGTGCCCAAACCCACAAACTGATCCTTTTTTCCCTGTGTTGCTTGAGCTACTGAAGGTTTTCAGAGCTGAACAGACAGGGCTCTGTGCTAAAAGACAGAGGTGCCTTCTGGGGTCAGGACACTCCAGGGATCCAGGACCTTTCTGTCCCTCCCCTGCTTTGGCTTTCAAGCCATGTCACCCTGTCCCAGGCCACTGACTCCTCCCAGAAACTGCTCCACCATGAGTGAAGACATTAATGAGATTAAAGAACCAACATGACTCTTCCTGATAAGAGATTCCAGGAAATCCCAACATGGCAAGTGCATCATAAATACTGTCCAATAAAAAGGCAATAAAAGACCTAATTTCCTCTGAAGCTGAAGGAAAAAAAGCTGCACTGGAAAACACTTTGTTTTCCTGGCTTTCCAAGAGGCACAGCTGCCACATTCTCCTCCCACAACGACCTCCAAAATGCCCCTCAGGCCTGGAAATTGCTGGGATCACTGCACAACCACCACCCTGGGCTATTCCAGAGGCACAGACACAAAAACTACATTTCAGCACAAAAAAGAAGGGGAACTGGCAGTAAGGTCAAACCTGCTCTCACTAATTCCAAACTCCAGCATGCTTCAGGTATTCCCAGTGTTTTACTACAGAGTCAGCAACTCAGAATTGAATTTTGGGGCCTAAACAAGCAGGGATGTTCTCTAAGGGGAAAGGGAAGCATAGAGTTTTATGGGATGGGTCAGCAAGTCAGCTCCATCTCTTAGGGATTTTGTGCTGTAGGGCTTTGTTAAGTGCAAGTAAGTAATTTGAGTAGCAAGACTAAATGAATTTTCTGAGCTGGGACTGATAATTAAAAGCAAGAGAAGTGCAGCTCAGGAACAGATTCATTTATTGATACTCATTTTGGGAGGGGATTAATTACATCATCTTATCATTAGATTGGATATTAGGAAGAAATTCTTCTCTTTGAGGTGCTGAAGCCCTGGCACAGGTTCACAGAGAAGCTGTGGCTGCCCCATCCCTGGAGGTGTCCAAGGCCAGGTTAGACAGGGCTTGGAGCAACTTGGGATAGTGGAAAGTCTCTACCCATGGTAGGGGGTGGCACTGGATATCTTTGAGGTCCCTTCCAACCCAAACCATTCCATGATTCTATGATCATATATAAATTGCCTCCACTGCTGATGGCAGAAGTTAAAATAGATGTTTTTCACTTGCCTCTTTTGCACCATCTTGGGAATTTTCCTTCTCTTCTTGATCTAGGGAATAATTAAGAACGAGGTAAGTTTGTGCACTTGAAATGAAATGAAATTTTATACAGAGAAGCTTTTCTGGTTCATGTATTTGCTGGTGTTTTATACACTGCCAAGAGCCACTTGCAGGTGCAAAAGAGGAAAGAAAGGAAATAACCACTGGTCTGAGG
Organism: Aleadryas rufinucha; assembly: GCA_013397815.1. NCBI lineage: Eukaryota > Metazoa > Chordata > Aves > Passeriformes > Aleadryas > Aleadryas rufinucha. Next base: position 8,141 of record VZTH01017528.1, on the reverse strand, counting down.
CCCAGAGCAAGCAGAGCAAAATACACATCAGTTCATCACAAAACCACCTGGAGGTGGTAGGACAGGCCAAATCCAGCCCTGACACCAAGGCAGGGCTGGAGAACACGTCACTGCAGCTGTTTGGGAAGGGTGGGAATTGGACAGGAAACAGGCAGGTGCTTTGGAAGGAGCGGGAGCTGCCGGACAGGAAGCAGGGAAAGGACACAGGACACAGTCTGCCACCTGAGCAGGAAGGGCAGAGGGACAACAGCCTGACAGGCTCAGCTATGGTGACCTGAGGTACCACCACACTTCAACATCCAGCCCCACAAAAATGGTGACTCGAGTCAAACGTTGTGTGTTCTGTGCAGCAGCAGAACGAGGCACCTCTGCACAGGCACTGCACCCACTCACCCACACAGGCCAAACAAGGCAGCTTCTGAAGCCCTGCTTCTTTCCAGGACTAAGATCCCTAACTGAGAAATGCAGCCAGGGATCCAGGAACGGGATGAACAGCACTAACCCCCCCCCCAAAAGACTGCAGCATTCCAGTTAATCACTTCTAAGGAAAGAGTGGTGCCCACCTCCTACACACTGGCCTGGAATGAAACAAAACACCCCAGCCTAGGTGAGGTTTTGCTGCTCTGTTTCTGTTCTTTCCATCAACCCTGAGTGAACACTTAGTCTGTGGATGTGGAAGACCTCTTTGAACTAATTTACAGGCAAAAAGTGCTCCAAAAATCAGTTATTCTAAACTGTTCTTTGAGTTTGGGGCTCAGCGACCTGATTTCCACCAAAGTCTCACTTGAAGCACTTGAGTATTTCTAAAGATCTGCGTCAGGTTCCCTCCCTGAAGAAAGCTCTCAAACTGGTCAGACTGGAATAATTAAAACCCAAAAAAATCATTAACATCAGCAGAATGAAATAATCTAAAACACACCTGGTTCTGACAACGGGTTCTTCATTATCATATTCCCCAGGTAGTATTCCTGGATGTTTATTTTCTACAATCAAAACAAACATCAGTTACCACTTCCCAAGCTTTCCCAGGGAATTCAAGTCTGCTGGAGGAGTTCAGCAGGAACATGCCAGTGGAGAAGGGAGTTGGGAGCAGCCTACCTGCCCTGTTTCCTTCTCCTCGTGGTACTGACGGATGTGTTTTCCATGGCAGACCTCGTAAGTCCAGTAAGATTCAATCTTAGAAATAAAATACATTTTAAAAATTATCTTTAGATGTATTTACACACCACAAAAGCACCCAAACGCTGGCTTTTGCAGCAAAGTGCTGGAGCACCCTCAAAAACAAGAGCACAGCCAGTGGTCTCAGTGTTGCCCAAACAAACACACCAGAGAAAACTTCCTTTGACTTTCACACAGATAAAACAAAGGAAAAAAATTAAATTTTAAAAAAAAATCCACATTTTTAACTGCTGCCACAGCAACCCATTTTTCTGAATCCTGACATCTTCAATCACACAGAATTTTGCCAGCAATGTTAAGGCATAAAGTTGTAAAGACCTTGTTTCAGACTGTATTAGTATCTCATCTACTACCCTAAACCTTGACATGGACTGGACTTTTAATTGGCATTTAATGAACAAGACAGAAGTAACATACTCTATAGGAACAGCTGCTTTGCTTAAAGAGAGGCTCCAGCAGCTCCCCTGGAGTAGGACCTTTATAGTCCTTTTCTTCTTCCTGCAACAGAAGCATATTCCATGACATTAAAACTGACAACATAAAGACTCACCTTCAGTTTTTATTTACAGAATAACTCGCCTGAACTCACCTCGTTGCCACTGGCTATCAATGGCAGGAGACACTTGTACTTCTCTTTATCCACAGTGGTCATGATGATATAATTGTCCTCCTTGTACAGGACACCCGTGGTCGGCTGAGGAAACAACCAACCCATGGATCAGAGAGGCAGGGTTGTTTTTTTTAATGCTACTCGTTAGAATTACCCCTGAATTCCTGAGTGGTGCTCTAGAGTATTTCCTGGGATTTAATTATACCACAAGACTGGGGTTTGGTGGTTCAGCTGGCTCGGAGTTGCTTGTTGTCGCCTTGGCTTTGAACCTTCTACCTTCAGCCACATTCNGCCACAGGTGAGGGGCCGGGCGGGCACGGAGAGAGGGAGCAGCGTGAGGGACTGAGGGAGGGAGGTGTGAGGAGTGTGAGTACGGGGAGGGAGGGAGGAG
>VZTH01017527.1:188726-288351 GCA_013397815.1 Aleadryas rufinucha | reverse complement strand
ATACATATATGTGCATATATATGCATTCTTAGTGTGAAACTCCGTAAATCTGAAACAGAATTGTATTGGCTTCATTCAAGCACTCACTTGGCACCTAAATTTTAGGCACCTAGTGAGTTAAGTGTTTAAATTCCCTTTACAGTCAGAAGGAGAAACACAGGTGTCTTTGAAGGGCTGCAGAGAGAAGGGGTCTGACCACTTAGACAGACACTCTTCTGGAAACCTTCAAAGTCACCTGTAGTCTTTTGTTGACTGCAACAGCAAGTGGCACATTTACTTTAGGAGAGCTACTTCATCAGATTCATAAAACATAGGAATAAGTTAGATGTCTGAGTTAGGCTAACTGGATCTACCCTTGATTTCTGATCAAGATAGGGAAACTAATTAAGCTGCAGACTCCCACTGAGCTGCCTGTGTAGTACAAGAAAAAGAAAACAATCCATGAAATAAGTCCAACAAAAGCACCAGTAATCAGTGGACTATTTATTGAGACTATCACAAGGTATGACAGAGGCCAGAAACTGAGATTCCAGGCAGATTAGAGCTGTATCTGCACAATAAGAGTATCCATGTCTATAAACCACAGAAATCACTTATATCCAAATTCAAGAATTTACGTTTTCAACCATCAATAGTACCAACTATAATTTAAGTTTTCCAGCAATTTCCCCACCATAAGTGTTTTCAGTACCTCAGAAAATTATTAAGTTTAACCACTTTAGTTTCTTCACGCTGAATTTTGAGCTGCCTTTAGCAAAATATTCTTTCAAAACTTCTTAGCCAAAAACCATCAAGGATTTCCAAGAGTTCAGCCAAAAGAGAATACATATTTTTGTCCATATTAAAAAAAAATCTGGCAGATTTTATTCTTTCAGTAGTTGACCTCTCCTCCTTGTGAAAAGACATAATACTGGACAGGGATCCTTTGTGTCAAGAATATGCTTTCAGATCCTCCTAAGAAAATCTACCCTCACAAAGAGCTTCCTGCTAAGGCTAAATTGATTCTAACATTTAGCTAGTTCCAACTGGAAAAGATAGACCATCTATTTTTTTTTTTTTTGCCACTTATTTTCTGTTTAAATTAGACTAGAGAAATTAATTACATGGCTAATGAAAAAGGTAATCTGTAGTAAACAATGGTAAGAAATTCAGCGCACACTCATTTGGCAACAGTGGTTATGCTCATAAATTTGAAACTGTGAATCACCTCCCAGATGCACCCACCTTCCCCCAGGGACTTTCTGGGGCATCTGGGCTCCTAACTTTACCAACTCAGTGAAGGTGTCTCTGCTCAGATAGTAAGGTACTCCTCCAATGAAATATCAATGTGAATGTTCTGGTTTAGCACAAGTAGAGGTACAGGCTATACTGAAAAGGTCACTTTTACACCCGAAGGAGTCTCCACATGCGCAGGGTGTGGTAACACCAGCTTAACTTTGTCTATATAACTGGTAAAACTTTCCCATGTCAACAGGGCTTTATCTTCAGGAAATCTAACTTCATAAGGGAATATGAGTTCAAGGGGGTCTAAATTACTGTATGACCATCTTAGATTACAAGGAACCATGAATTTGGCTGAGCACATTGAGTACAGGAAGCATTATAGTCCTGCTTAGCTCTGGTTCTGCTTTTGTCCGTGCTCAAGCCTCAGTAGGCTACTGAGGGATAGCACAGACAGCTCAAGTATGCAGCACTTTGGCAGAAGGAAGCCAGACAAAAATTGCCTTCAGCAGTGAAGGATAACAGGACTCCAGCAATGCCTCTCTAGAGTGCCACAAACAGAATCACCAGCTCAGCTCTCAGCTCTCCAGCTTTTACTGCCGCGCCTTCGCCCCTCCCTGGCCATGGCGGGGCCGCAGGTGTGTCGCGTGTGTCCAGCCACAGCTCCCACCCCCACATCACAATTTCCTCCTCTGGTCAGGCTCCGTGCCTAATCTTGTGTTTAGGACACCATGCTCTGTTGCTATGGAAGTTATTGTGATGTCAGGGGTTTAGCACAATGACTTCACTGTAGGGCTAGGGCTGGGGGCAAGGGAGGAGATTAACCATGAGAGAAACCAGCGCTGCAGCTGTGACTACTTGATTGCTAGCATGTAGGGAGATGTTCTCTGAGCCCAAAGTACAGCCTGAGAAATGATCAGAAAGTGGTCTGAGGGGTGTTTTGTGTTTCAATTACTCTTTGGATGAGATTTTCCGAAAGACAGAGGGCTTGTAACCACCTTTTTAGGTTTCTCAGAACATTACACTTTCTTAACTTCTCCAGCTCCTCACGTCCTTCCCTGACGAAATACATTTGTATGTATGGTAAAGAAAGTCAAATTCCAGATCCCTTTTCTATAGCCAAGACTCCATTTTTCCTTCTTTCTTGCTGGAATCTGGTGTTTAAGTCCTTATTGATAGTCCTGGTTTGTAGAAGTGACATCCCTAAGTCCCTATCTTGTTTGGTAATTTTCACTCTAAATCTCAGCTCAAATCATCTCATGATAAATCCCTTTCCCTCATCATTCTCACCCCATCTGCTCTCCCTAGGGAGACCTTTATTTTCCATCTTCCAAGCTCATCTCTTCGAACGGCAAGGAAGCTGTCAACTGCTATGAAGATTTGTAGGGCACTAAATCTTATACATTAAACCTTTAAATACATTTATCCAGGTAAAACATTTTGAAGCAAATATATAAACTCTGAAGGTCTGCTAGCATATGGCATAATGATTAGCAACCAGATAGCAATGAATTTCATCCTCTTTACTATCATTATTTTAATGGTTTAAAATCTATTTTCCATTTACCAGTTTGCTTGAAAAATTGTTCTACTCAGTTTATCCTTCATCAGCTTCATCATTCTCATTGCTGATGTAATGGCTGATCCAAAAATCATCAATTTCATTAGGTTGAACACTCCAGAGCATGAATTCTGACCCTGACCTGTCTACAATGTTTCTGATATATTTTCCTTTCAAAGTAAATATAGCATCGGAATTGTCTTCTGATACTATCTTCTGATTATATATCTGTTCTTTTGATGGCTTGGACCTCATTAGTTACCAAAAAAGTACAAAGTGTGAAAAATAACTAGAATGCATTCTCCTGGATGTCTTGAGTTTCATTTCAAGGGAGGAAACATGACATGGTTTGATTCTTTGTTCATCCAACTCCATTTGTCCATTGCTTGAGTAGAATATCAGTCATTCACCAGACCTGCATGCCAGGATTCCTGCTTACTGAAAGCTTTTAATATCTGACACTGTATCAAAACCCAAATATTTGGTTTTTTTCCAAACAGACTACTCTTATGATATTTTTCATTAGTTATGAAAGAAAAGGCTCTGAGATTTTCTGATGTATTCTATGCAAGTGTTGATCCTTTATTACAGAATGCTTTGTGAGCTGCTACTTTTATCTCTCAGTTGGGCCCTGGCAGGGTTAACAGGAAGATACAGAGAAAGAATTGCAGGAATCTGTGATAAAAAGGAACTATGCAGTCATCTGGTCCATCTTTTGCCTATATAGGCCTGTTCCCTACAGTATATCAAAGTACAAGCACTTTAAACAGTTGTTCTTGAAATGAAGAGGAAGCCTCTGACGTTAACAGGCGCAGGTGTGACCCCAGCAGGAGGAATCGGTGCCTTACTGTGATCCAGGGAAGCCAATGGCTGGAGAGCCACCTAATTACAACTGGATTACTGCACCTGAGATAGATAGGCTTTCCCAGCCTATTTGTTCTCAGTCTCCACTCCCTTCGGGAGGAGCATGGGGATGTTAGCTTATTCCAGTTTCTGAAACATACTCTTATTTCCAGCCAGGCCTTTCTTGAAGCTGTCAGATCTCATTGTTAATTCAAGGTTGTTCTTCCTGGAGAGACAAATTCGGATCCCTGCCCTATGGCGTGGGAATGAACCTGCTAGCTTTGGCTCCCTAGCGCTCCAGTTAGAGTTCTTCCCTGCAGACAGCTTCTCTGTGTGCTCCAGAGCAAGCAAGGGCTGCAGAATCAGGCCTTGAGGTACTAAGATTTACCAAATTTAACTGCACAACACATCTCATGTGCAGTGAAATAAATGTGGTAAACCACCAATGATTCATCGTTTACTTATTGCAGAAAACAAACAGGTTTTCTTCTGAGTCACATGCATGCTAAGAATTTTTTCCTTCTCAAGCAAAACAAAAACCAGTGTTATTTCAGGCCAGGAAAAAAAAAAAAACAAAAAAAAAAAACAGTTCAGATAAAATAAGAGCTCCTCGAATCTTTGTTAAAATCAGGGACTTGAACATAAATTTATTCAATGTTCTATGAAGTTTGGAAATTTCATTTTCCACCTGCAGGACACGTTATTGTACAATTAGGGGCCACGGAGGGTTATGGAGTGTGGATAAGCTGGGATCCATTTGAAAGCCATGAGACCCTTTTCCTCTTTCCACTCCCTCTTTTGGAGATTCTGAGTTTGCTGTTAATAATGCAAAAATGTTACATAAAAATCTGACCTGAGATCTCAGTTCTAGTGAAATGTGTCCAGTTGGTTTTCATATGTCAGCAAAAGAGATTGTTNGCCATATAGAGTACACTTTTCTAAGACAAGCTTGGAAACACATAGAATCATCCTGGATTCAATAAAGCCGTAAACTTGGGTCAAAATCAAACATAAAGTTTTCAGATTCTATTTGCCTAAAGATGCATCTTTCAACTTGTTACTAACATTTCCTGACTCTTTAATATAATGTGAGCAATTAATCCATCGAACCCTTAGATTCCTTAATAAACAACCTTTTCTGTTTACAGCTCTTTAGCTAGCTATAAAATCCCCTGCAAGAAAACTGCCCACCTTTGAGGTTATTTCAATAGCACATTAAAATATGAGGGAAAACCAATCTCCTAGCAGTCAGATTCAATACAACCAGTCTGAGTGAAGAAAAGCTTTGATAACAAAGTAGCAGGAAAATCAAATACTGTCATATATACTGGACTCAAGAGCCAAATACCAAATAATGGAAAAAATGTGGAAGGATTAATGTCAAACATTAACTTTCAGGAATTCTGTCCTCTCAGAAAAACAATCAGATGGTACATGATCCAGACTGGCTACATCCCCAAGTACATGCCCAAGCACAAATAGCAGGTGTGGAAAATGCATTCAGTGTAAGAATCAAAGATTATTTGTGCAAACGCTGAAAAAAAAACGGATTGTAACCAGACTGGGGGAGGAGATTTCATTTAATAAAAAAATATTATTACTTTATTATGGATCAAAAAACCCCAAACACACAAAGCACAATCAAAATGCTCTAAAGAAAACCTACACAAAAAAAAAAAAAAAAACAAAAAAAAAAAACAGTTCAGATAAAATAAGAGCTCCTCGAATCTTTGTTAAAATCAGGGACTTGAACATAAATTTATTCAATGTTCTATGAAGTTTGGAAATTTCATTTTCCACCTGCAGGACACGTTATTGTACAATTAGGGGCCACGGAGGGTTATGGAGTGTGGATAAGCTGGGATCCATTTGAAAGCCATGAGACCCTTTTCCTCTTTCCACTCCCTCTTTTGGAGATTCTGAGTTTGCTGTTAATAATGCAAAAATGTTACATAAAAATCTGACCTGAGATCTCAGTTCTAGTGAAATGTGTCCAGTTGGTTTTCATATGTCAGCAAAAGAGATTGTTCAATTTTTTAAAATCAGTAATGTACCATTGAGCACAGTTCTGGAGAGACAGGAGGACAGGAAGGAAAAAAACATGCATGGCTAAATAAAGGGACAAGTGAAATGACTGGAAAAAACATTTAGTTTTATCCAGGACTGGAACAACTTTGGAACACGAAACTGTTTCTTTTCGCAGTGAAGAAGCACTATTTTAGACCTATATGCTTTGAGGCTTCAGGCTGTGAAATGTATATGGGTTCTTTTGCTATATACAAGAAACTAACATCTGTCCTGCCTGCCACAGACTTCAATCTTAAGCAAAGAGAAGTGTGTGATGCATATCAGCCCAGGAAATTCCACGTGGATTTTTCTGAGGGATGCTGAAGAAGAATAGCAGCTAAGGTTGTCAACACATTCATATGACAAATCCTTGAAAAATTACAGACCTCCAAACTCTAGCTGAAACTCAGGATCTGTTTCAGTGACACATTCAATATAAATATTGCTGTGAACACACAGGTCTATCATATAAGCAGCTTAGTGTAGCCTCTAACACAGTAAAAAATACGAATATTTCTTAGAGATGTAAGTTAATTAACAAATTGCATCCTTTTGTGGGGGGGTATTCAGCACTGGGAAAGCTGCCTTTGTCCGAGGGTATCACAGAAAATTTTGGGGATCTGTGTTACTGCCTTTGACCACTACCATCTTTCTATATATTATGTTTTCTACATCATGAGTTAACTGACACATTTCCTCATGACAGCTCATATATCTCATTAACACAGTGCCCCGTTGATACACAGACTGGGGAGTACATTTGGCAAATGCTGTGGAGGAAAAAGCAGAAATGTTCATGGAGGAGAGACCTGAGTGGCAGAAAAAGGTGTGAGTTGCTGTCAGTGGTAATGAGGTGAAGTTTGAGACAGCAAGTTGTGCTTGAGGCAGTGGACAATCCCTGGCTAAAACAGGAGAGGTGAATGAGATGACAGATCAAATCACAGGACATGGACCCTCAACACAGAGACAAGTTTTAAAGCCGCCCTAACAATAGTGTTTTGATATATCTCAGGGGTCTCCAGTGATGTCTTCAGTGAAAGGAGAAAAGAAAAGAGCAGTGTAGGATAAGAATTTAACAATGTCTTCCCAGAAGTTTCGAGAGAACTAAGGAGTCTAAAGATCAAGTACTTTGAAGGTGGAAAAGAACCAAGAGGAGAGTGAACAAGAGGAAAAGAAGAAAATAATAAAGAGGAGCATGCATCAAGAGAGGCTGTCAACAACAGCAAAATGTTGAAGAAAGTTTGAAAAATGGTTCAGATGCTCAAGAGTTCCCCAAGGAAAGAGTTTTGAGGAATTGAATGTTCAGGAGCAGAAGAGGATAAGGAAGGGCTATGGAGTATAATCAGATCTCTTGAGTCAAGGTAGTAAAAAGTGTGCTTGGAAAGGAGCCTGTGTGGCAGGAGGTAACAGGGAAGTTACATGAAGAGTTTAGTGCAGAGGAAAATAGAAAATTGAGAATAAACAATGGGATATGGATAGCCTGTAGAGAAGATCTGAGGAGCAAGCAAAATTTGAACAAGATACCTCAGGAGGTTATGCAATAGTGAGAGAGACTGAGGAATTGGTAGCTGAAAATGCAGAGTCCCAGTGAAGGCCAAGGAGGTAGAATTAGACAATAGGGTTGGGATTTACCTCATCAGACATACAGACTTCTAAGGCTCAGCTAATCTCATTCTAATGCAAACAACCGAAGGAAGGTGTGATGAACCACATACTAAAAGTCCCAGTTTTCTTCCATTAACTGCAAAAGGAGCCCAGATGCAGTCATCCACATTGTCAGTATCAAAACATTAACTCAGGAGGAAGGGGAGAAGGAATGAATGTTTGAAGCAAAAGATGGAAAGAGTTAGGACATGAGATGAAGGAAGATGCTAGCACTGAGTGGAGAAGAAAGGGGAGAAGTGGGATGTAGAAGAGACCTTAAGACTGCTATCAGACAAAGAAAAATAATCAGTAAATTATAACCAGGGTATGCTCTCTAATATCCACAGATATTAGAGAGCCTAGGAGAAGAAGGGCAGTAGTAGGTAAACTCAACTTGTTCTATTCATGCTGATGCCAGAACCATGAGTGGGGTGGTGTGTAGTGAAGAGACACAGAACCCCACCAGACATAAACCATTTTTACTCCAAGTACAGCCTACTCCCACTTGTGCCGTACTGTGCCCAAGAAATGCAAGTCTAGCAGAGACATTAAATAGCTCAAATGCAGCACCGAGTGAACATGATTAAACTATCCCAGACTCCAGCTTATAAGTCCCTATTCAGCTGATGGGCTGGAACATGTAGATTCAGTGTTTGAGCCTTTGCTAGTTCAGGAATCTCTGCATCTGGTTGACGTGACCTAAACTTCACCATCTGGATACTTGAGAAAGCAGTGCTTCCCCACTCATAAGTGATATTTTTAAACAAACAGGACTTTCTTGGGGGAGGAGGCCAAAGAAGAGAAGCATAACACTGGCTTCAAAAAGCTGAATAATTAACAGTTGAAAAAACTCTCATCTTTCAGGATGCTGTGGCAGCAGCTCTGAGCCTTTCCTTTTCTTGTAGTTAGGACTGGCTACTGAGGAAGTCATGATTATACCTTTCTTGTTGTACCACTTCCAGCTCAGTGTCCAAGCTTGGAGGCATTCGGGGACATGCAATTTCCATGCCTTTTACTACTGAGCTTAGCTGAAATCACCAGACATGAGACACAAGCAAGGACCAAGAAAACAGAGCAGCTCCATTTCCTGCCGTCACTGGGCTGCCGAGGGTTTAGCAGCTTTTCAGACAGGGGTGTAGCTCAACATCACCAGTCAGGCATAAGAAAAGATGGCAATAGTTTCACCAGAGACTAAAAGTCCCCTGTACTGGTTGTTTAGGGAGTCTCATGCCTCAACTCCTGAGCAGGAGTCTGCTGGGCTCCACTTCACATCACCTCTTCTTCCCCCTGGCACTTTGGCAGCACCCGGGCAATGCAATTGGAGCCTGTAACACAGGGAAACACTCACCCCTCTCTGCTAAAGGGTGCCCCTTTAGCACCGCTTAGCGCCCCTCCTGTGCCTTCTTCCCTCCCCTCCTCCTTCTGCTCTGTGTCTTTTCTGAGAGTCCCTCACCGTGCTGCAGAGTCTCTTGCCCAGGAATTTTGAAAAGTTACATTCAGCTCTGCCATTATTGAAATCATGCTAGAACAAAACAAAAAGTTTCCAACTGTTATGTGGAAGGAATGCAAATGAAGCCTTGGCTAGCTAGTAAATTGTCACTTTTCTAGAAGATACTGGAGGCTTGTTCCTTCCCTTGGAGTCGTCTCTGCCATTTTTGACCTTCTCATGGAGGGGTTGCTTTTTGCCTTCTCCACTCTTTTATACTGGGCAGCAAAGCTTGAAGGACACATTCAAAATTACTGTCATTATCTTTCAGTTACTTTAGCACCTGCTAGAGGTGGTGTGAAAAGTCCATTTCATCCCCGCAGATGGACAACATGGATGGCATGTGCAGTGGCTTGCCTGTGGGAGACTTTAACAAGCCCAGCAACTGCACTGAAATGTCACAGGTGGTAAACTCTCTGGATTTTAAAGGGAGCCACAGATAAATAACATTTGCAGGACTCAGCAGCTGGGATACAGCAGTGTTTGCAACCATAAGCAGAGAGCACCTACACTTGGAGGCAGGTATGCTGGGTGTAAAGTACAGGCCAGCTCCTGCAAGTGTCCAGATGTCACAGGAGCAGCTGGTGGGGCGGACAGGGAGGTCAGTGGGGCCCATCCCAGCTGCCACAGCCCCTGCTGACATCAGTGGAAGTTCAAGGCACTTAACACCTCCCAGCACTGGCCTGTGAGAACGACTTCCAGAAGGAAACAGTCTTGAAAACAGATCATGTGCTGTTAAATGTAGCATAGATGCAAAAAGGGCAGAGCAGTGTGTCTTGCAAAATGTATCTTCTTTAGTGCAGTATCCCCAAGCTGTGAGCTTATTCACTCTTGGCTCTCTCTTCCCACTGTCTTATCTGTTACGGTGCTGGCACAGAGCTCAGTCCAGGGGGACTGCAGAGCTGGAACAAAACAGCAAATGTTCTCCAGGTTTTCTTTTCTTACAGAATTCCCTAACTCCCAACCTACTTAAGGGGGAGCCATGAGCTAAAGTAAAATTATAGTTTTGTCTTCTTCTCAAGCCAGATATCTCCAGAGGGAATTGTGCTCTCAGTGTAATATTCCTCCAGAACTACTACCACCCTCACCACAGCACCTTGCAATGAAAACAGATTCTTTCTGTTCCCTGATGAAGTTTTCAATTAACAAAGGCAGATTAAATGAACAGCCTTTAGTCAATTCAGTTGCGTTGTTCTTTATATCAGTTGTTCTATGCACTGGAATTTTATATTTAATCTTTTATAGCCAGTCTGAACATTTATATAATGTTGTAAAGTCTGCAGCTGTTAGATGTGATTTGGCAAAGAAAGTATACAGTATGTTTGGGGGAAAAAAAAGCTTCCAGATCCCCTTATTTATTTTTAGAAATGCTACATTTCTAGTAAAAATATAGTTCAATCAATTAAAAATAGTACTAAATGTAGCAGCTTTGATTTCAAACTTTTGAAGTTTTCTCAATTATTTCAAAGAAAATTGTTAGGGTTTTTTCTAGCAAGAAAATTGAGCAAGTGTCACTTTCTGTACCAGGCATAGTAGAAATATTCAATAATTCAGTGGCTTTCAGTGGTCTATTCTCTCTCTTGTGTTTTAATGTCATGGACTGCTGCATTCTGAATAGCAGACAAAGCAATCCTATCTTCTAAGATCAGCAAAGAGGACTTAAATACATCAACATATATGTATGATCCACCCAAAGGATATATCCTATATATGAACGATTATCCTGTATCCCCATATCCTACTGGATATATACATACAGGATATTAGTGCTAAGAATTGATCCAGACTGAATGTCCAGACCTTGATAATTTGCCATTACATTATGTTTAACACAGGTCAGTATATTTACCTTGTTTGCTAATTCACTTTATATACGAGGAAAATCCCAAAGGGCATTGCCTTATTTTTTACTGTGATGATAATACCCATAATAAAAACCAAACCAAACCAACATTTTAATTTTCTTCTGAGATATCTCTCATTCACAGCCTGGCTTTACTTGGTTTTAGTAGAGGTCAAAGATGCTCAGCATAACACAGGGTTGCTGCCCTCTGGAATGAATGCAGAAATCCCTTTTGAGAGGCAGGACAAGATCTCTGGGTCCGACACAAAAGGTGAGATGACAGGATATGACTACACCAGGCCACACCCCTGGTCCTACAAAAAAGAAAAATTAATCGGGAAAAAAATAAAGCAGCCCTAACATCTGCTCTTTATCAGAAGGAATAATAGGTGACCATGCAATGGTCTGCCCAACTGGCCATAACAAGAGCACAAGACAGCTTAAGGGTCCTTCAGCCCTGTGGACACACTCTGCAAAGGCAGGAATCCATGATATCAAACATGACAGCTGGCAAAAACAGGGGCATTGCTTCAAGAAGCTCTCCAATCTCTATTCTCTTTGCATCTCTGGAAAAAGGCACAAAGGTGGAGCAAAGAACAGGACAAGAGAGTCATAAACAGTCAGCAAACAAATTGTTTAGCACAGCAGAAAATACAATCTGAGTTCTGGTGTCAAAAATGCTGGCAAGGATTATCATGGATATTGAGTGTTTTCTGACCAATATTAGAGGAGTAGCCTAGAGGAGAGAGGGAGTATTCCAGCAGAGGCTGAGAGTATTTCATAATTCTTTATTTATTTATGATGTTGTAGCTGTAGTCTGATCTCATGGGAAGCACAATGGAAGGTTATATGGCAGCAAAGATCATGCTGCATCCCTATCTGCTCATGTCCAGATTTCTTTCACATATGAGTCACTTGTAACATGCTGAACTTTTTATAAAAAAAAGCAAAAATATCAAGTGCAAGGAGAAACAAAAAGGGGTCAGCTGGACTCAGCTTGACCTTTTTTTTTTTTTCCACAAACTAACACTTGTGTGCTTGGGAGCAATGAACTAAATATGGACTTAGCTCAAATGAAGACAGATTCAAGGTTAAGGGGGAGATTTTGTTGTATTACACAATGCTCTGGGAGAGACTATTGTTGGTCCTTGCTGTGCAGATGTAGCCATGGCTGATTATCCCCACTCCCAAACCTCTTTACTCACCCGCGGTGTTTGGTTTCCAAGAGAATGATTCTCTAGTGACTGATTTATTTCTGCAGAAATGCATATGTAAAACTAACTTGTTTTACAACTGTTCACCATTGCGCATCCTCTACCCTTAGCAACAGGCAAAAATGGTTTTACAAAGCATAAAGTATTCCACAGCAGTGTGGTTTGTTGTTTGTTTGGTTTTTTAACATAGTGTATGATGTGTAGATTTTATGTCTTCTAACAGTAATTCAGTGGACATGAGGATACAATCCAGAATTAATGTTACTGAAGGAAAATGAACAGTGAGACATCCCCTACTATCACCAAAACAAAACCACAAAAATAAGTTTTATAATGAAATATCCTTGAGTTTCTGTAGTGCCAATAAAATTCTATATCCAATTTTAAATTTGCCTTTTCTTGTGCTGTAGGCATCAAGAAACTAGCTCTACAGTAATGTAAAGAAAATACTAGCACTGAATATATGCTATGTGCAGCTGGTTAGAGGAGGGGAAAGGTGTGGATCAGCAAAAACATAGGTAACAGACACTATACTGTATTAAAAAGAGACATACATTCTGGAAAAAGAGGCAGCTCTGTGTCTCTTTTGTAATGAACTGAGTAGTTCCCAAATAAATAAGCTGGTTGCCAGATGTGTTTTGTGTTTGCAAGAATGCTCCTTGAGAATAACAAAATTGAAGCTTTCTAACAGAAAATGACATTGCATAGATGCACAACAAAGAACAGTGTGCTAAATCTGTGCAGGATCTAAATACTGCTACAGAAACTTCAGGAAAAAAATTAAAATGAGGGAAATTCATGTTTATGCAAAGAACTAGCAAAAAACAATCTCTGGAATCCAGGAGAAGGCCAGAAACAGGTCTGAGTGTCTCGTATTTCTTGGTGAAAAGAAGGGAAGCAGAAAGGGGGAATGTCAACACCACAACCACCACAACATACTATAAATCGATGGTAAGGAGGAAGAGGTGAGTGATACTTTCTGATAGCAAAATTCTGAAGCTTCCAAAGAACAGGATCTCCTGGAGATCAGTGACTTTATTTGACTGTCAGGTGGAATGGGGATGTATGTTTGCAGAATAATTGGAGGGCAGAAAAAAAGAGGGGTTTTTTTTAGTTTATTTTAGTTTATGGAGTAATGGAGTTTTCTTTACCAGGAACAATAGCACAATAGGGATCATAGAATCACAGAATAGTTTGGGTTGAAAGGGCCCTTAAAAATCATCTAGCTCCCTGCCATGGCAGGGACACCTTCCACTAGACCAGGTGGCTCAGAGTCCTATCCAGCCTGGTCTTGAACACTTCCAGGGATGGCGCACCTACAACTAGGCAACCTGTGCCAGTGCCTCACTACCCTCCCAGTAAAAAGTTTCTTCCTAATGTCTAATCTAAACCTACTCTCTTTCTGTTTGAAGCCATTCCCACTTGTCCTGTCACTCCTGGTCCTCGTAAAGAGCCCCTCTCCATTTTTCCTGTCAGCTCCCTTCAAGTACTGTAAGGACACAATTAGATTGCTCTGGAGCCTTCTCTTTTCCAGGCTGAACAACCCCAATTCTCTCAGCCTGTCCTCATAGAAAAGGTGCTCCATCCCTCTGATCAAATTGGTGGCCTTCTCTTTGGACTTGCTCCAACAAGTCCATGTCCTTGTCCTTCCTGTGCCATCCCAGAGCTGGATGGAATAGTCCAGATGGGGTCACACAAGAGTGGATCATGTGCTACACAAAACCTCAAGGAACTGGAAGATGTTTTCAGGAAAAGGAACAGGAAAACAAAGGCAAGACAGGGAGAATTTCTAAATGAGAGAACTTGAAAGGGGGAAGAATTCAAGACCAGGGTGAAAAGTTGATATGGTTCCATTAGGAACTCTTTAAGGATGTGAGAGCTGAAAAGGAACAGAGAAAGCTGAGAAGAAAACTGAGATCCAGGAAAAGCAACTAAGGATGAGAAGAAAAAGCATGGATGAAACTTGAAAAGCTACCACAAGAATGTACGAAAAATGAGAACAAAATACAGCTACATGTTACAAATCAAAGAAACACAGAGACTTGCTCCTTACTAAGAAAAAATTGCACAGAAAAGACTGTTAGTTCTTTCACTGTTTGCAGTAATTTCTAATAATATCAGCATTAATCCCACAATGAATCAGATAATTACATTTTTTTAAAAATTGAGGGATCAGAAAGGGAAAAAATATGTTTAGAAAATGAAAGATGTTACATACCATTAAGTACACTTCTAAGAACTTATCTAGAGCAACCTGAACCAGTCGTCATTATTTCTGAGAATTCATGGATGACTGTATGAATCTCAGAAAAATCAATCTCAGCATACTGTAAAAGCAGGAATTAGAAGACCAGGGAGGCTAGTTTTCAGCCATTAATTAAAATAATTTAAAAACATAGGGAAAAATAATTAAAATATTAAAAGGAGAATTCTGTAGTTGTATCAAAAAGAACTCATGTCAAGGCCATCAATTTTTCTTTTCAGACATGAATGCCAGGGTAGGATACAGGGATTGCAGAAATAGTCTTGCAAGTTGTCCTGACACAGGCACTATTTTTTATAAACAAGCTAGGGAAGTAGAATTTAGGCAAAACATCTGTAAAGTTCTTTCTCTACACCTAACTGGAAATCCTACTATAAGCATACCTATCAATAAAGGTATTTATTGATATTTGAAGACGGGCACTATAAATAGGATAGTTATATTCTACATGTATAACATCAGGGTAAAAGGGTTGACAAGCACTTGAACTACAAGCTCTGAAATCAGTGTGATCTTGGGAGATGAAATAGTCAAAAAGGTTGATGTTCTTGAAAGACAATTTGCAATGGTTCATGTGAAATCCAGGCATCTGGGACAGTTGGGGTGAATTGCCCTCCAGAGATCCCTGTGTCTCTGCTTTGCAATTAAGTGAAGCCCTGGGAACTGCACAGACAGAATGCTTATTTTTTGAGTATCTTTTGTAAGGTAAGATAGATTCCAGTACAGAAGAACTGAAATACAGATACAGAGTGGAGAATATTTGTGGTTGGGCAACAGTTCAGCAGGAAAGGTCTCAGAGGATCTTCAGATCTCAAACTCATGATGAGTCAAACACGGTGTTTTTCAGAAGAAAAAAAATTCATTCTGGGCTATATTAAGATGATTGTTCCATAAAAGTCATTGACTATTTATTCAGCCCTTCTCTGAATTGACAAGGCCACATCGTGTAGCCCATGCCCAGTTTTGGAAGGATAGCAGAAAGAATCCATAAGGGAGGATAGCAGAAAACATAACCCATTGATATTCCCTTCACCTTACAGCTGTACACTTCTTTAGTACAAAAACCTTCTGTCAGCTGCATGATTCACTTAATAAAATATTACTGGATATTAAAGTGTTCTAGTAAAATAATTTATGTAACAGAGAAAACTGGTGTTTGAACTGTGGAAACCAGTTGTAAAGAGGCAACCTTGGCTTCCCTACACAGGAAAACTTCCTCCAAAGGCTATATTTACCCTGTTTGAAAACTATCTGGCTGGCTCCAGAGCTGATCACTCCAGCTTGGGGAGAGTCTGTGTATGCAGATGTTGCAGATAGGGATAGGATCAAATTCGTGTTTTGTGTCCTCATAAAAGTGAAGAATGAGGCAGAGGCTGCAGCTCTCCAGATCTGTCAGACTGGCATCTCTTGCCATTATTACACTTAAATTGCAATGGCTGTTCAAAATTATTTATTCCAGAGTGTGAATTCTGGGGGTGAAAACAGAATTGCAGGGATGCTCAGTGGTATATCCAAATCTACTCACAGCAACAATGAGCAGTCTTACAGCTGGTCCCTTGGTGGGGTCAGCCTAAGGCCAGGGATACGATCTGTCCAAAATTCTCCATTCATCCTGCTAGGAAAAAAAGAGGGAACAAGACATCTAAACAAGGTAAGGTTTTTAGTATCCCAAATAGAGTTCAGCATGTGGACTGTTGCCCGTGCTGGAAAAGTTGAAGAGAAAAGCAGCAACTGAGAGGAGAAGGATGCCTGATGCTGATGACATTACGTATGTCACCTTGAGGAGCTAATGAGGGAATATTAATCATCTTGACACATAAAAAAATATTGAAGACTTTTAGATGTGAAATACTACAATTGGGTGGGAATCTGACCAGAAGTTGTTATACTTTGGGTTTATTTGAATTTCTTCCAAGGAGCATGTCAAAATTTTGCAATCAAAGTAAAGAACCTTTGAAACATCTCTCTCAACAGCAATGGTAGTCATTCCCTCTGTGAGGCACAACCACCATTCAAAGCACTGGAATTTTGAATTATTCATTAATTGTCTCATAAAAGCTGCAGAGAATACACACTGTGCCAGCTCATCAGCTGGTGTAAATCAATACAAATCCAGTGTCTCCCATGCGAAGCCCACTAAAAGCAGTAGAAGTCATTTAACTGACATTTCTGCAGTACAGATTTGTTTATGTTATAGAGCCAAAATACTGGCTAAATGAAACGTTTGTACAGGATGTAAAGCCAGAGATGAAGTGTGCTGTGGCTATTTGTTCCCCTTTTTCTCACCAATATTTAGGACACAATGGAGAAAGTCTGGAATCACATTGTCAGGCTAATCTTTCTTCCTTGATGCAGGATGCTGGAGATCTGCACATGTTCTCCGGCCATCCTGGGCTTTGACAGGTCTCCTGCACACTTGAGAGAAGTGAGAAGCCACAGGGCTTTGGGAGTTCCACCTTCTCTCTTCCCTCTGCTCTCCCAGGCATAAGAGGTACTTTGTCTTTCAGGTGAGCTCTTCATATTTCAAAGCACAAGCCTTCAAAATAGACAGAGCTGTTTCCTCTGTTGAAAAGAGAAATAAGTAAACAAGTGTCTTCACAAAAATTTCCATGCATTTTTTTCTCCCACAATCCTGCTAGCTGAACACATCCCCAAGGCCCAAACACAGTAAAATAGAAATGTGTGTAAAGAAGATAAAATAACTAATTTCTGATTCACCAAGGCATTCAGTCACATGCCAGACTCAAAATGCAAGAAATTACTGTATTTTTACATTTTTAAATACAAACTCCTGCATTTGAAACACGGACATTTAACCAAGAAATAGTAGGAAACTTGCAATGACAGTATTAGCAGACTGCTAGGTACAGAGTGGAGTCTAATCCTCATCTAAATCTAAAACATGTCTCCACCCTTAAACTGACTTACTCTCATTTTACACCATGGGTCACAATTTTAATGCAATCAATATGCAAAGTTAACAACTCCTTAGTGGATGTAGATCAGTTTCCCACACATCAGTTGCCCTTTCCTGAAGCCTTTTCAGCTGGGCTGACCTTTCTACTAGAACATAAGCTGTTATATATTTAAATATTCATATTGTACAGGCTTCTATAAACAAATATTTTCAATGTAATACTTGTCACAGATGTAAGAACATAAGTTCAATATTTTATAAAACAGCTGTTCTTTTAACACTGGGCTTTATACACTTCAGGCATTTAAACAGAACACCCAGTAGTAGCCAAAGAAAAGAAAAGAAGAAAATAGTTAATATTCACTTTCTGTTGCCACAGACTTGAACAACATAAATTTTCAGTCTTATGGGAAGCTTTTTCAACAGCTTTTTTTTTAGCTAATAGTTAATAGCAATGATTTTTGCAGAGCTCTCAGTAGCATCACATTTCCTAGAGTGCAAGTAGATAAATTAAATGGCAAAAGATGAACTGATGAAAAATTTGTGGCTATGGATGTGATAATAAGGATAACAAATATAAAGGCTGACCTGCTTTTGTCCTTCCTTTTTCATGATGTTTTATAGTGACCTGTCTTTCTCCCTGGGATGTAGGAGCTGCAGTTGTTTTGCACATTTCTGTGTAAATTTTTCTGCTTCATCACAGAAATATGCAGCCATCATTTTAGAAGCCTGTGACCCATGCAACAAGAGGCTATAGGATTGTATATTACCTGACCAGAAAATGAGCAAAGGGTCTAGGGCAGAACCTGAGTCCTGATTGTTACCAGAAGGAGGGAAGTGTGGCTCTGTGGAAATGCTCAGCATCACACGGACAAAAATACACCATGAAATTACCCACCCTGTCTCATCTTGGTTGGCCTTTTTTTATTTTGTTCTTTTCTTTCATTTTCTCATTTAGAATATCAGCCTAAAGCAAATCAAGCATCAACATGAGCATATCCAAATTAAGATGAACTACTGAATATCAGCTAAAAAGAAAATTTTCTTTGATTATGTTTATCTCAATTTCAGGTCGTGGAGAGTGACAATAAATTCACATTTAATCATGAAAGATTCATGGACTCTCATTACTTTCTTCAGTATTGTTAACTCAAACCATATCTTCCAGAAACGTGGCCAAGGTTCATTTCTTACACCATGGGAGCTGAAGCATCTGTCTTGGCCCTTGGTCACCAACTTGTGTCCCCAAGGCCTGAAGTCACTGGAGCTGGAATGATTGAATCTTTACAGAGACTGTCCTCTTGTCATGAATAGTTTAAGGAGAGTTTGTTCTTCTTTCATCTGTCTGTAACTTGACACAAGCAATCAACTGGAGAAAGCAGAGATCTTGCCACTTCAGGCCATGCCCCACCACACGTCACACGGACGATATGTGGGGAAAGAAGCCATCTGCTGAAAGGCCCAGCTGTAGAAATCTGAGATTAGTAA
Organism: Aleadryas rufinucha; assembly: GCA_013397815.1. Lineage (NCBI taxonomy): Eukaryota > Metazoa > Chordata > Aves > Passeriformes > Aleadryas > Aleadryas rufinucha. Next base: position 269,804 of record VZTH01017527.1, on the reverse strand, counting down.
ATTAACTATGCAAAAAAAAGTTCAAAAGCCTTAGAGACACTGGTAAATATTTCCCCCACCCACCCTATCTTGCTCATTACTGAAAATCCATGAGAACTGTCTGACTGGAATGCTTTGGTTTGAAGCCTGATTGAATCTTGGAAAAGATGCTGCACAAAAAGCGTTTTCTTCCAGCAACCTACCAATCATACTAACAGTTGTTCATTTCAGATTTATCACTTCTCTTTAGAAGTGAAAATCTCTGTTGTTACAGCTTCCAACCCTAAGAAAATCTGCCAAAGGTAAAAGATATAGTGAAGAAAATTAGAATTGAAGGAAATGAATTTTAGTTTTAATGAATTTTGATCATGCATATATATGTTTGTTTCCATATGGTTTTTTCCATTTTATTGACATCAACCTTTCCATGAGAGCGAATAACAATCTCATATTTTAATTATTCTTTTTCCTCACTAGATCAGTTATAGGAATCACAATTCCTAACAGATTCATAAATAAAATAGCAGTTTATAACCTTAAGTTTTGACAGTTTGCCAGATAAGACTGCAAGAAAGGATACCAATTGTCTACAAGTGCTACATTTCATATGTTTTCAACTACCCTTCCTCTGTAAAATTTCATATATTAATGATGGCATTCTCAAATTTGTTTTAGATTGAAGAAAAAAAGTTGATGATCATTTCCAATTGCAGGTTCAAATATAATCTTTACAAGCTTTTTAAAATTGAAAAACTAATAAAATTGATTATATCCTTGCTTTTTCCAAGGTCTAAATTAAAGGAGTTTAGTTATAAAGTTAAAGATGTAGAACAAGATGAACAGATTTCATAAAACACTAATTGGTACAACCCATTAAATGTTAGACTGTAAAAATTTCCCCTCAGCTGTAAAGAAACCTTCATTCCAGATAAAACTGGTCGAAATTCCTATTTCCTTCTGCATGTAGAGATGGGCATTGACATTTCCAACTGAGATTTTTTTTCTTTATGAGAAAAATACACTGGTTGGGCACTGAATTGGAACTGGGGGTTTGGGACATTATCAAAGTACTGTGAGATGTTAGCTACTTTCCAGGCATGACTCATTTAAAGGTATACAAAAGCGTAAAAGTAGTGATTTCAAAATCAGACTCTGAAACTCAGTCTTAATTTGGCCACTCAGGGAAATTTCCTGCTGTTACAAAACACTACAGGCACTTCAGCTCTCTCTTATTTTCACAAACAGCAACTGTTGATTTTTTTTCAAGGTAAAACTCATGAAAAGTGCACTTTCAGAAAACACAACTGCTAAACAGGACAAAGGAAATCATTCCAGATTCCTGATTCTCTCAGGAAAATATCTGTTTTGACACCACCACACCCCAAAATGGAGAAGCAGTAGAGACTCTATAAAATCTTGTTATTAACTTATTAGTATTGCTTTCCTTGGAAGGCCCTTTGATACTATAGTGATGGTTACATCACCTTAACCAAGATGTAACCAAGCAGATCTTTGTGTGACCTGAAGTGACCAATTCCCAAGATAATAGCCTCTCAGAGCTACAATTTGGGTTTACTTTGTTTACAGAGGTAGCATTTCAGTATGATTTTCCAAAGGGAAAAGAGCTATTTTAGCACGCAAAGTGTTCTGGGCTAGGCTTGTAATTACCTCATCCAACACAGATACAAAAGCAGCTATGATGAGAAGTTTCATAATACTCCTTGTACATAACTGTGTCTCTTTTTTTTAGTTGCCGTACTCTGTATTTTTCTCAAGTACCCCAAAACTCTGAGAATTTCCCTTTCTTGTAGATGGGCTCATTTCACGACAACATTTTTAGAGGTCATCAAGGTCAGTTCTGGCAATTGTGTGACCTTGTAGATCTCCTTGGTCACCACAGGAAGCCTCTTAAACACACAAAAATCATGTTGACTCTCAAAGCTCCTCAAGGAAGGAAAAAGAGAGCAGGAGGATTTGAGCATCACCTGCAACCAAGTACTGAGCAAACCAGTCTATTTCTCTCTACTATGTTACTACTTACAGGCTGAAGTACTGTCATGCACAACTCTGAGCCCAAGAGAGAAGTTAATTTCTCTCCCCAACAAGTGATAAAAGCATCGTGAGATTCACAGTAAAAAGTAGGGGGAGATGGAACCAGTTCTAACCTTTAGGCACATGTATACAGAGGGCCCAACCCAGGCACTGTGGCCAGTGAACAAATTAGTTTGTTCCTACTTCATGCATCTCCTTTTTGCAGGAGTGCCAGTGAGGAAAAGAGCCCTTTGTCCCATTGTCCCAGCCTCAGCTATCTAGAAAGAGGCAATGAAAATCGGACTTCAACTTTTTATTAATAAATCATCTGACTGCCGGACCTTTCCTCTAAAGAAATGGATTCAGTACTTAAAAGAAATTCCCCCATGTTTTCTAAGCACTTGCAGCAACTAAAAATTGAAGATCATTATAAACATCAGGCTTGGCAGCAACTAAAATCTCTTTCCCCTCTAATGTAGCTCATGCTGGAGGCCTGATCCATTGGCTTCTATTTTGGGAGGTGAAAGAAGGTAGTCACTGGGGTGCTATTAAAACCAGAATTTCTTCAAGATATTTACATCACTTAAATAGATCATAAACAAAGGCAGAAGCAGTATTTACTGTGCTATTAAGGTAAACAAAAATAGCAACCCACAGGTAATTATGAAACAGATTGAGTCTGGCAGGTGAGTTCCAGCAGTCTGGTTTTGATTTCCAAACGAGGGATTAGAGCCAAGCTATAGACCTGCCATAATAAATTAACTATATTCCCATACTTACATGGCTTGTTTCTTTTCACTTCTACTCTCATTTTACATTAGCAGCATTTGGCGCTCTGATGTAGAAACAGGACTTCTCTTTTCTTAATCATCCCTGAGCCTGGGGTTGGTTTTATGGTGGAAATACATCCACTGCACAGCAAACAGTGTGGGGTCATCCTGTGCAGCACTGAGCCCGGGACCCAGCATCCACACTTAGCTCATGAGAAATAGAGAAGATTCACTTACATTTTTTAGAGGAAATGGCTCATCAGGGAAATAAAGAGTCCTGTGAGCAGAAATTACATAGGGGAAAAATAATAAAAAGCACCATAGAAATATCATGATAGAACCAAAAACTGGTACCACTCAAGTGATTTGAACATGGAGGGCCAAAGAGGAAGGGTTGGAGCAACTTTGTGGAACATATTTTAAAAAGGAATCCATTGGACTTTATTTTGTACGGCAGTCTTGACAGTAAGCTGGCAGGTCTCTTCAAGGGATGTTCTCAACGGTGACACAGGCACTAGAGAAATCTGGCTCTGCTGCAACCCACCTGTGGCACAGCCTGCATGGCCCAGCAGCCCTTCAAGCAACCTCCCCTCCGGTGTGCCCACCCTACTGACTGCCTGAGCTCCATTCTGCATGTGCCCCTGTGCCCCTGTGCCATTGCCTGCCTTCAAATACAGGGAGGGCAGGAGTGAGAGCCATGGTGTGAGCACACCACGATCACAGCTCAGCTAATACACTCCAAAGTGCCAGAGGGGCTTCCCAAACTAGGACTTACAGACTTGAATACTGCTGAGCCCCTGAAAGTTCCACTCACTGGCCCTTGGGCAGGCTCTTTTTGCCTATGCACTAGCTCTGAGTGCAGTAGGTGGGAAGACAGTCTAACCCTGAGGTTCAAGGTGCAAATCCTCAGTCCTGTGCGAAACAGTAGCACCGGGAACTTTTGGATAGCAAGTATCCCCCGCCAATAGCAGGAGCAAAGGAAAGCAGTGCCAGTAAGATTTACCCTTTCAACAGACAGCACTGTGCTGGAACGCCTGTTGCAACTTAATGTACGTCTCCTTGATTCCTTTTGCTTAGACCAAAATCCATTAACAAGACCCAGGAGGCTAAAAAGCTGACAAATGACAGAAGTGAATTACTACTGCCAATTTTCAGCAGTAGAACAATAAAAAATGAATAAATGGTGATTTTTTTTTTAATATAAATTTAAGTTTTACAACAGATTCACATTTTAATGGATAAACTAGGCTTTTATGAAGACACTGCCAAACATTTTGTTGCACTTCTAGTTTCAGTGCTGTTCTTTTTAACACGCAAGTGCCAGAATTCAAAATTGTCTTTTAAAGTACATTTCTCATATAAGCTCTTGTTTTGATCAGCAGCAACTGAATCTGCTTGTGCAAAGTTCTTGGTTTTGGAAAAAGGACAGAATCTGGAGAAAGAAAATGTCGTACCTGTAGACCTTTCTAACATACAGACCTTACAGCAAGATCAAATGACAAATCCCTATAGGATGTTTTTTCAAAGAAGACCAAGACCACTTTCAAAGACTCCTTATTCATGAAATCTCCTAATCCCACACCTTTTTTGGTGACTACTGCACCAACAAAGTTCCTGGCTGACTGTGGCAGATCTGAGCAGTGTGCCAGGCTGCCCATCATGCTTGGCAACCCTGTCCTACTTTCCACAACCTCCCACCTTGCTGTTTGTATCCATCTACCATCTCTTGTGCAACACCTAGACTGCAAACGCTCTGAGACACGGAGCATTTCTTCTGCTGAGTGTTTCTACTGCCTCGAGCACTCTGGGCTGCCAGTCCACAATTACACCTCCTAGGTGACAGGATACAAATACAGACTGTGGTCAGAGCTGTATTTTCATCAAAAATACAAGTCATGCTCCTACTGGATATGAAAGACGAGAGAGTGAACTTATTAAACCAATTCCAAAAATATGTTCTTTAATACCTAAAATTACAGTGATGATCTTACTTTATTAAACCATTTGCCACTTCATTACATTTAATAGGACAAGCTATGATCAAACAATACTTTAAAAATAATAACATGAGCTAAATTACTCTACCTGATGTAAACTGGTACAGGTTCCTTACCATCTTCATTAGCTTTGTGGAGTAAGATGAAACTAAACACATTTCATCTTTGTGCTTGAGAATATTTATGTCCGAGGAATAAAATCCAAAGTACTGTGTTGATACATTATTGCTACTTAGCAGTTAAAAGAGTGGTAAATAAAAATAAGCAATATAGAAGAAAATTGTTCCCCATGATAGGAAAGAGAAATCTTTTTTCCAGAATGGAACTCTGTGCTAGCACTATCTGTGGATCTCAGCAGAGACAACAGAATAAGCATTGGAAATCCACAGTGCTTCATCAAAGAAAGTTTGCTCCTACCTGGAATTAAGGGAGAAAAGTTCCGATTTTCCACTACAGTGTAGACGACCGAGAGAGCAAGCCTTTGCTTCCTGGTGCTAACAGCAAAAGGAGTATAGGGAACATTATCATCTCTGCCTTGAAAAAAAAGGGAAATTAGTTTTGTTGCAACACATCTTACTAGGGTCATCTAATGTCACAGGAAAGATGGCTTGGATGCCCAGAAAGTTAACAGAAATAACCAGAGTAACAACAGCAAAAGCTGTTGTACATGATAAGGTGGTACAACCTTATCTGTCAGTGTTTAATCTCCAAATGTTTCACACCAAGAAACTGTACCATATGACAAATACCTTACCTCTTTGAACTGTGGGGGGTTTTGCAGCTCCCTCTGAAGCACCTGGTGCTGATCAGACTCAGCGTTATGAGCTGAAGTGACCGTGGGACTGAACCAGCAGGAGAGGCACTATGCTCCCATTTAGAAGCCAGAGCTATGGAAATCCCATTCCCCAAAAATGTGAACTAAGCACAGCAGTCATCTGCTCATGCTCACACCACTGAACACAAGCTTACTGTGTATGACCAGCTTGGAGATGTGAGCTCCCACCTTGCTCAGGTGCAGGTGTGCACCTCTGCTGACACCTCTGAGGATGTAGAAGCAGAGGCTGTTGCATCCTGAAAAACTGCCTGTCTTACAGACACTATTTTTAACTCAAAATATGAGGGTTTGGACACATATTTTATTCACATAGTGGTTCAGCTTTTGAACCCTGAGGTATCACCTATGGTTACACTGTGTGATGAATGACTCTGCCCTTGAAAATACCTAAGTTCCTACAGCTGTATATCAGCACCCTCTTCTCCTTCCTGTAGAAATTCCTGTCTGCATGTCAGCAAGGCACACCAGCTGTCCTAGGATTGTGAAGACCTTTCTTAAGGCTGTAGCTGACACTTTTTCAAGGCATTTATTCCATGTGGAGCAAACACTCAAGCAAGCAAACAACAATGTATAGAGCGAAAAAATGTCAGGTTCTCCATTAATGCAAGTGCCTTAAAGTAAGGATACATAAATAATGATTTCAATAGGACATTCATTATGAAAAGTCCAGGCAAATCCAGTGCTACCATAACTGGAAAACAGGACCATCTATAAATGAATACGAGGATTAAATATTTTTTAACTAACACGAAAGTAAATTAACTATGCACTGAAGGAGCACATTTGTGCTCCTTCAAAGTCACTCAGTCATGGTTTTCCAGATCTCCCTCTTTTCTGTCTGAGAGGCAATAGAGTTTTATCTCCCTGGATAAGCAGCTTTAACATCTTTCATGTGATGAACAATGGCAGGCAGGTCCCTAACCTACAGTCACAGAGTCTGCCCATTATGTGGTACAACCCTTTGAGAGGGCAAATCTTATTGCAAATAAACTAAATTTACTCCAAACTCCCCCCATCCAATTTATCTTTGCCGATGAGGCCTAAAATAGCTATGAAATATTTTAAATTACCTGTAAGCCTGCTATTGGAAGCAAGTTTTGCTCTCCCTGACAACCCTTTTACCTTCATCTGTAACAATTAGAAATAGCTTCTAACTTGTGGCCTTTCAGTCATGTCCAATGTAGTTTCTCAGCTAAATAGTCCTCAAGAAACAGGTTATTATCTGAATTGATCTTTTCTATCTAACAAATCCAAGACCAAATTCCTGGTTATTGCTTCAGAACAATTTTTCTGGTGTGGAAACAAAACTGAGTTACAAGTGTGGGAAACTTAACAAATTTAGCTCCTCTCCTGAGCAAGTGCAATGCATTCCATGGGTGCTGCTAGCACAGTTCAGTCAGGGACAGCAGGCTGATGGAGCTGACATTTAAGCCAGCACATTCTTCCCTGCAGTGAGTCTTGAGGGACCAAGAGGGCATGCACAGCTTGGCAAAATAATTCAACACAAAAAATTATTATTTTCTGTATCCACATAATGTGATGAGAAATACTCAGTGCCATACTCAATATTCCAATTTTATTTTCCATTGAGATGAGCTTGGGCAACTTATTTGGCTGTGGAGTAGTGATCATAAGAAAAAGGTTGGTCCTTGAACTGATGATCAGTACTCGGGAACTCAGAAGCTCATCAAGACTCCTCATTACACTCCTTGCTGCAAGAAGTCCTTACAAACATCACATCTCTGGGTCACACATAGAAGTTGCACAAACCCCTAAAGACATCAGACCTGTGAACATGACCACGAGAATCAACTTACACACATGATAAATGCTGAACTACATGTTCAGGATAACATCAGTATTGACTGTTGGCAACATATAAACTCTCTAAAATTGATATGCAATAGGCACACAACTGTAGCAGTCAGACTCTTTGGAACAAACCAAAACATGTCTTGCAACAGAACTTTAAGATCCATGTCAGTGAATGAGGAACTAGTCATTCAGGTTTGGGACTAGTCACTGGATAGCTGTGGAACGATGGCTAAATATTAAATATTTGTTAATTTTTTAATGCCTATCTGATTTTCAGAGGGAAAACTTACTTGCTATATATGATACCACAAATATCAAATTATGTCTCATATTCTGGTCCATGGCACGGTGGCAATAAAGACTGAAGTTATACTCTAGGAATCAGTGTAGTCATTTTTCCCCCCCAATGTGTTATTACAACAGGCAAAGAAAGTGTTCACCTCTCCTCTGTATCAGCCACACTGCAGATGTCTTTGCAGATCAAGCAATTCTCAGACATCATTTGTCTTATGGTAGTTCTTAGTTGCGAGTTATGATAAATAATTCCAGGGGATGGGGAAAGAGGAGGAAAGAATCAGTGGCTGACACAACCATTTTGGTCTGCAGAACAAGAGAGAGACAAACCATACCTATAGCTATGCTCCTCTTCACTCCTCAGCACCAGCAATGATCTGTTGGAAGGAGTTCTCTGAGGCTGCAGGTGCATCTGGCCAGACTCCTACAGATTGTGAACACATCTGCACTGGTAGCAACCACATCTTCTCTCTGTGAACAAGTGCTGTAGGAAGCAGGGCAGGAAAACGAGACCATTTCTGACAAATTGTCCTGAGAGCCCAGTGCTTACTGTTTAGTGTCTTATTCACCTCATCTCATTTATCAGGAAATGCAAGTAGGAGAAGGCAAGTCAGAGTTAAATAGATGGTTTGATTATTTTCACTGAGCAGTTAACAAAGATATGATTACAAGCTTCATGCTTTCTAGAGCACAGCTAGTTAGGGAGAGAAAATTAAACCTGGAAGCAGCATCGCAAGAGGAAGACAGAAGAGGAGTTTGCTGTACTTGTTTCCTTCCTGGCTGCAATCGTCTCTAGGGAACCTTTATTTTAAACATTAAATTTGTAGAAAATTAATATCTTTCAGGCTTCAATGGATCTACTCTAAGTGTCATTTTTTTGTGGAGATGGCAGACTTCGTTCACCTGCCATTTGGCAAAAATTAAAAATTATCAGTACTTGAAATCAAAGTTCTGGCTGCAGCTTGGGAAGTTTACTGTGCAGGGCAGCATGACTGTGGGCTTATTTTACATTTCCCAAAGATGCATGATCCCTAGAACAAATGCTGCTGAATTTATATTTTCACAATGAGCCTTCAGGATCTCAGATGGAGTTACTGAGTTGTTAATCTTGAAATGAGACAGAAAAGATTCAAACAGCACTCACTGATCACATATAAAATCTGGAAAGAAAAACCCAAATGATGCCTTGATGGACATTCTTCTCAGTGCCTCAGACTGGGGTTGGAGAGGAAGGAGATGGAAGGAGCAGCTGTACAGCCAGGACACAAGGCTGGGAGAAGTGGTGCTACACAAGGCTGGGAGAAGTGGTGCTACACAAGGCAGAGCTGACTGAGCAGAAGGGTGCTGCACTGGAAGCCTTTTCCTCCTCCACCCCGATGGCCCATTTTGTCCATGGACATTGATTTGGAGCTTGAGAGAGGAAGGTGGGCAGGGGTGTGATGGGGCATTTGAAGTACCAGTTGGCAAAACTAGGTGGTCAGGAGTAAGGTATTAAGGTAAGACACAATGTTAAAAGAATGGCAGTGTTTGATGGTTTCTTGTATCCCTGCACACTAAGACACGACAGAAAACAGCACACCATTGCCTACACATGGAGCAGAACAAAAGTCCCCGCTCCCCTTCAGCCTTTACAAGTCACAAACTCTCATGTTATCATGAGGAGCCACCAAAACCAAGCAGAAGCTGAAGCCTGGGTTTTTCTGGTTTCAGTGTCATTAGCACAGCAGAGCTGGCTTTGGAGAGGCAGACACAAGATAACTTCCAAGAACATCAGGTCACAGGGACTAAAAAAGGGGGAGGGGAAGGGCACTGAGTTAAATTTGTGGCATAAAGCATAAACCAGTTAGTATGAAACCACTGCAGTTCAGGGCCCTCCTTGGGATTAGGCTTTGTCTGGCTCCACAGATCAAAGTTCCCTACACATGGTCTGAAGCTGTGTGAAACACCTGTGACCGGTTTGAATCCCTACAGTCCCTTAGGGAAACTCTCTGGTACCAGCCTGGGACAGAAGCCCCAGTTGAGTCTACCCTAAAAGCAAACTTTGTGCATATAAATCCTATTCTGTGGATGGAAAGAGCATACAGCAAATGAGACAGTTCAGTCCATCACTCCTAAAGAACAGTGTTTCTTCAAGCAAAAATGCTAAAACAGATGCAACTTCTGAAAGATTGGAAACTTACCACCCTCCAGTGTCTCAGCTGACCTCACATGTTCCTGTAGTAATAGTGCTGAAGGACCAAAAATTAGAATGCAAATAAAATAACTAAAGGGTTATAATGTTTTGCAGCTCCTGACCACAAAAAAAATATGAAAAGCTACCTTGTGGATCACTGGAAATTCTCTCTGAATAGCTAAGACGTGATGATTAATTAACTCATTTTTCAAGTGCTCATTTTTCATTTCATCTCAAAAAATAGCTAAATCAGACTATATTTTTAATCCATCACCTTTTCACCATCACCCCTGGCACAAGCCTCCTCTCTTGACCTTACCTTTTCAACTTCCTGCTAAGATGTGTGTTTAACGAAACAAAAAACTGCCTGATTTTCAAGCTCAGATCCAGCTCTTTCCCTGTCACAGTCATCAGCTAGTTTCCTTAAAACCTCATCACATAATCCAAGGAGACCCTGGGGACAAGTGTCCTAACCCTGTACTATCTGACAGATGGAAGATTCCTTTCTTAAAATTCCAAAGCTCAAGGCTGACATGAGTGCTTCAGGGAACAATGCTCACTTTTTTCCAAGACAGTACCAACTCCAGGTCAACTATGGCACTAACTATAAAAAACCCAAAGACTTTTCCTGTTGCTCTGTCAATGCTCTTTAATGTTAACCTAGAGGGAGAACCTATTCCTAACACAATTGAAGTAGTCCTCAACAAAAGTGCACACATACATGCTATTTCATGAGCTGAACATTTGACCTCCTTCATTGCTGCCCAGTTTACACTGTACAGAAATATCCAAGTTATTTGTGTTTAACCAGTTCCCCCTCATAGTTCCTTCAATGCTCTAACTAAAAGTTAAAGAACAAACTGGTAATTTTTACTGGTGCAGCTACTTACCTCTAAAATTCAATAATTAATCCCAAGTGGATGACAAATACTATCCAATTTATTCTCTGCTTGGCTGCAGCTTGAAGGAGCATGGACTCTGAATTAGTGAACTCTTTGGGTTCAATCTGGAAAGCATATGTTTCCCTTCCATCATTCAATCCATCAAAATGCAAAAAAAGGCCTGGGAAAGGCACATGGCACATTTTGATATTGTTCATTAACATTAATGTCCTTGTTATAAAGATATGTTTTATTTGCAGGTAACAACAGCCTTATGGGCATCTGGGAACACTTTGAATGATTGCCAAAAATAAGAAATTTGGGTCATAACTAATGATCAACATCCCCTTTTAATCAAATTAAGCCATCATAATGTGTCAGTCCTCTGGGGAAACAAGGACCTTTCACCTTGCTGGGGCCTGCTGAGGCCAGCAGTAGCTGTAAGCAACCTTCACAAGTGGTCTTTTGCTTTGGAGAGAAAAATATGGAATCTATCCATCAACACATTCACTTCTGACACAGAATGCATGAAAGAAACTAATTCTGATCAATGGGGTAGTGATGTTGCCTTGAAGTTAACCCATGCATTATGGAGCTACCATTTAGGGCTCTCCTGACACCACCTTAGTTCTCCCTGGCACCTGTGCTGGGTGGCCATTGTTTTAACACTGAGGAGCCTTTGGGGATAAAACTTCAGTAAAAATATGGAATTCTGACTCCCTAACACTGCTGCTCTCTGCCTGCCAAACCACTCAATGGGCCTCTGCCATCCCAAAGAGCCCCTGTTGCCACCAGACTCCATCAGACACTGCAGATGACACACAGAGGCAGGTAAGCCTGGGGCAGACAGCCACCCTGAGGGAAACTAGAGGTGTGAAGAACCTGTATGATGTGTTCGAGTGGACAATCCCCCAGCTTTAAGACAAAAGTTTTGAAGATTTTCCTTGAAATAAAATCTGTATATTTTCAGCAATGAACATTTCCTGCTCTCTGATGTTTTATTTAAAAATCTGAAAAAATACCCCAGTTACAAATCACCCCATACTGAACATGCATCTCGTGGAGATGAGAAAGCCTTACTGAAATCACAGAAGTCCCAGCTGCTTGCTGCCATTGCCCTGAATACTTTATAGCCATCCCCCAAATTAATGTATAAAGACACATCCCTGATGTCTCAGTGCACTTCACACTAAAGAAAGGAACAACTGTCCTACTGGCTCCCCAAAGGCTGGCAGAGCAAACACATCCATTTTGGCTTTTCCTGAGGCATCAGAGGAAAAGGTTAATTAAACACTGTGCTCTGTATTTCATTGTGAGATTTTAGGTAACTGTATTCTGGCTTTTTTCACTGCCACTCAGAGCCCCTTCAGTGAACTATAATATTTAATCTTCAGTGTTGCTCCAACTGAAATGACTCCCCAGATTTGTGTGAGAGCCTAATGTATATCTCAGATTGCTCCCTGGATAGTCCTTCATCTATCAAAGAAAGCAGCCGTGTGGTGAGAGCTTTCTTATTAACTCGCCCTGAGAGGCAGGTACAGGCTTTTAAACCCCATATTTCTAAATAGCTTGGTGCCCCTATTCCTGCTCCATCAGAGCACTTCCTGCTTTGTGATGTACTCACAGTCACCACATCTGAGAGGTGAAGCTGGGCTGTCGCTGCTGTTAGATACAAAAGAGATCTAAGCACACATATATTAAACTCATTGCTCAATGAGCAATTTAAGCCAAACACTGCTGCCAAAGCCTTTGCTTTGCTGAGGTTGCTCAGGTCAGTCCCAGATGTCCCAAATTCCCTATAGGTGTGTGGCAAACAGGGCTGGCAATGCTTGTGCCAGCAGAAGGAGGATGTTGGCTGTAGGCAGGAGTCCACCTCTCAGCAGCTGTGACCCCTCTCAACCACTTCTACAAATGCAGCCTTGGGAGCTTCCTCAGCATCCCTGGAGGTGCCTGGGAGGAGCTGGCAGTCCTGCTCACTGTCTCAAGCAGACAGAGCAACCTTACTTGTCCCAAGGCTTTCCAGCACCAGGTACTAAACTCACTGAGCGTGTCTTAACTTTAATTACTGAAAATTAAACCAGCTTCCAACATTGTAAGTCATGATAAGCCCGCCTCAGCCTGCAGTGAGACGATGCAAAGACCTCGATGCAGACACTCCCTCTGCTTTCCACTAGCTTACTTTCTGAATAAACTAAGGGGTGGGCAGCGCTTTTTCAGGTCCCTTCCCAAGCTATTCCCAAGCTATTGCCTTCCCAAAACAAGCATGACATTCACCATCCTGTCAGCACTGTGTTTTCAGGTAAGGGCTCCTTGTATGCCAACAGCACAGTATGGGACTTTAATATTTGGAGGAAGGGATGGCGTATCAAGTGCTGAATTTCTGAATTTGATGACTTTTGGATTTGATTTGGTGTCATTTCTCAACAGTGGTGCTTTCTAGCAGTCCCCTAAAACCAGCTGATTTGGAAAGAATGCACGCAGGCCTGCCCTCACACCCAAGGCACTAAAGCCAGTTGGCAGCCCCATCCTCAGGACTATTAATGCTCTTAAACATGACAAGACTCCTGACCCAGGATATTGCATTTATTTACATCTCCTTTCCAAACTGAAGATGTTTCTGAGCTTTATTCTGTGCCTGGTTCGTGTTTCAGTTAGAAAGTCAGGAAATAAATGGAAGAAATATTCAGCATTTGCAACACACAGCAGAGATGGGGGCCTGAGTGAGAAAGGACAAGCCCTAACAAAGCTCATATGTTCTTTAAAATCTCTCAGTTACCCTTCAAATCCCTGCCTTCACAACATGGTGACAGTTTGCCCACCACACATTTTCAGTGCAAAAACATCCCACAGGAAAAAATGAACAATTGTATTAAATAGCTGCGCTGCAGAGAGAGGAAAAATAATTTCTGACTGAGAAAATCAATAAACGTTAAATCACTGCAGATAATTGCAAAATTATGTTTGCTTTATTTAAAGTCACTCCTATTTTTTTGGAAATTAGTTCTGCAAATGTTGCCTGTGAAGGAATAAGCTTCCCCATGAGCATCTCTGAGGATGATGGACGGGACTAGGAAAGAATGCACAATCATGTTTTCTTCCTCTCAGAGAGAGGGCATTAATCACATCTTCTTCCATAATCCTCCTTCCAAGGCCCCAGAAGGAAAGGGAAGAACCTGTCACAGATCTAAAATTGGACTTTTCTGGTCTTTAGCACGGTTGTTTCCATGCAGCCTGCTAGAATTCTGAATGCATCCCTTAACCATTCCTGAGGACAGAAGAGGAAACTGAGGCTGTATTCCTGAGCTGAGTTTATGCACAGACCTGGTTTCTGTGCCTTTCTCCTTCCAGCACTTTTCCCTTCCCCTTTGGTCACTGCCACATCTGTAGTTCAGGAAGAAAAGAGCTGAGAGCTCTCCTTCTGGGAAAAGGCAGAGATGGACACAGGACAACAGGCAAGGCAAGGTCCTGTCAGAGAGGCCATTCTGCCTCTGTCCATGCAGGACAGATGGCAGGGTGTGTGGTCACACCTCCCCAAAAGGGGTTGGTTTCTGAGTTAGATGACACTCTAAAGCAGATTAGCATCTCCTCAGTGTCCCTAGTTGGAGTATTTGGACAAAAGATCAGCTCCAGTCCCGGGCTGAAGCAGTAGCATAGACAGAGTAGTTTTCAAGACTAGAAGGAGGTAAAAGAAAGAGTGCAAGGAAGGTTTTGATCTGTAATATATTTGAATATTTTTAAGGTCTCTATTAACAACTGTAGTCTCCCTGCTGCGGCAATTGAGTGGAGGAAATAATAATTGAGATTGAAAGGCATTCACCATTCGACCTCTCACAACCCTGACATTCTTCAGTAGAATATGATTGGAATTGGACACATCTGCTCTCAATAACAAATATAAAAAATGTCTTGCAGCTTTAAGGCCTGGAAACATATAGTTGGGTTAAGAGAAGGGCATAAATACATATATCTGTAGACTCAATATAACTTTAAGGGTACAGTAATAACTCTGAGATCATGGCCACATCATGTTTTGGAAGGCTTTATCCCCTGGAAATGCCTGGGAAATGCATGGAGGTAGAAGGTCAATGTCCACTGCACTTGAGCATAGCCATCCTCAGGTGACATGCAGGGGCAATAGCAAAGGTTGTGCCCAGCTAATGTCCCAGCCACCACCAAAGACAGAAGCGCAGACCAGAAGCTGAGCCCTCACACCTTCAGCCGCCTGCCCCAGGGCTGGGGTTGGCATTGTGCAGAGACAGCACTGCCTGACCAAGTCAATTTGCTGTGGGAAGCCTGTGTTGATACCAGGGAGAGCTGAAAACACATCCAGTGCTGGCTTGGCATAGGTTCCTCTGCACCTCACAATGCCATGAGCCCCATGGCTCTGATATCTGACAGAGCAAGCCTGTCATGCTGGGGACGAGACTGTAACATGCCGAAACATGGAGCATGTCCAGTCTCTCCAGATGCAGCTGCTCTACGAAAGACTGTGCTATGAATCAAATGGTGCTGCTGATTCATCCCATTCCCACTAGCACATGTGAGTCATCTGTCCACCCAGGACTGTTCACTGATGAAAAGTTTATTTTTAACAAGTACTGGTTAAAAATAAATGTAAACGTCATACAAATAAGTAAAGCACTCAGACCCAAATTGGTATGAATGTGAAAAATTAGCTAGCTTGAATGCAATAGGAAACCTGAGAACCAGTCCTTCTCTTACACTGGCATAAATCAGGAATAACCCCACTGAGATCAGTTACTGTTTCTATAAGGAAGCATTTTTAAGGCTCTGATTGAGACCATGCTCCATTAACCTAGTAGGATGATCCCTTCAGAGGTTTTATTATTATCCAGTGTTCACAGAAAGCACTCTGACAGTAAGGGTTTAATGCAGAGGTCATACCAACCCTAGTGCTGTAAAAGTTAGCAATCTAATCTAAGCTTCTTGTTCAACCTCCCTCTAAAATAAAATGAGATAAATGGTCATGTCCAACCCATCCTACTATAGGTCATAACAACTGCAAAAGAAATGCCCTTTGGACCTGAAGATATCTCTTCATTGACAATAGACAAAATCTGAATAACTGACTTGGACTAGGCACCTGAATTTTGGCAAAATGAGCAACAGTTTAAGTGACAACAGCAGACAGAAGAACTGAATTCTGCTCCTCTCAGCTCTGATGAGAGGTGCCTGATGGTTGAAGAAACTGAGGGTTTAAAAACTTTGTCTGAAAAAGGTTGCTAATAGAGCATATGGGTAAAAGTCTGTAGTCTGAGATGTGCAGCAGGACAAACCAATAATCTTGCCAGGGCATCAGCTCTGGAAATAGCACATCAAGGGCCCCTATCCTGAGCTGCATTGCAGCTTACAACTGTTAGGAAAGCTGCACAGTGTCAGCCACTGGATTTAGCCTGCTTCAACAAAAAAACACGTTTGCACCACATGGAACCTGACAGTTGCCCTCCCTGGGTTTTGTCATGGACACTGAGGTCCTTTTACATCTGAACAAACAGATGAGCAGAGCACCGCGGGCACATGTGGTCTCCTACCCCAAGGGCTGACATCCTGAGAAGATGTTCAGTGTAAGAAGCATGGAAGGGTGGGAGACAAGTGAACAAGTCTGTTTAAAAATAAAATAAAAAATTGGCACATACATACATTTGGATCACAGAAACAAGGCAGAAGCACCAATAATTTCCCTTGCACATTTGTAACAAGCAGATGGCGTGTGGTAATTTTATGGTGGGACTTTGAAGTGACCTGCTCTTTCAAAACATGAGACTGAGACAAACTTTTAAGAGCAGAGCACTTCCTTCCTGTTGTCTGTCGCGTGAGGCAGCAGGGAAAGATGTGCTCTCTTTCCTCACTGAGCATTAAAAAGGGCTCAGCTGTGTTGTTCTTTGCCTTAAAGCATCAGTGTGGGGAGCTCTTCAGGGCAGGCACTGTCTGCTGTTCTGCCTGTGAGCTCTGTCCCCTCCCTGGGCATGGCCCCGCACCACTGCCACACACAGCCTCCTGCAATAACAACAGCAAGCACCTCAGTGTTTCCTGCGGACCTGGGAAACAGCTACCAGTGCTGCCTGCCCCAGGGAGCAGCCCTCCCTCTCGTGCACCCACCTCTTCCACGATGCAGGTGGCCCTGTCAGCTGTCCCTTCCCCTCTGTAGGCTGCTCCACACAACGTTCAGGAGGTGATCTTCCTGGGACCTGCACACAGGGACACAGGGGGTCCTCTTCCCAGCAGAGCAATGTCCAAGGAAGGAAACTCAGCACATGAGAGCTATAGGAGAGGAAAGGAGAAGGCTTGTGACATGGGCAGGGGTGCCCTTGGATGCCCTCAGTAACAGGCCACCCTTCTCTGGACAGGGCAATGGGACACCAAGGTTTGATGCATCCTGCATGTGCAGCCATGGCAGGCAGTTACTGCATATTTGTTTCAAGCTTGACAGAGTTTCTCCTTGTCAGACAAAGCCCTCTCACAATTTTTGCTCCTGATTCCCCATGTGTGGATCCACAGGCATTGTTCAGGCCTTCTCCTGATGCAATACTGCAGGTGAGTGTCACCCACAAAGAATATGATTAGGAAAGTTTCTTAGCAATAGAAAACAAACCCCTCTCCAGCCTACAAGGTGGTCAGTGAAGGCATATGTCCTTGATTTGCAGCAGACAAAAGCATTAATTTGCTGTTGTTAATTATTTAATGCAACATTTTGTCCTTAATGGCCCACAAAGAGTAATAGGCAGTAACAGCAACTTAAAAGGGGCAACTTTGGGTGCAGAAAAAATGTTCTTTATGAAGCATTTCCTGTGTCCTTCTGAGTGCCTTATCAGACCAGCATCTTCCACTGTTATTTACATTTTATCTTCTTTAAGAACACTTGTAGTATGGACTGAGTCATCAGTAAGGGAACAACATGAAAGGAGGGATGAAAAATAAGCTGTCTTAAGAGCACTACTCTGCAGGAAACTTATTAGCATTTATTGTGCAGTATCAGGTTACCAGAGTTGAATGGAAAGAACAGAGTTTATTTAAGTGGCACAAAGCACAACTCTCTGGAAGTCACATTCAGTATTTCAAAAGTACATGATGGAAAAGGACATAAGAGAAATCTCTTAGATTTTGCAGAAGCCAGTAACAGGTACAAGTTGGGGGGGTGGCTATTAAGGCTCACAAGAGGCTTAAGAAACAGTTGTTGGGTAAGGGAAATGCCACAGAATTAGGGAAGAAGGTGTAATTTACAGTGGGGAAGTCCCAGAGCTATCACATTCATAATCTACTTGCACAAAGCCTACATCTTGTCGTTCTCCCACAACTCCCCCCACCCCCAAATAAGCAAAGGAGACATACTTAAGAAGCAGCTCAGTAGATTTACGAAACTCATTCCTGCATCTGGAAGACTCCTGAGCTTTTTCAAGGGCCAAGTCACAAACCTCACTCCCACATTAATAGACTCTGATTGCTACTGAGGCAGACTGCAGGAAAACTTTCGAAGCCTCTCATTAGGAGCAGAGCAGGATATATATTTACAGATGACATGCATGTGCTGCTGTAAGCAAGGCACACAGCTAGAAATTAGGCTAGATTTACAGTTTTGAGCTCTCCTTGAGCTTGGATAATGATGAAATGAGCACAGCTGACATTTCATTCCAATAAAGCAAAAATATATGCAGAGAGAAGACTTCACCTTGCTGCAGGAGAAGATCTTATTCCTCTGAGAGACTCTGTTCTCTCAAAGCAGAAGGTCGTGATCTGAACTTCCATTAAGGCTGCTCAAAAATGCATCAAAGGTTCGATGGATAAAAGAATGTTATTTTCCAAAACCGCTGGGACACTTCCTGTCAGTTCACATAATTGAGTATTACAGTATTTAAATTACAAATTGAAGATTATTTTTACAGGTGTCATTTTAAATATAATATGAAATTTCTTGACATTACCTCAGCCATGCTACACAACCCAGCTGCACTCGGACTTGCATGTGTGATGCACATGGCTGAAATTTTGTCATATGACATCATGGGCTACAAAAACACACAGTATAAATAGACGATGTAATATTTGAGAGAGCAAAAACATATAGTGCTGGCCTGGCTTTGTGAAACCCCAGATCTAATACGGACGTGGAAATGTAAACTGTTATTAGAGCTCAGATCAAAACTCTTTCCAAAGGGTAAGGCAGAAGCGGGGTCACACAGACGGAGCTCGGTTGCCCTCCAGTGGGCTCCCACCGCCCCTGCCTCCCTCCCCATCCCAACCTGTCCCAGGCAGGAAAATCATCCCACGGCTTCCAAAGCTGAACAAACCAGGCAGCTGTAGCCCATGGGGAAGACACACGCTATTCACACTGGCAGATCTGCAGGCCAACAAGGAAAATGTTAAATTAATTAAGAAAGAGATCTTTAAGAATCCTCTTGGCCTTTTACCCATAATTTGGAGTTAGCGGCTGCAAAGAATTTGCCTTCAACTGTTCTAATTTAATGTGGCTTTCTAAAATGCTATTATCTCCATTCTGTAATTTGTTATTTCATTTTTATGGTTTCCAGCAAATGCCACGTCTGGAAAGGAAAATTCCACCTTCTCTTATACTCTGTTGTGACTTGCAATTTGCTTTCATTCTGCATGAAAAACTCCGTTCCCATCGAAGAATTCTAAGCAAAACAAGAAAAAATAAAGAAAACAAACTGTCAGCAACTTCCTAACGTTGTTAACACAAAAAATGTCAACAATACTCACTAGATAAATTAAAGTTCTCCTGCCCTTTTGCTACCCTCTTCCCAAAGCAACCAACATGAAGCTTTAAGTTGATTCCAACCTTTTTAAGCAGTTCCAGATCCAACACACAGTGACCACAAACTATGTTGGGTGCCTGGGCAGTAACTCACAGCAATTGCCAAACTCAGGAGTGAGGAGATGACATTCCTTCTGTAGGCTTGTCCACACAGTAAGAATAAGAGACTGATAATTGCAAGATTAATGGAGCAATTTTTGTTTCCTTTACGGCTGGGATGCTTCACAAAAAAAGAGCACAGTTTCAGTGATTCAAGGAATAGATTTGGGAATAGATCCAAGGAATAGATTCAAGGAATAGTGGAAAAGGCATTAACATGTTTAAATCAATTTTGACAAGTTAGAATTTCAATGCACATGTAACTATTAAAGTGAAGGACCATAGCAAAATTACCACCTCTATCGCTTAAGACAGAGCATTATGCCTTTTTTTACCAATGTCAGTGTGAACCTTCTTATTACCCTCACTTCATATGTCTGTTTTCATTCTTTCATCCTACAAAGAGGTATAAAATAATAAATTAATTAATTAATTTAAAGTTTCAATTTCTCTTCCTTTGGTTTCTTTGGGTCATTGTTTTTGAAAAAAGCAGAAGCACCTAAGTAAAATGGGAAAAGAAGATCTTCCAATGTTCTTATTCTACACTGAAAGACCTTTTCAAGAAATACTGCACGGTTTTGTGTTAGGCAATTTGGATTGTCTCATTGAACGGAGTTAACTGTTTAATTGGAGACAGAAATAAAAACAATACAAAAATAAGAGAGTGGACTAGTTTCTTGTTGTGAAAGAAGGTAACTCGAGGCTGCCACAGATTTAACCTGGAAAACAAGAACACTGAGATGGGTCTGATACCGGGAAAACCCATCTGGACATATGTGGGGTTCAAGAGGGTATGGCCTGATCCAGATGGAAACAGGAGAGGGAGCTCTCACCCAGCCTGTCGAGACAGGAAGGTGCTCCCAGGTACTGTGCTCCAGGCTAAAAAATGCGCCATTAAACTCTGTAGGATAGGGGTTCACTACTTATAGATATATAATATAAATACTATTATATACATGATATAAATATTTATATATATATNTAAACACAGAAAAGGGCAACAAAGGCCAGTTTGGTTAAGCAGGGATATAAAGTCTTGCAAAAAAGCAAAAAGCCTAATAAAAGGTCTTTAAAATACGAATAACATGAGGAACTACATTAAAAAGTAGACAGAAGCTAGTTAAAATGAATAATTAAGAGATGAAAGGGTTCTAATGAAAAATAAACCATTAAGAATACTTTAGTTAATCATCAAAGCTTTTTGCATATGCCCATGGCAAAGAAAATGAAGGGAGAAAACGGCCATTTTAATTCAAAGAGAAAAAAGATGGTGGGTTAGACCCACTCTTCATGTTGAAATGGTGTTGCTCCTGATTTAAAGCAGAGTACAATTTTCAATATCTTCCCTCACCAATCCATTTGTTTTCTGTTCATAGTATGAGGGATTTCTCTCACCACATCATATCCATGTAGAAAAGGGACAGGCTGTACACTCACTCAGATACCACCAACAGGCAATGAGGTGGACACTAAAGCTAAGTAAGGTCTCCCACCATGAGCTATGAAAAAGTCCAAGTGACTAAAGATGGGTGTGAGGATATGGCTCTGCATCTTCACAGGCAGTTTTCATCTAGCTTTTGAGGAAATAGTTAATGACTTGAAATCAATGAACCATACCGGTTTACAGAAGTCATGGGCACCACAGCTTCAAAGGAGAAAACTGCAATTGAAAAAGTAATAGCAAATTTTGTCCCCAGATAAAAAAAAAAAATGTATTTTCTTCCCATAAGTGGCATCCTTCCATGTCAAACTGATGAATTTCATCTGTGAGTCATTTTTCATGGAATGGTAAAGTTACAAGGGGTAAAAGGCTCATTAAACTGCAGACATGTTTGAACAGCGTGGCTGGAGGGAGGCTGCTGGCTGGTGTCTTTGCAGTTGCACTGGTTAGCTCTGGAGCTCTCCCTTGTTTTTATTTTCAGTGTTCAGTGTTATGCCTTCCCACAGTGCCACTTGCCTGCATTTCAAAGAGTAATATTTTTTTCTTTCTCTAAGAGTACTAATCTTTGCACAGCAAATATCAACATGCAGTTCTTTCTTCTTATGTTTCAGAAGCACATCAGTGAATTACATGAGGTGTAACCTACATGATTTGCAAGGAGGTCCTTGCACTGATCTGCTCAGAGACCACATCAGGGAGCAAAAAAATTCACAACACAGAACTAGGGCCATTTTTAAATTAAATTCCTCTATTTCATTTTAGTGACATAATTGAATGCTTTTTGAAAGGAAGATTGCAAAGGCTTTGACTTGTGCTCCAATACAAAGTCCATTCTGCAGGAAAGGCCTTCTGGTTTACAGCAAGCAAAACGTTTTTTTTAAAGGTAGCAACACTTGAGATTTTTCATATAGTCATAGCATAGTTTGGGTTGGAAGGGACTTTAAAGATCATCTCATTCCAACCCTTCTCGACTGGGAGGGGCACCTACCACTAGGCCAGGTTGTTCAAAGCTCCATCCAGCCTGGCCTTGAACATTTCCAGGGATGGGGCATCCATAACTTCTCTAGACAACCTGTGCCTGAGCCTCATCACCCTTAAAAGGGAATGCATCCCTGGGTGGACCTGTGAAATCCTGGCTTTCAGTGAAATGGCATTTAGCAGGATGCCCACAGTTGGGGTGTGGCAGAGTTGTCTGCTCAGTGTGGGGAGGAGGTGTTTTCCCATCCACTGTAGAAAATATACCACAGAGGATGCTCAAAATGTTGTCCAACATAACTGTAGGCAATTTTTGTGAGGACTTACTTGTAAGAATTCTAGCCAAATTCTTGCTGGTCCAGCTGAGAAGCTTCCTGAAGGCTCAGCAGTGCTCCTGGATGGTGCTTTTTTGAAATACAGTAATATTGAAACAATGACTGCAATAGATTAACACAAAATTGTCTTATTTTACATGAGGGTGTCCATATCAAATAGTAATAAATGTTGCCTAATAAGTACTTGCTATCAAAATCCTCTGATTTATCTGAAGCAAAGAGGGAACAAAAGTGGTTTCACAAAAGCCCTCCTTCATGAACTACTAAACCAAAATGATTTTCTTCCACTGAAACAAGAGGTTTGAGAGTTCCTACTGTATTTGGTCAATCCAGAAGTCCTCAAAGTCTATGGGAAACTTTCCACTGACATTCAGGTTCCTATCACAAAGCACAGAGAAGGGAAAAGTCCTAACTACACAGGCAATTCTTGTTCTAGAAGAATATAAGAAACAGAATTTTCCATTAGAAAAGCCCCAATTCAGAGCACTCACTCCTAAGTTACAAATCAGCTGATGATTTTTTGAAAAGTTGGATGCCATTTGAGTGAACAAATCAAATGGGATACAGCAGTGGTGTTTTGAGTCCTGTAGCTGCATATTCAAATGCACAGTTTGTATGAGAAAATCTAGTAAAAGATTCTTCAGGTGTAATGCGATTTTATTTTTTTTTTACAGGGGGCTTTTTTGTATTTTTTTTTGAGTAGTCATTAATCAGAGCAATGGAGAGGAAAAAGAAACACCAGAAATGGAATATCACTTAACAAGCCTGCAATTAGCAGACTAACAAGTTTGTTATTTTTGTACTTTTTCCCACTGTATGACCTAATGGAATAGCAGCAAGCACTGAACACGCCACAGCTCTAGCATGAGCATCGTGGTCTTTCACGATCTGTACAACTGTACTGGAAGTTCCTGTGAATTTAGCTGTTGTAGAGCTAAAATGCACTTGATGTCTTGTCCATCTCAATTTATCATGTTTCATATGTCAAGAGCTCAAGATTGATGAAGACAGCATATGAGAAGTCATGTGCTTGGACATGTTCCAGTGTTTAAGCATAATAGGAATTGTTAGGAATTTAGTCCTATCTTGATATTGGAAGAACAATGCAAATAATACCAGATTTCAGATCCCTGAGAAATGCTTAACACAGAGCCAAACCAGAAAAATGTACAGGTGTCTTTTCCTGATCATTTCCAACCTTCCTGTCCCTCTATATTCCAAGTTTTTGCTCATTTGAGAAAAAAAGGGGAGGGAGAATAGTTTTTGATTAGCAAAACTAAGAAGTTGTGCAACAATGCAAAGGAAAGGTCAGAGTTCAGAGTCGACATGCTGGATTGCTTGTCTCCCTCAATCCAATTCACTAAATCAGCAGCACTGAATTGCTGTGATGACAGGAAGAATTTGGAAGGGGAGGAAGGTTGTGCTAGTATTGAAGACAAAAAATAAACCTATAAAATTATTGTCTTACTCTCTTTGCAAAGACAGAAGAATCTGTATATTAAAAGGATTGATAAGTTTTCTCTTCACTAAAAAGGATGAATGTGTGCTTCAAGTGTCAACTATGAATACACGTTGCTAAGCTTCATTTGATTCTAACCCAAAATCTATTCAATAGGAAACCTTTCCCAGCAATAAAATGCTTCTTCCATAAAATGTCCATTAAAACAAGAAAATATTCTCCCTGAATGTTTGTGATCCAAAGAGAGCTTGTCACAAAACCAACTAAATATTGACTCTTGCCCAGATTACCCAAAGTACTTATACACTTAGCTTGCATTTAAAATTAGAAGCTTAAATCCTCCTGGGATCCTGGACTCATTAAAAAAAAAGAAAAGTCAGATCTGAAAAATAATTCTTACTGAGATATCAGATCATATCATGTGGTTAAGGCATACTCCTATTGAGAAAAGAAACACTATCTCACTGAGAAATTAGCAGAGCAATTTAAACACAAAAAGACTGAGACTAAATGTCATTCTTTCAATTATTTCAATTTTTAAAAGCCTCAACAGCCATCAAGTGCCAAAATGCAGTAGTAATTTTATCTTGTCTAAATCCTTGAAAATATCAGGTACAATTTACAAAACCTTTCTAATCTCACAGCTAAACTACACACTCTGGGCTCTTAACAGCAACACCCACTGGACCTAAAAGGCAGACTCCTCACTCAGAAAGAGCTAAGTTAGGAAATGAGCTTTAGCAGAAATAATGAGTTTTCTCTGGAGCTTCAGAATAACTCATCCATGCACTGTTGGAACTTATCTCCATCCATGGATGACAGGCTACAGTGGGTTTCCATACACCTGGTCCTACATGAGGAAGAGACAGAGGCAGGGGCATGGCTCACTGACCCTTCCTTCAAAATATCCAGATAGTTACCTGCTTCTCCACAAAGCACCTGGTGCAGCAGAAACTGCAGAGAAAGTGGTCTCATCCTTCTCCCAGAGGTGAGCCAACAGACAGCAAAGACTTTAAGGTCTCCCTTGGTGGAGTAGGGACTGGTCAGGCATTGATCCTATAGAGCCACTCCTGTAAGTCCATCCTACAGTCAGAGGGTGTACTGGTGTGAAAGGGGACAAACCGGGCTGGGGAACAGCATCAGAGAAGAGTCTCTGGCATAACAGATGTATGAGGACTGAAACAATTCCTGAGATTTAGGTATCTATGTCCACCTACTTCCCCAGGCTGGGCAGCCTGAAGGCTGATTTAAGTGACTTGAGATCTTTGAGAGAAGCACCTAACTCCGATTTCAGCAGTGATAACTCCCTGGATGTTTCTCCTCTGGGTGTTGAAGACCCTCAGCTCTCAGAAGCCAGCTCCAGCACACAGACAGACACCCTGGATGTGATTTACTCCATTAATTTTAAACACTTTAAAGTTATGTGCCTGGTCTAAACCAGCCCCTGATCTCCCTTCTGATGTCTACGTGAAGAGATAAATCTGTCCAAGGAGGAATTCACTCCATTCATCCCAGACAATTCTCTTAATTTATTTTCTAAGAAGTGGCTTTGCAGGAGGGAGGCCCTGTCTGTTAGTACTCTTTCAGCTCCTGCAGATCTCAGATATGACTACTGAAAATATATTCAGCTACCGAATGCACAAAGATGCGTTTGAACCACAAGTACAAGATTTTTTTCTCACTGTCAGCATCTCGATATAGTCCCACATCTGAGCACACCTTGTTGGTAAATCAGCAGATTGAACACTTTTTTAACTGTTGTTTTTCTCATAGTTCAAGAGCTAAATATATTTTTATGCTATCTATAAGTATCTATCAAGCCTTCACCATCAATGAAAAATCATTCCTTGGCAAGAAAACTATTTTTTTAAACAATTTGTTGTCTTTCCTTTTTTTCCACAGCAAAGAGAAGATTTAGAAAGTTAGAGATGCTCATCTCCCCAAAGTTACTAAAAAAACCAATGAACACACACACAAAAAAAACAAGTGTTTGAAGAAAAAAAAGCTAAATTGCAATTGAGACAGAAGGGATAATCCAAGCAACATTTTCGACACAAACCTTGACAAACCTGTGTTGTCCTACAGAACAATCTTTTCTTATGTATGCTTCTGATATGCAATTCAGTGTGTCATTTTTTTGGATGTGATAGCAAGAAATTCCAGGAATCGTTCAGCCAAAGGTAACTACAAGTACAATATGATGTGTGGGTATAAAAACTGAAACCCCTCATTTTGTGAAGCACTTCAGAGAAGACTTGAAAAATCCACCTTTCATTGGAGCCAAATTCCAACCTCAGATCCACACTCGGGGCTCTCATTAAAGGCTCTGGGAGCCAGAAGTACTTTGTCGAGCGTGGACTTCAACCGATTTTGGTATTTATTCTTACAGAGCAACTCTACTGAAGCCTTGATTAGCCAAATGGAACAGAGACATGAAAGTAGTTTAGATTAACAGGGTTTGGATAAGTAGGAGAGGTTTTAGTGTTGTGTTATGTGTTTTAATAGATGTGACCTTAGGCCGCAAATCAGCAAGGCTCCTGGGCACATGCATAACTTTAACCATATGAGTAGCTGAGTGCAGTCAGCAGAACTATTTGAGCTCTTAAATGCAGGCCTATGTGTAAGTGCAAGGGAAAATAGTCCCTGATTTTGAATAAAAGGAGGACAGAGGCATGTAAGGATTGTGTACTACCCTGGTTTATTTTTCTCTTAATACAAGCTTAAAACAAGCACCCTGAGAGAGGGACTGCTAATTGTGGACACATGACCCATTCACGACAGCCAGGTGAATGGAGCTAAACCAACCAGCTCTGGGTACAGGTGAGAAAAATCTCAGACAGCAACAGTTCAAAATCCCTGCTAAAAGAGCTTAGGGAAAGAATCTCAGCAGGTCTGGAAGTCTGTGCTGAACTGCAAGAGAAAGCTAATACTCCTTCTCCTTAACTTCCAGATCAAACTAGTGAATCCACGCTGATTTTTTTGTCGCAGTTTCCAAGGAAAATGAGGCTATTGGAGGATCTGTTTGTGTTCCAATCTCACTCCAATAACTTGTTCACCAAGCTGTAGAGATGGCAACAAGCCATGAAATCCTGACAGTTTCACAGCAATGTCAAATGCTGTGGTGATGGGACAATAAAGGAGTTAGGATAGCTTTGCAATTTAGTTGACGTTTGTACAGCCTTTTATACTAAAAATCCCATACTTATCTAGCCCATTATAAAACATTGAGGAGCAGTAGTTATGTGCTAGGAAAGGCACAGGATAACCATATGAAATCTGAAACAGGGATACAACACAGAGCTACCACAAATCGAGCCCCCCCCCCCAAACTAACTGGGACTTTTTCCCTCTATTGATTAATAATAAAGTTTCCTGCTCAATCACCCAGATTATTCGCGCTGACTGTCTAACACGTTTCATAGGTAAAAGCAGAAGCTCTGTGTGCTGCTTCACGGCGGTGTGCAGAGGGGTTCACTCCTCCCCAAACCACACCATGGTTCTCTACCCCTACACAGCACTTGAAAGCTCATATGTGAGCCAGAAGAGTCTGTCACACTGGCATGGGGCTGGGGTTTACAGGATGAATAATCTTGATCCAGGTTTTTCAACTTCATCTGATTAGTAAGAGGGAAAGAGTTGAAAGTAAAACAAAGAAAAAAAAAAATAGCTCCTTGTGGATGTTTCCATTTGC
This sequence comes from Aleadryas rufinucha, assembly GCA_013397815.1. Lineage (NCBI taxonomy): Eukaryota > Metazoa > Chordata > Aves > Passeriformes > Aleadryas > Aleadryas rufinucha. The sequence continues at coordinate 242,238 of VZTH01017527.1, read as the reverse complement.
TAACAAAGTAGGTATGTGCGCAAACCAGCACATCTGAAGTCTGGAGAGGTGGATTTTTTTTTTTCTGTTGTATTCTTCCAGTCATACCAATGCTTTATTAGCAATTGTTTTAATAAAGGCTCTGGGAAAAAATAAAAAAGACAACTCCAATATCAATCTATTTTAGAAGAATAAACATCTGGCTTATGGGGCACATGCATCAAGCTTGGTTCAGCTGCATGACAGCAGGATGGTCTGTCTGCCTTTTCAATCTTAACTCCCACTGTGGGGCTATTACTGAAAAGGAACTGGGAGGAAAGGCTGTTGCTTTATGAAGGGAAATAATACTGTATGTTTTAACAAATATGGGGAGACAACAGATAAAAAGGAAGCCCTTTTGTTAAATACCCATTAGTTGAGCCCCTATATCCCTATATAAGGACCTTTCATTGAAGCAAAGTCATGTCAAGGGAATTGGGAGCACTTCAGTCAAAGCAAGTCAGTTGGGGGATGAGACAAATTTGTGTTGGTAACAACAGAACCATAACAGAGAGAGGCAATGCATGCCCCGTCTGTGTGCAGACTGAATCCTTCATGCCTTCAGCAAAAACTCAGTAGGAAAACACACAGGAAAGCTTCTTGGCTGAGCTAAGATGAAAACTGTAAAATATCTGGTGCAAATAAAAGACCTGGGGCTTGAATGAAGAGATAATGAACTAAAAAGGCATTAATGTGATGATAGCAGAGATGAAGAGGAAAAGCAGATGGAGATAAGTACAGGTAACATAGGCACCCCAAAAAACAACGGTACTCAAAGAGTGGACTATTTTATCCCTGCACTGCTTTCATTTCAGGCCATCATTCTGCCACTAAGCTGAAGTATCTGGATAATCTGTCATAGGTGAACTTTAAGTCTGTTGCAGTTCTGCAGCCCTATGTCATGTGCTGGGGGATAAAACAACCACATCCACCTGTTTGTGACCTCTGTCCCCTGACACTGCTCCCCTTGGGGCTATTTACGTCACTGATTCTGACCCATGTTTTGGGGAGAGTGGTAATGAAAGAAGCAAGAATTATGTCCTCCAGAAGTCTTCCTAGGGTGCTGAAAAAGCAGTGCTCTGGGGGAAAGCAGGGAGGATGGAGGCCTGAAAACAACACTAACCCAAAAGCCATTTTTGTGAAAGGCTGGAAAAGCAGCTCATGACTATTGTCAAAGAAATTTTGTGATTATCTAAAAACAAAGGGTTTCAATTTCTTCATTTTATGTATTAGACAGCACTTTGTGATGGACAACATTGGTTGGGAAAGGCACAGAAACTGATTTTTTTTTTTCTCCCTAGGTTTCTAAACTGGGATCTTGAGCAGTAATATTTGCAAATTTTATGGGGAACCTGATTCTTTTATCCAACTTTCTTTTGCTGCTGACAACACTTCACAGAAGAGTCACATATAAATGTAGGAAATTAACCACATAGACTGCAAACCAAATAGCTCCTAATTAGATCTTGGTATAGCCCCACAGAAAATTAGTCAATTATTGGTGCATAGGATTCTGTGACTCTGTCTAAAAGGGAAAGTCTGTTAGCTCAAGCATTTATTTTTCAGTTAGGAAAAGATACAGCATATCTATATATACGCATATATAATGGCTGGAGCACCTCTCCTATGAAAACAGGCCAAGAGAGTTTGGGCTGTTCAGCCTGGAGAAGAGAAGGCTCCAGAGAGACTTTAGAGAGTCTTTAAGTATCCAAAGTGACTACAAAGGAGTTGGAGAGGGACTTTTTGCAATGGCACTCAGTGATAGGACAAAGGGGAATGGTTTCAAACTGAAAGACGGCAGGTTTGGGTTAGATATTAGGAAGAAATTCTTTACTGTGAGGGTGATGAGGCACTGGAACAGGTTGCCCAGACAAGCTGTGGCTGCCCCATCCCTGGAAGTGTTCAAGGACAGATGATCTTTGAGGTCCCTTCCAAACCAAACCATTATATAATTCTATGAATTTCATATTTCAATATACACACGCACACACGCACACACACACACACACACACATATATATATAAATAGAGAGAGAGAAATACAGATATAATTTAAATAGGGCTTAGGAAACTGAAGGGTTAATGAACAGAATAGTATATCAGAAAAGATGTGAGTTTCAATGGTGCTTTATGATACTTGCACAACATGCAAGGTTCCAGACCTTCGGGCTACACCTGTAACATTTTATACTTTAAGTGTACCCTGGACTGTGTTCTAGCTCAGAAGCCAACTGGCATGGGCTGTTCCACATCCATCTTATCCAAATCTTCTGCCCTCCACATCAGGATGGCTACAAGCAAACTGTCTGCTGGGAATAATCCTGTCTCAAATCCCAGCATTCCTGGGCATTGCTCAGGATAGTGCTGGTAGGCATGGGCTGAAAGCCTGTCCCAGACTGCTCTGAGAAACACAACAAACAATAAAGTTCCTGTGTTCAGGGAATGCTCCTGGCACGGTTTGTTTTACTAGTATAGACATATCCAAGGAAAGCCCAAATTCAAGACCTTACATAACTTTACTGGATACAGAAGTTTCTAAGACATGAAATATCATAAGAATCCTGAATTTCATGCTGAAAATTGTGCAGTTTCCCTGGGCCTTTTATGATCTTCTGAAGGAAAACTGGTTGCACTTTAATGGCAAATCCTCTGCAAGCATTTCTGAGGCCCTCAGGATTAAAGCACATCAATTTTTACCTAGCACCATGCTTCATGGACATAGCACTGCACATCACTGACCTGTGAGAGTGCAACATGTGTAGCCAAACCATAGTTCTTAAATTGGCCATCAATTTCCAGCATGGATGTACAGCTGAGTTCTTCAGTTCTCTCTGAAGGAAGTGTCATCAATTTCATTTTATGGGAGAAGAAACTAAAGAACACAAAAAGCTTTGTGTGCAGGAATTTGGGGACTTTGCCTGAAACCCCATCTCCAGCTGAGTCTCCAAAATAACCCTGTTACCTTCAAAAGTGTAATCCATGTCACGTAGCTAGGGCATGTCAAACATGGAAGCAGAAATGACAGGTCTCAAGTCAGAGCCTTAACCATAGGGCAAACTTCCTGTTGTCAGTCTCTCAGAGAGTCTTAAAAAGAAAGGAGGTATCACAAGTGTTTTGCAAGCCAATGCTAAAACACCAATGTTTCCAGTGTTTTGTACAACTGGAGCAATGGCCCAGAACTGGTTTCAGTTCCTGTCAACTCCCACGAAAAGAATGGCACTGTAGAAACCAAGTCCTGCACACCCAGTGTGAAAGTCAGACTCCACATGGAGGATCTTTTCCAAATGAAGTCCTGTTCTGCCACCTCTCATCCATCTCACCCAAGAACACACAAGTAATATTTGTTATCCTCCTTTTCAGCCTGCACAGCTATGTTTTTTCTGGCTTCTATCCACAAAGGGAAAAATATAACAAAGGAAAAGTCAAGGATGGATTATAGCTCAGAAAGAGATTTAATGACAAGCACATTGTATTCTCTCTTTTATTTTTAAATTTCATTTTACCAGTTTCATTACAGCATTCTGCTAGGTGACATATTGGACTTTGTTTGGTACAAATAGCCAAAACCTGTGATGTGCTCCTGCAGTACTGTACTGCTCCAATATCTCAGTGATTTCCCCTCCCTACCCTCCCTTATTGTTTCAAGCTGATCTTCAAAAGAAATGTCCTAACTTTATAAAAGAGTTTATGCTTTTTGTTAAAAGCTGGTTTTAAAATCCATTTTCTCTTCTTTTCTCACATGCCAAATGCACTTGGACGTGTGAATATACTAGTGGGTCACATTAGTTTAAAGTGAAGGTAAAGAAATTAGATGTTGCTGAGTTTCTAGGAAAGTTTAGTACATCCTGCCCAGGAGGCTGGTTTTTTTTTCATGGAAACTAGGATTACTATTCTCGTGCATCTCCTTACATCATTTGAACATTAAATTCAGATATCTAAATTGGAGCCTATTTTTCATCTATAACCAACAGATGCAGACAGACACGCTCATTGCCTGTACAGGGAGCTGAAGAGTAAGAACCCCTAGGCAAGTTGGTCTGGTGCCTAAAGTTAGATAGAATGAATCCAAGCTGATGGTCTTCATCTTGCAGATTGTATTATTTTAATATGATTAAAGCACCTAAGTCATAGGAGATGTATTTTTTTCCTGACAATAAGAAAAAAAATAATGGGGAGAAAAAAAATGAGATCTTTTGAGATATAAACAAGGGGACATGGAAGAAAAGCTCATAAAATCCTGGTGAGACCATCACAAGAGCATTGATAAAGACACAAAAAATATAATTTTTTTAAATAACGTGGGGGAAAAAATTCTAAGAACATTTAGGAGTTTGGAAAGACCACATCTACTAAAAGATAAAACTTCACCATTGAGCTATGCTACTCAGTTACAAAGAGATATAGTACTTATAAACTTTCAGTAATAGATTTCTAGAATTGTCACCAGCACAAATGGAGGTTTTGGGCTTTAAACAACTCATCTAGCTACATATATGCAGACTAAGGAAGGTGCCAATATGCAGTGGGATACCTTTGACTGATCTTAACAGAGAAAACGATGCCCTCTCCATGGTGCATCTTGGCTGGATATCTGCTTCAGACAGATTCTCCAGGTCAGCTGGAGATTTCTGCACTTGGTGATGGGACCACCCTGGGGGGATTTTACGGCCTTATTAATTCTGGTCAGACTAAAGTTTCCTTATGGCTATAATTTATATAAATGTGTGAAAATCCACTTTCCCCTCTCCCAAGCTTTTCTTCCACTGATATCAAGAGGTAAGAAAGATGGTAGTACTGAGGCAATGCAGATGAAGCCACAGAGGGACATAAATGAAAACATTAAGCACAAAGAATTTTCTTTTCTTATCAATTTTCATGAAGCATTAATGAATCCACCCATCTCTTTTATAAACCATGGTGAATTGATTAACAGTGAGGTTTGGATCCTCAGGATAGAGCTATCATACAATGCCTCAATTTATAGTAAACCACTAGAGGATCAACTAATTAAAACTACACTATAGCATAGTGGGAGGTTAGGTAGGAGATTAGTATTTCTCACAAAGGAAATAAAAATTGGACAGGGGACACCTGTGAAGATACCGGTCAAAGCATGAGTCAAGAAAAGTGAGTTATGCATGTATGAACTTAGGTTCAGACAACCATTCTCAGTACCAGATATTGCCATAGGTAATCTCATCTTTCTTGCCCACGCATACACTTTCTTTCCCATAATATGCCCACACCTGTACGATTTCCTCCTCTTGAAAAGTATTGTGGGAGAAGTATTCCTTCAAATTGTCACTTTAGAGAAGGATTCCTTCAGATCCCAGGTAACAGGCAACATGGCTTCATTAAGGGCAAATCATGCCTGACAAATTTGGTGGCCTTCTATGATAGGGATGGAGTGTTGGTGGATAAAGGAAGAGAAACTAAGGTCATCTACCTCGATTTGCACAAAGCATTTGGCACTGCTACACATGATATCCTTGTCTCTGAATCAGGGAGACATGGATTTGCCAGGTGAACTCTGCTGGGAGGGAATTGGCTGGATGGTTGCAGAAAAGGAGTTGCAGTAACAGCTCAGTGCTCAAGTGGAGATCAGTGGTGAGTGTTGTTCCTCAGGGGTCAGTGCTGGGACTGCCTCTGTTTAACGTCGTTGCTGGCGATGTGGACAATGGGATTGACTTCACCCACAACAAGGTTGTTGATGACATCAAACTGTGTGGTGCAGTCAACACACTGGAGGGAAGGGATGCCATCCAGGGGGATCTTCTCAGGCCTGAGAGGACCATGAGAACTTCATGAATTTGAGCCAGACCAGATGGAAGGTACTGGACACAGAAAGCCAGCTATATACTGGGCTGCATTAAAAGCAACATGGCCAGCAGGTCAAGGGAGATGATATTCCCCCTCTACTCCACTCTTATGAGATTCCAACTGGAGTGCTGCATCCATCTCTGGGATCCACAACCCAAGAAGGATGCAGGCTTGTTGGAGTAAGTCCAAAGGAGGCCACAAAGATGATCAGAGGGCTGGAGTATCTCTCCTGTGAAGACAGGCTGAGAGAGTTTGGGCTGTTCAACCCAGAGAAGAGAAGGTTCTGGAGACACCTGATTGCACCTTCCAGTACTTAAAGGGGCTACAAGAGAGCTGGAGAGAGAGCTGCAAGAGAGGTGCCTTTCTACAAGGGCATGGAGGGATAGGACAAGGGGGAAAGGCTTTAAACTGACAGAGTGTAGGTTTAGATTAGGAAGAAATTCTTTACTGTGAGGGTGGTGAGGCACTGTCACAGGTTGCCCAGAGAAGCTGTGGATGCTACATCCTTGAGTGTTCAAGGCCAGGTTGGATGGGGTTTTGAGCAACCTTGCCTAGTGGGTGGCATCTCTGCCCATGGAAAAGGGTTAGAACTGGATGATCTGTAAAGTCCCTTCCAGCCCAGCCCATTCTATGAGTCAGTGACCTCCTTGGAAAACACTGATCAATGTTTAAGCTCTAATTGAAGCTGGCAGAGGTGCTTGCATTAAAGCTTTAGTGATATATACAGCAAGGAGATGAGGAGTGACCACAAGCTATGGCAACCCTAGTTTGGAACTTATTCTTCCCCTGACCTGTAAAACACTTTGGAACACACCACAATGCACCTTCATACTGGGTTATTACTCATTGGCTGTTAAATTGCCTTGCTTCACTTCACTTATCAGTATATTCATTTGTTAGGGTTTGTATATATCAAGACCACCTGGTTCACCGGGATAAACAATCTTTCTACTCAGTGCATAAATCTAACAAAGCAATTTTAACTTTACATTTAGCTTAAGTTTGTTGATACTTTAAAATCAGTAGTGAGTGTGGAATGAGAAAAAATGACCTGTATTTCTTTTTTTATTCCAGTAAACCTATTGAAGAAAGCAAATAGCTGCTCCAGAGGAATTTTCCACACATCTACATATATCATTTTAATTTATTAATTCCAAAAAGGCAATTTAGACCCTGCTCTTCTGGCATTGCAATTAGATGTATGAAAAATAAAATTAGAACAATGATAAATTTCAACACAAGTGATGAATTAAACAGGGAATTTGAGATTAAAAACACCTTTAGTCTCTCTACCCTTGGACATTCTTTTCTTATGAAGGGTTTTTTGTAAATGTGATCAGGCTATGTCCTTGAAATTCTCTTCCCAATTAAAGAACCCACAATGGTGAAAAACTGTGCTATGAGAAGAGCTTCTTTTATTAGGATAATTCATCTGTTCAGCAAGGCAGAATTTTCATCTCATAGCATCACAACTCTTCAAGGCTTTGGTGCTTAATGTAAGGCAGTTGTGCCAATGTATTCCTAGAAATTTCAAAGATCAGTGAGAGAGATTCCAAGAGCAGATTTCAAGCTTGTTAAAGCTATGAAAAAAGATCAAACCCCTAAGTGAATGGATTAATGGATTATGTTATATTTCTCAGTCAATTTTTGTACCTCTCTAAAACTGTATCGCAACAAAGATTAATCATGAATAAAAAGGTATGTGAAGGCATGGAACAGAAGCTGAAGGACAGACTGAAATGCATGTGGATGTTTCTGAATCCCGTTATTAGAGACAAAATTCATCTATTTGATTATCAAATAAATAATTTATGGCTAAGGGAAACTTGTGAGCTGATCTATTTAGATTTCATACACTCACAAAAAAACCACAGAAACAGAACCACAATGAGGATTAGGATTGCTAGTTATAACAGAGAAACTGGAGATTTCAGTAATTGTTATGTGGGCACTTGATTATAACTAGGGTGGGGGGAGAGGGGGAGAAATGAGAGTTGTCAGTCTTATTCTTCCACTGAGCATCCTCAAGGATAAGTCTTGAGACATGTTTTATTTCCAAGAATCATTAATCACCTGAAAGCAGCTCTTAGAGCTGCAGGTGACAGGTCTAGGGATTTCACCAGTACAGACTTTCCTACCAGGTGATTCTGAGGAGCAGCAGAAAAAGGATGAAATTTAGCAGGAACAAGCTTTAGTCACACACTCACGAGGGTGAAATTCTTAGTTAACTCAGGTTAACTGTCTAACTTATTTAGAATCAGCTTGTGAGGCTGCAGCTTCTCTTCATTCACTTTACAAAAACCTCATAGACCCTAGATTGTTTTCTAGTCCCTAGAAACTACTTAAAGCCATCAGTATGATTGTTACAGTTGTGTAACTAAATCACTTGCTCGAAGCTGTAGGGCCATTGGTTGGAAATGATTAAGATGGAAAAGAGCTGGATGAATTTTTCAATGGCAATATGCAAGACTTAGGATGTAGAGGGAAAGGAGGGAGAGGAACTTCATGCAAGGATGCAGAAACATGAACATCATTGTCAAAAGTAGCATCAAGACATTTGCTGTACTGTTTACAGTCCCACTGACCCAAAGTCAGTTTGAAGTCCTGACAGGTAACCTATGACAGGAGAATAGAAGAAATAGGAGTTGTTAGGACACTAAGAGAAAAAGAAGAACCTTTCTTACGAGAGTAATTAAAATAAATAATTTGTTTAGTCTAGCAAATAAAGTTAGAATGGCCCGCTCCATAAATATATCAAAAGAGTAAGCAGAGAGAGGAATAAGCACTATTTAACTGGAAAGTCAGGGTTAGCACAAGGAATAATTAGCAGCAAATAACGTTACATTTGGCAAATAGAAGGTTTGTAACTGGGCTGCAGATCTGCAACAGTCTTACAGTAGCAAGAAACCCAGCTAATTTCAGGCTGAACTTTGATGCACTCAAGAAAGGTTGGATAGAGTATTAGGGGATGAGGCATCAGCAGCCAGCAGTGCCTTCCAAGCCTATTTCTTTATTTTTCCTCTACCTAAAACAGAAGTGATTTCTCTAGAACTCTTTAAGCATGATAGAAAAGTAATGGGTAAAGAAGAAACAGCTGATATTACTTATTTGAATGAGTGACCTTTGCAAAAGACTAACATGTAAACTTTGTACTTAATAGCAAATGCTTAATAGTAGGATGTACTAAAATTCTGGTTTTCAGAATATAATTCCCCATTTGTGTTCTTTCTCTTTCATACCTGAAGTATCTGGCACAGAACCTGCTGAGAAACAGAAGACCAGACTAGATAGGCCACAACATTCATAGCACTTTGCCTACATGGCAAGTCCTACATTCTTGTTTCCAAAGGTTATACAGCTGAAATGTATTATCTTAGTCTTGGATTCTTTGCTCTTTCTGTTGTGATTTTCTCTGACATAAACCATAGCAAAAGAGCCTACATGATTTCAACACTAGGAGATTGCAAAGTAAACCATTTCTACATACCATGTCTGGTAACACTTTAAAATAATAGCCCAGTTAATTAATGATGAACTACAGTGAATACTCTTATACAAGTACATATGACATTCCTATTAGTGCCAAATGAGTTCATCATGATTAATGTTATTACAGTACATACCAGCAAAATTCATAAAAGCCATTATGCTGGATGGTTACCCAGCACCAAAAAGTGCTCCCCTCCAGCAAGCAGCCCACACTCAATAAGGAAGATGAACAAAGTTCTATTCTGAGATCCATGGAGTTGCATTATTATCAGCTCAGTATGAAATACAGGCCTTTAAAGGAGATCTTCAGAGGAACCTCCATCTTTAGGAAGTCAGACACAGTAGGGCATGGTGGCAAATGGACTTAAAATTCAGGCAACTAATGTAGGGTTCCACAGGTCTTGGCTTATCACCAGTGCAGGTAAAGGCTGTGGAGCTGCATGTGCTCATCCTCTTTAGACAGCAATCTTTTTATCCTGATGTAAAACATTAACCATGCCTGACTGAGAGCATGCTTAGGGCCTGTGGGAAGAGGGATGCTGGCTCCCACTGCCCTTTCTTTCCATCAGCAGCACGGCAGGGATAGGCAACATTGCCTCCCTAGGACGTGTGAGGATGGTGATTACTACCCAGATTTCCCAACTCAAGATGAGCTCCAGAGGCACTATTTACACCAAAAAACTCAACAAGGCCAGCAGACTGGCAAACATCACTTCATCCTGCTAACCATTGGCAGCACTTCCTGGCAGACTTTTGGCCTGTGTCAGCTAAAATTCCCCTTGACACCAGGCCAGCATGGTTTAGGGATCAGCATAGCCAAGCATCATTCTTCACAAGCAATTTGGGTGTAGCCACTTTGTTTTGGGGGAAAGTCAGCAAGCTGAAGTGCATGCACACAGGCTGAACTTAGTGCCAGAGAATGATACCATGATTCATTTCTCCAGCTCCTGTAGATACAGCCAGAAAGGCTGTGCCTCCTCAGACCCAAGCCAACCCTGACTCTCTGCAGCTGCAGAGAACACTTTTGGCTTTCCTGCTATCCCAGCTCATGGTAGGAATTGAAAAACAACCTGTTCTGGGAATGGAAATATGGACAGCACCAATCCTGCTATGGGGGAGCAGGAGGCAACTGAAGGAAGAGCTAAAGTTGCAGGACATTGGGAATGGTTGACCAGCAAAAATGCAAATTTTCAATATTAATACCTGAAGGGTAAATTCTTCTGGCCTATATAGAAAATTGTCTATTTAACTGCAAGATTCTGACCTCTCAGGAGTTTCACATGCTTGAATAGCTGATACGCTCTGCTGGGCTCCACAGTCACTGATAGAAGATTGATGTGTGCAAGCTTTTAGCACTAGAACTGAACCCATCATATTTAAATGATACTAGAGATCAATGGTTAACTTCCTTTGAAACCCAAAAGGAAGGACTGGTTTTCCATCTCAGCATTTCTAAGGGTCAGAAAATTGATTTTTCAACTGTTCCAAAGTCATCATTAAAAGCATTCTGAAAATGAAGATGGAGGAGTTTGGAAATAAAGGTATTTACTTTTGAAATATCTAGAATTTTAGAGAAAACTGATATTAAATCTGGGACATTTTAACTAGAAATATTGCCAGTAATAGTAATTGTCCCTATTATTTATACTGAAAGGTAATTAAAATAATTGAGGGGAGTTTTCTCACTAAAATAAGCAGAATAAAAGAGAAAACCTATTAAGAGTATCTTTCTGAGTAAAGTCTCAAAAATTGTAAGATAAATTTAATTTAGAAGATAAATTAAACCTTTAAAAACAAATCCATTATTCCTGAAACACCTGCCATTCATACCCTAAAGTCACTTGTCCAGTCTTATTTCTTCTGTTTTACCACAACTTCTAGTCTTATGCAGAATGCCCTATACAGTCAAATGTTTAAACAATAGTTTAGCTTTAAGTTTGTGAGTAGTTCCAGTGACATCTGTGGATCTAATCATGCTGATCACGAGCACATGTTTAAACACATGAGTTCTGGTAAAGTTTCTCAGTTCTCTCTGCCATTCCTCTCTTTTCAGGCTGAATTCAGCCTTTCATTTCTCCATGCCCAGCAAAATTTTCTTGCAGGCCCAGTTACAATATTGAGGGTTAAACTTGTTACCTGTTACCTTTCAGATAACCTGCCAGGAACTGTCAACAAAGACTCTTTAAATTCTCAAAACCTCAAATTCAGTGTTCTTTACATCATAGATCTCATATCACCCATTTCAGGACCTCCTACATCAGAGCCTATGGAAAACACTCAGTGCCCTCTTTAACATCCTGTTAATGTCCAAGTGTGTAACACCATAAAATGTGGTGTCTTGGGTCAGGAAAACCAATATAACTTGGTGCTTTATATGTCAAAACCAACCATTGACTTGCAACCAGAAATTAATCCACAAGCCATAGGGTTGGCTGTGTATATTCCCGTGAGGCATTTTGGAACACAGATGTGAATGCAAAACCTTGCCACACTTGATGCTGTTGGAGGTAGATGCGCAAGAAAAAGGGTGACTGCTGGGGAATCTGTTCTAAATTCTCATCTTGACTCAGTCGATGTTTCATTCTAGCCCATATGCGGCTCAGTATTCTCAAGGGCAAAGCATGGATGATACTTTTCCATTTAAGTAAAATGTTGTGATGGAATGGATGCTTAGGCAAATGTGGTATACAGCAAGAGGGAAGTCACAGAATTTCTCCAAACTGAAAGAGTAATAAAAACTAAGCAAACTCAAAGGAGGGGCATGCATTGTCCCAATCAGCTCTGGGTCAGGCTCTGAATAGTTGTGTGTCTGGTGACACAGCCTATTAGGAAACTTGCCCCAGATTTCCCATTTTAATTCCCTGTTCAGTGGTGCTCAACTCTAGCTTAACAGTTTTGATTTCTTCTTCTATGTAATTGGTGTCCATCACAAACTTACTTTAATTTTCTACTAATATGGTAGCAATTCTGAAAAACGAAAATAAGGGTAAAAGTATCTGAAATCTCTGTTTCAATGAAGCAAAGATTTCTTTTTTTCATTTAAGAAACTTGAAGTCCAGAAAAAAAAAGAGAGTTCTGCATATTAGGTGTGTGATTTTGCCCTCTTGAAGAAAAAAAATTGTCAAAAATAAGATTCAGAAAACAGTCTGCATTTGCAACTTAATTAGCAAGAATCAGCCTCACTTTTAATAAAACTATCTTGAAAATCTCCATTCTCCATGACCGTTTTGGTCTTCTCATAGCTCCTGGATTAAGACGTAGGGTCAGAATGACCTTTTTTCTCAGCAGCATTACCATTCTTAGATTTTATTTTTTTTTTTAACATCCTGAAACACATTTTGGCCTATGTCAGCAATAGAAGGCAAGACATCTATCCAAACCTTTATCCAGGCACTTGTTGTTAGTGTAGTCTTCATTGTTTGAGTGTCCAAATGATTTTCCTATCTGCTGGTGACTCACAACTGTCAATAAAGACAAGATCTGTATTTTGAACATAAACTGTCATATACCTGGCCAAATTTTGCAATTAATCAGACTCATGGTGTCTCAAATTTGGCATTTAAATTTTGGCATACAGTGGTTTCCCTCAATGCCTCAAAGCTCTTGTGATAGCAATTCCCTGTACTTGAAAGGGGTATGGGGAAGTTGATTATCTCTCATGAATTTTGGACATAAAAAGCCCCAGATTTTGAAGTCATGCACATAACAGAAAATACTATGGGGAAATTAATAATTCTGACTTCATAGTTCAAGTAGATATTTAGCCATATGATAAGTAATAATTGTTCCCTAATTCAGTAACATCCACTCCCTCCCTTAAAAGTGGCAAAGGTCCCACTGAAGCAAAGCATATTGGACCATGCAATTAGTGATAGCATCATATGCACATGAGATTTTAATTCACATGGCATGGGAGAGCAATTTCCAAGCACTTGAGTATTTGACATTGCAACCTGAATAACATCTTTTTAATACATCTTTGGGCAGTCAATTTGCATTTAAAGACTCTGGAGCATTTGGAAAAATGATGGATTGACAAATTGGTCAAGTTTTCCTTTGATGAGTGAAATTTTATTTTCTACTACATACATACGTAGTACTATGCTAACATTTTTCCATACTTACACCTTCATGTCAAGCCACTTTTAAATTTATTTCCAGAGGAAAGCAGCCCAAAGTTCAACCAGAGAAAGCTTTACAAAAAAATTGTGGAAAGAAGAAATTAATTCTGACACATCCGATCAGCAATTTATAACATCATTCATCTCAAACTCCCCAGACAACTGAAATCAACAGAAGATGATAATTTTTGAGTAGAGTCTTCAACTGGAAATAATTTTATATCTTCCCTAGCTCCTTTACTCCCCACCCCCAAAATATAAAGCATTTTACACAGTAACATCTTTAATCTTTTCTTTTGTCTCCCTAGCACATAACACAGATGGGCTGTGATAGGAAAACCTGGCCACAGTCCACTTCTCTCCCAAAGAATGAGAAACAAAAAACGATTGAAACTAACCCAACCTGCTCAATGAGCTAGTTTCAAAAGAAAAGAATACAAAATACTATCCTTTCTATTTTTTGGCTGTTTTTGTTCATATGTTATTTTTACTTTTGCTATTCACATTATGATAATTTAGGGCCCTGGAACAGACCAGCATGGCTTCAGGCTAGTCACCATGGGAGAGAGGCTGCTGTCCCCTTAAAGAAATGTAATATACTCCAGTCCAGCCAAAGGTATCTTGTAATCACATTCACATTGTGGAAATGGAACAGGGTGCAGGTGAGAGCAGTGGAGGTGGAGGAGTGGGTAAGGAAAGGCAATGCAGAGGAAAGGTACCTACTTTTTTTTCCCTCAAGGTTAAATAGATGGAAGGTAGCAAACTGGACACAGCTACATACAGCTGAAGTCTGAAATCAAGAATCACAGTGCCTTCTCCATATCTTGTAAAGAAGGATATGTGATGAAATTATGACTTAAAACAAGTACATCAATCATTTGGCAACAATAAGTAAAATTTCATAAAGGGAGCAGTCCCTGAGGAATACAACAAAGTATATTGGGTTTATCTAGACTTATATTTATCTGCACTCTAATAAAGGGCTCTTTCTATACTGGATTATCCCTTTTCTCTTGACAGATAACACAGTGATTACCATTCCTTGGCAGATCTTAGAGAAGTTCTGGTGTCAATAAAGTCTCACTAAATTGAGTTGAGTTCAGATGATAAGTGTCTCATTCTTTTGTATCCCAGCTCCATTATTAATCAGACAGTTTGGCAAATAACTAATTTCAGGTTAAAACACCAACCTCCCCAGCTCCCCTCACCTCAAAACAGAGTACACGGTAGTATGAGTGAACTTACCCAAAAACAGGGGATACCTGGTTACTGCACACAACCTCCAAGCTTTAACGGGGCTTACGTAGCACAGGCCAGTTGTACAAACAAGCGAGTAAGATTTAAAACATATTCTATTTTGAATACCACAGTTTCCTTAAGGGCAGTTTAATGCAGCATATTTTTCAGATTTCCTGTGTGTTGCATGCCACTGTGATGTAATCTAGCAAGATGCTCCAAACTGTGACAGACATTTTCAAATGCAAAAAATATGTTTCCAAAAAAACAAGGTTACTATCACATCAGACTTCAACAACAAAGGAAAGCTGGGATGACAGGTCTGAACTACATTTTGTGATATCTCAAATCTCTAAGGGCATGTAGCCCTGGTAATACGTGCAATACAAGAACTTAAATGTACTCCAACAGAGTCAAATGAACATTCTGAAAGATCATACTCTTTATGTTTAAGAACAGTGGTCACTGTCTGAATGACCAAATTCTAAAAGGCTGTGTAGCAATAGGAATGCATTTAAAATTTAAGCAATACTCCATACAGCCTTAACAAGGCTTTAGCAAGTGCACTACTTTGGAGCACTCTGAGGAAAGCCAAGTCTATCATTGTTTTGTACAGGGGAGGTTCAAGAAAAGAACAGCTTAAGATAGTGGAAAATCTAAAGCAATAATCTGCTCTCCTTGTCTTCAAGAGTGAAAAGTAATGGACTTTAACTGCATTGAGGAAGACTCTCACCAGATATTATGGAAAATTACCTAATGGTAAGGATAATGAAGCGCTGGAATCGATTTCCTAAGGAACCTATAGGATCCCTGGAGGATTTTAAGAGCAGGTTAGGTAAGCATCTGGCAGGAATGACACAAGTTTATTTGATTCTGCCTTGAGCCACAGTACAAAATGACCCTTGGAGGTCTGTCTCTCATACCTTTATTTTCTATGGATCTGTATTTTTGACAGCTGGAACGGAAGTACCAGGTTTCAAATAAAATTTCTCTTCAGGCAAAACCTGGACTTAGGTCTTTGATTTAGCCATAGAGTCTTCTTTTCAGTTTTGATTTCCCCTTCGTATGGCATGACTAGTTGAAAGGAAACTTGACTATGATAAATAAAAATGTATGTGGTAAAGAAAATCAACAGGTTTTAGAGGACTACTTTAACATGATAATTTCGTAACAGTCAACAGTAGGATGCAAGACAGATATTTTCAAAGCAGAAGTGCATCTTGCTAACAGTATGAATCATTGATCACTGAAGTTGTCTCCCAAGGAAAATGATGGAATACTCTCTCTTGAAGACATGGATTCAAAACTGGCTTTCCAGAAAATAAAGTTTAGTCTTATAAATTACTGGACTCAATATAGAAATAATAAGTTAAATTACTATGGCTGCATTGTACAAAAGATCAGCTTTTTGTTATGTAAATATTTATTTTCATGTTTGTCTCCTAGTACTCTATTCCTGTTTGAAATTGTTCATATTCTATAATCAAGTAATCTCTCTCTTACATAATAGAACAATGTTGTTCTAATCTACTTTTTTTTTCTTCCCCAAAACAACTATCTTTCCCATCTAAGATATTCAAAATGCTCACCAGTAAAATTCTGAGAACATCAAAACTTTTGTAATTCTTTAGACTTTTGGATTCTCAGATGGGAAGAATATACCATTTTCTGTTTTTATAATTGCTTGTTACCAGAATTAACTTACATTTCAGAAAAAATGAGCCATTTTAAAGTAAAAAAATGGCCTTTATGGTTTCAAAAATGTTAGTATGAATTATAAAAACATTTTCAAAAGTTAAATTAAAAAAAACCAGTCAAGTGGAAACAAAAATCAACAGAACTTTGATTCCACAAAGCAGTTTTTTCCAATAAAAATCTATTGTTAAATGATCCCATCCCACTTAAACTTTAAATTTTTTAATAAAAAACCCCTGCTCTTTTACTTTAATTCTGTCACCAGAAGTCTTTTTCTCCAGCATTCTTACGGCTTGGGGGTTTTTGTTCATTTTTTTTTTCCAAAATCTCCAACTCATCACCTTTCCTTTCAGAAACAATAGGCTGGAACTAAGAACAGAACAAAGAGAAAATATCTTTCTATCTCTGGCTCAGTAAAACAAATTTTTTTTTATTGGACCAAATGATTTGGATTACCTTGTGTAATCATCACAAGAAATCACTTTGACAGTATTTGTGTCTTTCAGAAATGTCCACAGGGATAGATCCACGCTTACTTTTACAGCATTGAGGGAAACTTTACACGGCTTTGGAGGCAGACGCCACCATTCTGTAGCTCTACTGAAAGCATTTCTATTTAATGAAGGTACCCACTGACAAGTCTTTTAAGATTTTCTCATGTGAATCACAATAGACTCCAAGTTCACCTTGTTGATATCATGCAGTGCTGATCCTTTAGTCAGAATAACACTTGGTGCAATCATAAAAAAACCGTGCATAATGTGCTCTGTCTGTGCCGTCACCAAAACTAATTTAATTTGCCATTCCAAAAAGTAAACCCCATCTTATTTACCTAAAACATTTGTTCAGACTTTGGTTACATTCATGTGAAAATTAATTTCTTATCAAGAAAATTCTGCACCAGATTGTCCATTATTTGATGGGAAAATGATGCCAGGTAGACCAGCCTACAGCTGTCTGAATCATCTCACTTCTGCTGTTTGTTTGCTGGCACAATATTGCAATTCTTCCTCTGTTCTGGAGTTTCCCCAAGATTTCAGGACTTATAAAAAATGAACATCTGTGAAACAGAGATGTCCTCAGCCAACTCTTTCAGGATTCTCAAGTGCAAGTTAGACAAGACAGACAATATAAAAATGTTTATCCCTAGCAGATCTCTATTGTTTTCTTTCAGTACTGATGAGCTAGGAAGGTGATAAAGGATGTCACAGTATATTTTTCCAAATGGAGATGAGAAATCCTTATAACTTCTGTCTTTTTTACTTCATCACTGTCAGTGTTGTCTGCTTTCTCTAGCATCAAGCCTACCTCCTCCCAAAGGTTTCTTCTGTTCCTAATATTCTTATCCCTGTTCTGTAACCAGGGATTTTGTAATAAGTTTTATTTCTCCTAACAATACCACAATTTCTGATTCTTACAAGTTGTTTACAACTATCTCTATTTTTTTCCTTTATGTCAGATATTTGGGGATGATTATAGCCTTGTTTTTCTACTGGACCAGAATTTATTTTACCAAATTATATCCTATGAATGTGGAATCAAGACTTACTAGCCAAATAATAAACTCTTTCTGAGGAACTCCCTGCTTTCATTCAGGTTTTTACATCTCCAATTTTCCTTGGAGGCAAATTTATTCATCACTTCTCCCTAACTTCCACAAAATTTATTCATCACTTCTCCCTAACTTTCACAAATGTGCTAGCTGCTGGGACTGTTCTCTTTTAATATATTAAGTATAAGTCACGTATTACTTACATTCAGAATGTGATCAGCAGATCCATAGCCACTAAAGGCTGCTGCACAGTGTTTAATTCATCTATATCCATCAGAACAAGATCCAACATAAAATTACTCATTGTCAAACCCAGTATGTTTTGTGTTAGAAAACCATCATCTATCATCCATCATTTTTAGAGGCTTTTCTACCCTCTGCACGAAGTGGAGCTTCCATCATTGCATCCTGGATTCAAGTCCCTCATGACAATTATTCTTTCTATATATTAAAGACAGGTGTTGCTGTGGCTGGATTCAGTGGGCTGTAACTAACTTATTTTAGTGCTCGGTCCTGGCCTTTGTTAATTAGCATAGATTCATGGCCATTCAAGACTGCACATTTCAGGTTTCCCTGTGGACTCCCAGTGTTCAGAACTTCAACTTACCATATTCAACCTTTTTAATACTTACACACTTTTTTCTATATTTTTCATGCCATTCTACAGAGAGCTTTACTCAGAGAGAAAGGAAGATGGCTCTTTCTTGCATTAATGAAAAACATATATGGAAACTAGCCTGTAATGCATTTTACATCTCCAAATGAGTTACTTTTAACATACTTCTACTCATAGACTTTGAGTCCTTAAAAGACTATTAAGATTCTCCCTCCAACATGCTGAATAACACAGGCTGTTAGATCCCACTGCTTGTTACTGAATCAAGTTTATTCCTGATAGAAATATTTTAAAGGGACTGATGGTCCTGGAATTGGTAATGAACACTTTGCACCAACTTTATCTCCATTGTGACACAAAAGATCAGACAAGAGATCATGTTGTGAAACCTTGGCATTATTTCTTTAAAGTTACATCAGTCAAAAGCATACCTGAATATTCTACTACAGATTTCCCTCCCTAAAGACCCAAAGTAACTAGTTTAGATCAAAGATATCTCTCTTCTGTACATAATTCTAAGTATCAACCATAAATTCTACATTATGCTGAGGATTCAATCCTCTAACAATATGGTGATGGACAACAAAAGAGTTCCTTTGCAAACGAGTAATGCTATCAAATTAAGTGCAACTTACAACAATAATTTATCATAAATTCCCCTTACTTTTTCTTAACTGGCATTACCATAATTCACACAAATATTATTTAAATCATAATATAATTGTATAGCAAGAGCCTTGGATTCCTACATTCAAAAGAATTTATTTTTTTAAAGGCCATGGAATTGTATGCTGGAACAGCATACATACTTGACAGCCTCTTAATCTAAAAAGCCTGCAAAACTCCACCATTTCACAAGCTGAAGAGCAATTTTCATAATTATAATTACACAGAAGCATGCACAAAACTTGGCAATCCCCATCTAGGCAACTAGCTCAGACTAAACTTAAATTTTTAATGCTCCTTTGCATTGAACCAAGCCAAAGGGAGCTGTGAGACCTGATTTTGCTAATAAAGCTGATAATCTGAGATAACACCCACTGAACTGCCAACGTTTGCTGCAGCTACAAGGTTCACTGAGGGCAAAATTACACATAAGAAATCTCCAGAAAGAAAGAACACTGCTAATGAACATTTTCCATGTTGGAAATGGTTATGTCAGCCCTGCAGACAACATACTCAGACCCTTTAAACCCAAGTTAATGCCACCGATGAGACAGCAAGAAGTTATCTTGCTTTAGCTGATGGCAAGCAATGGGGCCAAACCAGCCACCATGAACTGGAGCAGTGTGAAGGTGTTCGTGTCAGGAACACATGAGTGCCTTTTGCAGCCAAAATCTGGGAAAAGAATGACACTGGAGACTCCACGCCAGCACTCCGTGTCTGAGAGCACCGACTAAGCTGATGTGACAGGCCCAGATACCCTGGCTGGAGAGTCAGACTGCGCTACAGGTTCAGCACAAAACATCCAGAGCACCCCAGGGAGTCTGGCTGCAGTTATTCTGTCATGGGACTGAGTCCAAACCCTAATGCTATCCACACTTGTGCCGCGGGTAGGAGCACAAACTCCCTGCCCACTCATCCCTGCTAGAGTAGGTCAAGACAAAACCTAAACATTTGCAGGGCTCCAAAATTCTGTAAAGCTGCAAAGCTTTGGTGTATACTAAGTCTAAACTGCTGTTTCTGTATAAAAACATGAGGTACAAATCTTTGTTAGTGGTAGACTTCAGGTTTGAGACTCTGTTCCGGTACCAGTTCATGTTGCTCCCATCACCTATATGGTAATGATGCAGTGTGAAAACCTCTAGTACCCCGAGGTCACAAGATACGCAAGTACAAGTCTATCACAACATGTCAAATATGCTGTTCACCCTGAAAAATTGCATTTCCATTTCCCTTCTCACCCATGCAAGGAGTCCAACTTGGCTCTCTAAATCCCTAAATTTCCAGTGAACTGAAAAAAAAATATGCGATATTTTCAGAAAAAAAAAAACTCCACAGCTCTCATTTGTACCCTGCAAGCAGAGCAAATCAAGGTCATGGAGCACTGCCAAATGACTTTTTTTTCCTTTTTTCCAGTTAGAATGGGTTTCGGCACAGATTTTGGAAGGAAAAAGGTTACCAATGAACCAAACTGATGCCAAAACTCAGATTTGAAGGTAAAAGATCCTAAGCTACAATACAGGAACTGTATTACCAAAGAGAATGTCCCAGACAGATTCTCTCTACAACACGACAACATTCCCAAATCCTTTTCTGACTCATATCCATCATGGACTATATCTACTCCTTTTCTTTGCATTGCCTTACTTCTGGATCAAGCAGCCCACCTTTCAAGCAGCTATATTTTATTTTGAAACAACCCAAACAACAAACACTTGTGTATATTGTTTAGTTTTATGGCTGCAGGGTGGTATGGAGCCTGTTTCTAACATGTAAATCTTCAGATACTTGGCAGTATCAGTAAGCATTTGAATGAAGCTGGGATTTTACTAGAATACTGGTGTCAGAATATTCATTAAAATAACATATAGATGCTAACATTTTAATTACTTGTATGATTTTCAATACCTAGAATTATTGCTTAATACCACTATGAAAACTGTACTGCACTTTTGAAGCAGATTGCCAAGGAATTTTTTTGACTTGAAGTAATCAAGACAATGAAGTCCTGAAACATCAGCCATTATCAATAGCTCAGGAAGACTTCACTGATCTTTAAGGCATTCCCCAAAGATTTAGTCATTCTGCAAGTATCCCTCTGCTCCCAGACACACAGTTCTGCTCAGTGAGGCTGCACTTCTAGTCCAGCAAGAAGTCATCACGTTGGTTAACAAGCAGCTGTGCTGTAAAAAAGGCCGAAGTGGAATAAAAAGAAAAAACTATTGTATGTTCACCTATGATAATCATGCAACAGTGTCATGGGAACACACACCTGGATGCAGCTGGTACTTCTTGACCTACCCAACACTCCCCTGCATGTCACAGGGCTGTTTTGAATGATGCATGGGTCAAGATCTAGGTGAAGGTCTGTAAAACTCTCGAGAGCCCTTGAACCACATACCTGAAATGCAGCAGCAGCATTCTAATACTATACATGACCTAGCTGAGTGATTTCTATTTGTGGTGATTTAACTAAATTCAGGGCAACTGCAGTTTGTGTTTTCCTCAGCAGGTTTATGGGGATTGCAGAAATAAGCCTTCCAAAATGGGATAAAATAATTCTGAAATCTGTTTCTAGTAAATTAATGTGTCTCATTGCATGAAAAAGACATTTTAAAAGTTCATGAAGACAGAACTCATTGCAGAATACTGTTGGCTGACCTTCATATGCTTCTTCTACTCTGTGCCCCAAAAGGCATTATATGCATGTAATTTCCAATATGGGAACAATTTGAGTTGTAATTAGGCAAATCTCAGAAGGTTCCGCCACTGATTTGTTCATTCTTTCAATATTATTCTGTAGGACACACCAAAAACATTACATTAGGTTCAAGCAGGAGACAATTAAGAAAACTTTAATCCTGTTACAAGGGTATGTAAACATATCATCACTTCATAATGGTGTTATTATACTTTACATATTGGGCAGATGGGTCGTATTGGTGTTCTGGCATTTAGTATTGCACATGCTGTCTCCAAATATAACTTGCCATATTAACAGACACATTTCCCATTATAAGACCCATAGAATGAGGGTTTTCTGGTAGAAACTGTAATAACAAATCTGTCACAAGAAGTAGTGACAAAGAGACTGAGACAACTTTTTTTCAATAAGCCTTTTGTAATGATGAAGGAAATCAACAGATTAATATTATATTGAGGACAGGTCTAACAATAAGTAATTTTTATTTTAAAACTCAGTTCTATGAGGAGAGGAAAGCACCATTGTCCTTCTTTGATATGCAATATTTTTTTTCATTTTCTTTTCAGGTTTGTAATTTGTGCGTCATTTCTATACCATTCATAAATACATAGTGTAAGTATAAAAAATATATGAGCTTACACACATGAACACATATATATGTGTGTGTAAGGCAAGGGATATATAGGATCCATTACTGTAGGCACTAGTTGAACACTAGTTGAAAGTCAGACCTTTTGTACACTGGTTAATACAGTTTAACTTAAAGATATTATGAAGCTTATAATATTTACTCAGCATCCATTATTGTAGAATGCTTATTCTTTAAACTCAAAAAAGACAATTTCTTCTGCAAGTTACATTAAGAAATAAGAATACCAGAAGCAAACTAATTGCATATGTATATTATGTTCTTTTTGTCAGGTAATCAGTTAGTATTACACCATAATGTACAGAGAGAATCTGTTACCTTTACTTGAATTCCAAAGTGATTAATCTCTCAAGGTATCTATTTTAAGAACAGGAAAATATTAAAAATCAGCTTACTTAAAACAGTATAGAGTATTTTGGTATTGACATGAAATTATGGGGAAACATAAAAGAAGAAAATTTAAATCACAAATTTTGTGTGAACTGCTCGCAATAAGGAACATGAAATTGGCAGTGTTAGTACCCCAAATTTAGGATCTACTTGATGAAGCTTTAACACCAGTTTATATTCACTACTGTTTTTATGGTCTTCATTTTGCAAGAAGAGCACAAAGATTGATCTGGGTCTGTGAGAGATAGAGGATGACTAAGAAAATGCAGAATAGGAGAAAGGACTCTTGATGCCTCTCTTGGCATTGCTTTCCTGCTGCCAGTGATCAGAGGCATAAGGACTTCCTAAGACAGAGATTATTTCTTCATGTTATTAGCCTTTGAGTACCCTTTTTTCATTAATTCACCTAATTGCTTTCTTAAATTCACATAAACTTTCAAGATTATATGTGCCGCATTTTAACTACGTCCTGTTTATTTTGAACTTGCCATCCCATAATCTTCACAGAAGTCCCTTCATGATTTGTTTTGTGATAAACAGTGAATAAACATTCCACATTCCCTAAAGTCATGCCATATCTAATTCCTAACATGTCTTTTACCCTCCTCAATCACCCAGCACACTAAATTAGGAAAACTGCATGTTAGAGGACCTGAATACATTGAAGTCTTAAAACTAACATTCCCT
The DNA here is from genome assembly GCA_013397815.1 of Aleadryas rufinucha. NCBI lineage: Eukaryota > Metazoa > Chordata > Aves > Passeriformes > Aleadryas > Aleadryas rufinucha. Next base: position 218,598 of record VZTH01017527.1, on the reverse strand, counting down.
GACTGCTTAATCAGATTGCCTTTTAAAGTTCAAAGTATTTACACTTCCTCTCTGAGAGAAATACATATTTTTCTAAATTAGGTTTCAAAAAGATGTGCCTCTGTTTTTTGGGGCTGTGCTGGATGACCAGACTACTGAGCAAACTGATAGCAAAAACAATTAATAGCACCACAGCGTGGTTAAAATTCAAAGTGTGTAAGGCAGATGTCGGTTCATTTATACAGCACGTGTGTATGTGACAACTGTCAAAAATAGTTTTTTAGAAAGAGAACAGGTTGTGTAGATTTAACAGGTGAAACCTCCTCTGCAGCAGGCGTCCTTCAGGCATAAACCAGGCAGTGACTTAAACAATTCTCTTCCTCCTCCGCAAAGTGAATCATATCACACAGCTGGTATTTGGGCACCACTAGTTAAAATGCATCTGTTTTTCCAGCTGAATCTGTCAAAGTCAATGTGATGGTAGCATTAGAGACCCAAGCCAGCACAAAATGGTGAAAACAAAAGAACATGTCCTCCCTACCAACAGAAACACAACACAAACAAACAAACAAAACCTGTTACTCATTAGACTGATGCCTGATTTCCAGCTTGAAAAACAAAAAATATTTACTTCAATTTTCATTGCTGAACTTTGACATCGACTGTCATGTACAATTACCCTCTGTAGGTGTTTGACTGAGCATTATGTTTTTATGCAAAAAGAAAAGACTTCCTAACTCTACCAGACTGCCTTTGAAGGGGCTTTGCAGCTTCTCACTTTTTTTGTTTGTAATACACAGCTCCAACTAAAATGGATTTAAGACAACAGTCTTCTCTTCATTGTTTTATTTGCAAATGGGCTCAGGCTAAACTCTTGACGGGAGCAGAGGCAGTATGGAAGTGATTAAACTTTTGCACTCATTCAGGTCTGTGGCAGAGCATAAAGTTGAATTACCAGATTTGAAGAGCAGGAGCAAAAGGGAAAACAGTTATTCCCTGAAATGCTTGGGACTGGGGCCTCATGGGTGTCATGGAAAAGATGTGCTCTGAACTGGTCGGCAAATCGCTTTTGCTTCCCTTGGGCCCTGCTTCAAATTAGTTGGTTTGAGCTGAAAATGCAGATGAGTGAGATGAGCTCTGCTGGACAAGACATTTGTTGGGTGTCATCCATGTGCCCCTGCAGCCCAGCCTGTCCCCTTTCTCATCCATGGCTCCAAGTGCAAGAGCTGCTCGCTGACATAAATTCTCAAACCAACCAGCATCATCAAGCCACTCGGGAGCCCAAGAGTGGTGTATTATCCCTCAAGCCCAGGAGGGTGATTCCTCCATAGCTGCAAGTTAATGCTGTCAACCCTCTCCTTTCTGCTGCCTCGACACCCACAGTGTTGTCACCCACAAACACACACAGGATCCATCACATGAGTTTTCAAATTCACCAAAAGAAGAGAAAAATTAAAGATGTGCCTCAGTCAGATGGTTAGGGAATACTAGTGGGAAGGACAAGGTCTGGCAGCCCAGACTGGAGTCTGTTCAGGGAGCAGGCTCTTTGTCTGTCCAGGTCAAGGAGATGTGAGAAGGTAAGAGACAGCTTAGAAGAACTACCCAAAGTTTCAGACTCTGAGAAATCATTACAAATTTTACCCGCCTTCCAGTCCTGGTGGTTCCCTTTGCAAAAAAGAGAAACTCAAGAGCCAGACCATATCATGGCTGTACCTTCAATGTTGTCAGAGTAACACCATGGTCAGGTTTTACAACAGAACTGGAGCAATACAGCAATGACCTAGTTATTAGAGTATTTTGGTCAACATAAATGTTCCAGACATAGTTACAGGCAGCTGCAGGAACACTATTTCCTCAGGCCACAATAGTGAAGTCATTTTGGTGGGGTTTTTTTTCAAATAACTGAGGATAAAACTGTGTGTTATATACATTTAGGTCTTGGACAACAGAGACATACACTGGAAACAGATCTTAATTAGGATTACACAGAGTGTGAGATAACAAATGCAGAGGACTTAATGAACCTATAATACTAAAATATTATTTATTTTGTATTCAAAGAGTTAACGATTACCTGGACTGTGACAAACCTAAGAGTAGTCTGTAAGCATTTCTGCGTACAATTCAACAATGTGCCACACCAATCTTATATTAGATCAATTCCATTTAAATTAGTGGGGTTACTAACAGAAGACAACACACATATGGTAAAGCTAGAAATTAATAAATATAGGATTAATACTTTTATACCTGTTCATATGAATATTGAGAAGATATTAATTTGTAAAACTGTCAGAAATTCCACAAGATCTTCCAGATCTAGTTTATCAAGTGTGTAGACTTTTATATATTGACTTTGTTGTTTCTACTTTTCTGTAGCTTTCTTAATTTTTTATACACATGTAAAATTGTATTGTCTAATATTCAATACCCACTTTTCTTTGTGTTCTTCTAACTTCTAAATTTTTATGACTTGCTCTCTACTTAGCAAAAATGCAACTTTTAAGGAACATATCTTTTAAAAAATTTAATCAGTGCCTGTTTTTTTCTTGTTTCATGTGCTCTTTGCATCACAGTAAAAGAGCCTCCCTGTTGCACGAGGCTCTCAGACACAATGACTATATCCCTACCAACAAACCAGGCAGCTTCAGGCCCTGGGAGCAGAAGCATGCTGTCATAACATGGCCACATGCATTCACTAAACTCTCCTGGCCTCTAAAATAGGGAGGTCATATCCAAACTGCCTTTTTGATGGTCCCTGGCCTAGGCTAACTCCTGAACCAGGACCAGGAACAGTATGAGAGACTTTCAGTAAGCCCAAACCAAACCCATGCCAAGGACAGTTCTGACATTTTAATGACAGAAACACCAGCGTTCAGGGCCAAGACCTCTGGCACCACTGATGTGCCAGTACAGACACCACAAAGGGATATGGATAACTGCCCAAGAGAGATGGGTGACTCTTGGCCATACCCTGCAGCCAACATTAACATGAGTAGCCCCTCAAGAGTGGTGTAGGCTCCCTTGGAGTGCTGTACCAGTAGCCCAGGGATTCCCCTGCTCTTGGCATGCTGTGCCCTTAATCCCACCTCAAACATGTTACACACTCTTTTAAGGAGGCTATAATAGCACCACAGCCTTGCTACTGTCCCATTTTATTTCTTAGTTGGCCCTGCTGCTCCCCCTTTTCTCCACAGCGTCCTTCAGCCCATGCCATTACCTGCAGTGCTCTTCCAGCATCCCTGCACTTACAAACTCAGGCTACAAAAGACCCAAATCAAGACAAAGATTAACAAGGCTGAGCATATTCACAGTACATGGGCATGTGTCTCACTGAAGCCAAGAACTACAGGAAAATAACCAAAGAAAGAATACACTCCAGCAAGATTCACATCTGCAGCATACTCTATTAGGGCAACATTGTGAGATTATGTTACTAACAGTGCCTGAAATATCTGCTGCTGAAAGATAGATTCATATTAACAGCATGTGTCGTTTGTTGGGAGCATTGTGATAAAAACAACTATCACATTTCTAGATGTTTGATGCTTTATAAAGGCTATGTGTCATGCAGCAGCCTTATGTCATCAGTGGGAGAGATTGAAATGATACTTCTCGGCTTCAGAGAGGCAAGTCTAGCACTTAAACTGGAAAAGGTACAAAGTCACAGCATTTTACAATGTAGTATTTACTTTCTTGTCTTTATTATCCTGTCTTCCCCTGTCTGCAGGTGACATATCTTTTACCAGCTCACAAGGCCAGTCCTGATGAGAATGAGGTGGATGAATCTGTTGTTGATGCCACTAATGGGTGTCATAAGTCTTGCCAAGTTCCTGACATATCTGCATTGTCCCCCACCACTCCTTCCACCCAGGGACCATCACCCCTCAGGCTAAGCTGACAACTCCCTTGAACCCTGCAGCTCAGTTCACACCCAGATGCCTCAGAGGGGCAGTACCTTATTTGGGGACAACGTGGGGACTAATGAGCGTGACTCTCCAGCCCAGCAAGCAGGGCCATTTGTGTGTAAAAAAGGTGAGTTCTGAGTCTTGGCCACTGCTTGTGAGCTTCAGCATAAACCACTGCAACAGCCCATAGAAGAGCAGGCTACACCACCTGCTTCCTCCCTCTTTTGTCTTTTCCTGCTGAATCTCGCACTTTCTTCTACCTCAAGGCTAGGAGTGGTTTCAAAACCAGAGAGAAGTAGGACCTTCCATTCTTTCCCCCTTTTTCCAAACAGCCTGATGGGAAGGACATTTTCAATCAATGGAGATGTAGGATACTTCCCAACGTTAAAGAAAATATTTTTCTACTAAAGCTTATCATATTCACGTTTATTTTGGTAGTAAAAATAATTGTGGCCTCATCACTAAATTATTTGGTTTGCTAATCTAGCAATTTGCCCACAGGATTGTTAAGTAATGTTGCTAGGTATTTTTAACACAGCAAATTACTTCTCCAGGGGTGACCATTTTAGGACTATCTTCTCTATAAGAACAGGGTAGATGTAAAGCTTAATTCACTGCAATGACTCCAGCTGGTTTTGGATCAAGAACCAACAGCCCTTACAGCAGTCAGGCCACGCAGACAATCTGCTGAGGAAAGAGCTTTCAAATTAAGTGTCCTCCCAAGGACCGAAAAGAAGTGCTTAGTAATTTTCTTCAGAACTGCCAAAATACTAGCAATGACAAAGGAAAGTGGTAAGAAGGAGCACTTGTTCAGAATAAACCAGAACTGCCAAACTCCTAGAACCCCTTACATTTTTGGTTTTGTTACCCAGATAAGATACTTTTGGATCTGATACGTTCTGCTGTTCAGACGCATCTCAGAACCTGGGTCCTGACTGTTGCTCTTCACCACGGCACAGCTCTGTGCCACACGCGATTTCATGGTTCTTTTCCAGTAATTAACATAACACCAAAGGGCAAGGAGGGGTTGTGGCTGAAAATTAATGCTATAGCAAAGGCCCATTAATCACAGCTTTCTGCACGCCAAATTAACTACAGAAGGTAGTGCTGATAACATGACAAAAATTAACTACAGAAAGCTGCTAAAAATATGTAAATACAGCCTAAGGTTTTGGAACATTTGCCTTAAAGAGATTTTAAAAGAAGAAAACAATTATTTTGGTTCAGAAAACAATGTGTCAACTTTCTTCTATGCAGTATTAGAAACAGAAGATTAGCCTAACAATATCTTAGAGGATTTTTTTCTCTTTATTGGTTTCTGACTAGGATCTAATTTGTGAAGGAAAAAAACACTTTCATTTCTGATGTAATCCTGCTGCCTACAGATGTGCATTTATTGTTATTAATGAACAATTATCGACTACTAGACATACGAAGGTAGAAGAGAAAAAAAAAACAACCAACTGTGCCAATATAATTAATAGCACTACTTTTCAGTTAAAAATCACAATGCCCTTAACACTCGACAATAGCTTGTATCTTCTGAGTAATGGAAAAATTCACTTTGGGGTTTTATGCTGAAAAAAATGTCAAATACTTTTGTTCATAATTCAAAAGTCATTGAAGTCTATGTAAAGACTTGGACTTTGGATCATATTGCAACTTTTCCCAGAAGGATTTCTTTTCCTGAGGTGGAAGAAAGCAGTCCCAAAGTATAAAATTAGCTTATAGAACATGCATAAAGGGAGTGGGCTTATCTCTGAGAAGAAACCACATGAGGCACAAAGGAACTTTAGTTTGAAATTCCATGTTTGCAAGAATTTCGTACAGTAACTAAATAAACAATATCATTCCATCGTGTGGAAGATTTAAGCTGATTCTTCCAGGAAGCCAATTAACATTTCCAAGGACTTTGTGCAGGATTCATCTCCCATAGTTTACAAGTCTGAGATCTAGGTGTCTAAGCCTGAACTAATCCCTATGTTCCCTTTAGGGTCAAAGAGAGAAGGAGCCACCTATGAGAAACTATTTATCTTGTCCTACAGCAGGCACAGCAGGCAGGGCTATGTGCTGGAGATACCTAATTCTCTGAGAGCTCCAGGGAAATATTTCCTTTTTTAGATACAACCTCAGGTCTGTGCAGCTGGACTTGATGAGTCCCACTGTAATAATGCGCACTGGTGCTTAGATCAATAAAGGATACAAGTATATATCAGCCAAAGGACAACAGATCTGTGCTTTTCATCTGCACACAGAGTAAATGAGAAACTGTAATTTAGCTCAAAAACTAAAAAACACACACTTCTATGCTCATTCTTTTTATGCACTATTGTGAGGAAAATATGAAGAAAAAAATATGGAAGGGAAAGGGGAAAATTTGAAAAAAGACAAGATTTTCTACAGATCATCTTTACTTTTGGATTGAAACTCAGTAAAAGTCCATTGTCTGCTGAAATTAAATTAATTATTCAAGAAAAAAACTGGAAACATTCTTGGTACTAACTCTTCACAAACATTAACATAAAGCTAATTTCTTAAGTGGAAAACACTTTTTATAAAATTTCTTCAAATTAAAAAAAAAAAGTTTGACACTTTGAAATCCAAAGCAGGCAATGTCTACATATGTGTGTGTGTGTGTGTGACAGGGAGAAAGAGACAGTCCATCTGCCTTATCAAAAATTATGCAAGAGATTCAAATCAGGCCCTGACATGTGAGGCAAAACCAGATGTTTCAGCCCACAGAAAGCTTTTCATAAAATGCTTGAGGTTTTGTTTTTCTTCCAATGCAAAAATGAAAATAAATAGTCATATTTTTTTAGGAGGTAAACAGAATCCACCAGAAAGGCTTTTTTTAGCCTGAACTCTTCTGGTTCTTACATATCTCAGGCACTTCAATACTCAAAGCCACAGGGATGGAGAATGGCGGAGATGAACAACCATCACTGGAAGCAGTGCAGCATTTAATGACACTTTTTTCTTAGGGTTATCCAAGACAAACAGCAAAAGGAGGAAGAGGAAGGGGAAACAGCCTAGCAGAGCCCCCGTCACCCACACCAGTGTGAAGGTAGAACAGCTCCCCTGCCCTCAGAAAAATTCCTCTGGATTTACACTGGAGTAAATTAGAGAAGAATTCACTGCAATAATATAAAACTGTTTACAGTTTTAATACGAAAAAAGGTTAAAAATACAAAGGGAACAGTGAAGCATCTTTTTCATATTACTAGTGTTTTTAAAACTTTATCAGACTCAAATTTAGCTTTTAAATGTAGGTCAGAATCAGAACCAGGTTTCAAATTCGCCAAACCACCCATGTTTTGTGCTTTCTGCTAAAAAAAAGGGGTAAGTTTATTAAATCAAAGTTCATGGAACTGGAATCTATAAACCCAAACTTATATATCCTGCTCATTGTTCTGTGTTAATTTGTTTTGTGATGATTTAGAATCACCACAAGGCAAAACAGTGTCTGAAAAGAGAAACTGGGGAAAAGGGAGGGGAAGGGGAAAAAAAAAAGGAACTAACTTCTTAGCACACCCAAATGCTTCAGAAGAAGAAATGTGTAGAAATTTATCTAACTCAGAGTAACTTTATTAGTCCTTTGAGAACGCAACACAAGTGCTATATTCATGTAAAATTTGAAGGTGACTGAATAACCTCATGCTGGACCAAATACAGGCCCATTAAAATCCCTGGGAATCTCTCCATTGACTACAATAGGCTTTACATCAGGTCTCTTCTCCTTTTTTAGGCAAGGCAACACAAGATGGGGTGAAATTCTATCCCTAATGAAGTCAACGGGAGTTTTGCCACTGACTTCATTTGGACCAGGATTACACTCCTCCTCCATTATCAGAATATAAAGTGTGTTTTCCGGATATAATCTGCTGGTTGTAAAAGAAGACAGGAACAAAAAAACTGCAGCACCATCCAAAAGACAGCAGATATTATGAAATTACGATATTACCATGTTTCCAAGCAGTGTGAGTTACTCTAAAGAAAAAGGGCAATGCAACATGAAGCAGCATGAAGCAGCCTTGTAGTAAAGGCTACGTTACCCAAATTACTTGTCAATGCTTATTTATATTGCAAGCTGTAACATAAAAATTTTGTGACAAATAAGAAGTCAGGACTCACATTTCTAAAAATACTGCCCTACCTACGCACTTCTGCTGGCATTTCTGTTGTTGGTTATCTTGTTAAAGCTACAAAAAAAAATCTCAGACACAAAATGTTTGCACTTGATTTTCCATTCTAGTTCTTCACTCTCCATGACCAAATAAAATTTAAAAAAAAAATCCTCCAACCAATCCCTTTTTCCTTAAGTTGTCTTAAGTGCAGATACATAAAGAAAAACACTGCATGTTTTTCTGGTCCATCCAAAGTTGTGAGTTGTCAGGACTTGTGCTTTTTGGGGATAACAGTGGGGCTGTGCTTCTCTCAGGCAGCCCTAGCACTGGCTCATCACAGAGCCGCAAGGGCATTGGTCTGGGATAAGGGATGCAGGGAGTGAGGGCACATCTTTCAGAGCTCACCCCCACCAGTGTAAAGCTCTGGTTAAAGCATAGCTCCAGGTGGGACCCACGTGCCATTGAGGACAAATGAGGAGGTGCAGCAGTGCCAGTCCTGGAGAACACCTCTCCTGACCTCCCAAATGAGCTTGAGCCTGACCCGCTCATTCTCTCAGAGCCAACCTGAAACACCCCAGAAAGCAAAAAAGGCACATCGCAAAACGAAACATCTGAAACTTCTGTCGGTGCAGAGGCAGGCACACAGAAAAGGAAACACTACAGAGTGCTGTCTCTCTCGGCACAGCCTGCAGATCAGAGCCTGCAGACTGGGCCCCAGATGAGCGCAGCGGGATGCAGCTGGCGATGTACTGACTCATGTATCCACCGACAAGTAGCAGTATTAAAACAGGGCGTAAAGATGCCACAACTCTGCGTGAGTGGTTCATCAGCCAAGGCAGACACAAGCGAGAGCAGCAGCAAAGCCAGCAGTTCCCAACTGGAAAGGCATGATCCTAGAGCAGATGCATGACTGTGATGAGACCAAGGCTCTATCCATACCAGCAAAATAAATGAGGGCTTTGGCTCTTCCCCCCAAACTGTGCCTAGGAGGAGATGGTCAGCACATGCCAGGGACCACGCTGCCTGTTTCACAGGAGGAACTGGATGGTCTCAGCCCCACAAAGTCCTCCCAACTCTCTCCCAGGCCACCATCCCATTGCTGCTACTGCCAAATGGAATGGCACCACCTGAGGCTAATGGCAAAAGAAACAATGACAGACAGCAATCCAGACCCCTGACTTTCAGGGCACAGGATCTCTCTGAAGGGAGAGCTGGTGGCAGCAAGTCTGAGAAACACTGAACAAAATCAGGAGAAGAGCAGAGTGGAGAGGCCAAAACAAAACACGAGGCAAGAGAGAAAGAACTTGGAGTCCAAGAGCAGCTTGAGGTCAAGCTACAAGGTGTGCTGAAAACAGTCACTCTGAAATTATTTTAGGATTCAAGAGCAAGGCTGGAGTCAGGAGGGCATGGTGGTGACTTCAGCTGGTTTTCTGTGACATCCTGGACCCTTCAGGGCTCACAGCAAAGCCAGACTGAAGAAATCCACAGGGGAAAAGCATTAAATATTTCGATCTGAGATGACAAGCGAAAAATGGAAAAAGGGGACAAACTATACTGATTGTCAGAGTTATGTCTTCATAGAAAAATAGCTGGTGCTTTAAATACCAAGGGCCAGCTGACAGTGGGCACAGTTTACAAGTGCTTTAAACTGCATCAAGTATTTAGGTCTCCAGCCTTAAGCATGATGCCTTGCAGCATCTCAGCTAGGAAGGACCCCAGCTTAGAGCAGACTCCTCTGGAGGGCAGCACAGGGGCTGCTGAGAAAACTGCCAGCACCTGATCCCACCCTGCCAGGCAGCAGACACACTGCAGAGTCCTGCGTTTGCAGTGCTCCTGGGAGCAGGGTGAGCAGGCTTGTGACACCACATTTCAGCAGCTCCAAAGCTGGGCACACCGTTGGCAGTCAGGTGACAGTGCTGGGATGTGCCTCTCACCAGGGCCATCCCACATGCACATCCCCAGCTGGGGAGATGCAGGCGGAGGATGCACGAGTGTCTGAGGGACACAGAGGGCTGCACTGGTCCATCTGAGGATGAACCAACATGCTCAGCAGTTTGCCAGTATCACTAATTGTGGATTGACAAATATGCAGGCCAGTCTGAAAGCTTTTCTCTCCCCACACTTTTTTTCCTAGATGTGATTTTGGCAGCTAGTTCCCTGGTAATCATATCTCTTAGTCACTGTCTGCCACTATTAAGCCAGTGTTCTTTCACGCTGTAATTGCATCCCATATGTAAAGTTACTCCTAAAAGCTGCCTTTGATAATTGCTTTTTCTTCTTCACGCTGGTGAACATTAAAGACCCAGGCACAAGTGAAACAATAGACTGTCAGGATTCCTTTCTGACGCGCTCCATGGATGCGATCCAGTTGGCCATTCACAGTATATTTACCCACCCAGCTCAGCTCCAAGGTAAGCACCTACACAGATTGCTAGAGTGGTGACAGGTTTTATTTACTTTTGCTGTAATGGAGTGAATTCTGCCACAAAAACTACCTTTGTTAACAGTGGGGGTATGCATGGGACAAAGATTGACACTGCAGAGGTGGACTGTAGATCACAGGAATCTCGATACAGCAACAAAAAGTAGGGAAAAATCACTTTAATTGCATGCTAAAAATAGTAATGCTTTGGGTTAAACATAACAGTATTGCCTCCACACATGGTTTGGTAAGAACCCTATGCAATGTGTCCAGATCTGGAATTTGCATCTTAAAGCAGACCCAAAGTTGCAAAGGTTCTAGAAAACACATCTTCCATCAAGAAATGTAAAGAGTTCAATCAGTTTAGGCCCTCAAGGAAACGGAATTTTTAAAGCTTCTGAAGTGGAGAGTCATGATATGAAGCACCCCTTAACTGTATCAGAGAAAGGCCCCAGAAGATCGATTGGCTGAAAGTGCAAAATAGAGAAATGTAAACTGAAAATAGGACACAAATTCCTTACAGTGAGAGAGTAATTAATCACTGCAATGTACTACCCAGGGAAGTGGTAAATTCATCATCACTTGAAGCCTTTAAATTCAGACTGGATGTTTAAGTGACATGCTCTAGTAGTTAACAGCAAGTCAACAATCACAGCATCATTCATTTGTCTAAGTGTAAAATAATTCCAGTTCCTTACACTGCAAAACTCTTGCCTGGAATTAGGTAGCACTTGTCACAAAGTAGGTCATATACACGGGGACAGTGGCCCCTTTCAGCCTCAAATCTCATTAACCCATGAGCATTTCAATTGTTTTGTTTGTCAAATCCCTAACTTGGCTGTTAGGTTTCATGCACCTTTAATATGTTACAGTCATGCTGCAAGCAAACTTTGCAGGTAAAGAGAAACTAAAAAAGAAAAAGGCATATGTACAAGCAACAGACTTAATTTGCAACAACCATTCGAGCTCTGGAATGTCTTACCTTCTCAGCGCCAGCTACTCAGTCTCAGCACTTGAGTAATTAATTATAGGAAGTTTTGCTTATTTTATTTTTTAAACCTATGAATCATTTGTTGGTGAATTCATAAATCTCAATGCTTCAGCCAGTAGAATATAAAGGTTTCTGTACTTTGTTAATCAGAGAGACCCAAAAGGCTTTACAGATTAAATTTAGCTTTCCCTGGTTGACTGAGTGCATTGCCATAAATGGGTAATTTCAATAGGGAGCTGCAGTCCCTATTGACAACACCAGAAGAAAGTCATTTATAATGGAAGAGATGCTGGGTAGTATTATAAAGTAAATCAGATAATATTATAAGACAAATCAGATTAATAAGTTAACTTGGATCTCTGACAACTCATGGCTGAGTTTTGGTATGTCAGAAATGCAGGAACCTGAACATCCATGGGTCAATGCAATGAGCAAAGTCCAAAGGAAGTTTTTGAGGAGACAGGGCAGAAGGTTGTGAGCCACCACAAATATCCAAGTAAAAAAGGGGATGATGAAGCAGCTGCCCATTAAAGAGAAGCAAATCCATTAAGTATTGGTAACTCTTTATATGGATAAAGGTGAATATTGAATCCTGAACAATCAAAGAGTCCTGGATTAGGAACTGCAGGTCATGACCAGTTCCTATTTATTTCATGTAGGCAAACACAGTACAGGCCAAATAGCAAAAATATTTGGGTATTTCCAAACTGTTATATTCTGACAGTGGGAAAACAATAGAAATGTGGTAATAGGGAAAATATATACAAAAAATTATGAAAGACGGTGGAGAGTTCTTCAAGAACTTGTTAGATGGCCAGGCCGCACATGATCAATGGAAAAAGACAGCAATGCCTCAAAGCTTGCCTCAGTTCAGTGATGTACTGAATGCTTGGAACTTCAGAAGTTTTATTCAAGAAATAAGACATCAAACACAAACCAAACCATAGAGATTAGCAGTTGTAAACAGTGGAAGGTGTGTAAAATGGGCAAAAGATCCTGAAGGAAAACATCATGGTTGGCAAAACTAGTTGAAAGTAGAAATTTAAATATAATGAGATCAAAGAAAATGAATGCAGATTTCTCAGTGACAAGGGCAAAATTCTAAATAGAAATAATAAAAACAAATAAAAATTAAATAATTATGTTTTCTCTTTGACCATGATGTGTCTTAATCATCGAAGTATGATTAGTCAATTTTTTATTTCAAAGAGGGGAAAAAAAGGTACACGGTACAAAAAAGATAATGTCTTGTAAGAATGTACATTTTAAAACCATCAGCTTGATAACTTGAACTCAGGAGTCATAAAGGACTTGCCTAAAGAAATCACCGCTCACTTGTTGCTTATTTTTACTAAATCCCAGAATACCAAACAAGTCTGAAAGCACAAGATGAATGATCACCTTGTGCAAACATGTGAGAGAAGCAAACTACCTACCAGAGTTACATTACTGAATATCCTGACATCAGCCTCAAACAAAAGAATAAAAAAAGCACATATGGAATTTAACTGATAACAAAATAAAGGAGAACAATATAATGAATACCAGACAACATGAAATGGGCTATGGAAAATAGCGTTACTTAAACAAACTTGAGTTCATTCTCTAAGAAGTTTTTTTTGGATAAATTTAACTGTGTAGATGTAATAAAATTTTATGGGGTGTTTGACTTGGTACCACACAATATTCTGATATAAAAATCAGCAGTATAGAGTACTTAGAAACTGTATACAAAATATATTGAACATTAGCTAACTGATATAAGCCAAAGTATTTGTAAATAATGTAACAAATAGGGCTGTTTCTAGGAGGGTCACAAAATGATGGCTATAAACCTGAGACCTACACCCTACTATCCTCAAGTATTTTAAAGGAAATTTAAAATTACAGTTGATATTGTTTTAGGATGATGTAAAGACAGTGAATGGCAGACAAAAGTGAGGAGAGGGCAACCAGAGTGAACTGTAGTGCCCAGTAACCTGGGTCTACTGAAAAAAAGGGCTTTTCATAAATTCATCTGTGCAAGGAGAAAAAGAATGGGCTGCTCCTATAAAACAGGAATGGTCTTTAGATAGCAGCAGTTCCGAGATGGATTTTAAAGCTGGAATGGGCCAGGCTGAGGTCCTGGCATCAAGCAAAAAGTGCTGCTGCAGCCCTGAGAAACCTGATAAGGTGATGTTATCTAAGATTAAATTCCTCCTGTATTTTTGGTAGGGCCAAAGACACCACACTGAATAAGATTCTGACATTTTTGAAGAACATTGTTTTACGCTTTTCCCCACTCCTCTCACACCCAGGAAGCACAGGCAGAGACTGAAGAACTATACTGCATATACCACCAACACCTTATTAATGATGATTAAAATTTTGATAATTTGATGGTCATATATCACAACCTTATGAAAATAAAATAATGGTTTGCACAGGAGATCCTTAACCTATCCGAACACACACAGAAAATTATTGTCTATAGCCAAAAGAAAACAGATTTTCAGTTAAGTGTTTGAGTAATTTTAGATAGATCTAACAACAAAAGAAACAACACATGAAGAAGGTCAACCACTCTTGAAAGGGAAGTGTAGTAGCTTTGCTGTTCTGTCTGTGATTCAGACAAAAGTGACTTCTGGGCGCCGAAAGGGGTTAACTGAGTTACATGTAAAGAGGCCAAGCTAGATGATCTCATGGTCTCTACTGACTTTAAACACTATGGAAAAGGACTTCGGGATTGGAATGAGATGTTCTCAGATGGGCAATCCCAAACTGAGGCATTAAAAACACATCACTGGAGAGGTTCTATTAAGAACATGAAAAGCTGCTGAATTTAAACTTTTGTAACTTCAAAATTACTGATCCAAATTTCTTAGATTTTTGTCAGTTTATTTTATATTCCCTTTGAGGCAGGATTATTCCTCGCCTATCTATAAAATACCTCATGCTGAAGCTACTTGGAATTTTCTTTTCTCACCATGGAAAATTCTGACTTTTCATTGGAAAAATGAAAAATAATAATAAAAAAAATCTATTTTCAGCCAAAACGCTATTTTTCAGGCGAAACTTTTTCCCAAGAGTGATCATTTTTTCACCAAAATAAATTACTCTGTCAAAAGCAAAACTTTCATCCAAAAACAATTTTTACGGAAAATTTTCAACCCACCATATCTACAATATTGGTGGTGCTATAAATAAAAAGACCAAAAACACATTCACTGTTATCAGTTACGTGCCAGATAAAATAAATGATTCCCTCACTTTACGCTGAAACTTATTAAATTTGACCTTTGTGGGATGGTTTTAAAAAAACAAAGATTATCTCTGGTTTTTATTCTGCAGCTATGAAACTGGCCCACCTTTTTATCTCCTGTCTGTCCACAGGGTGATCAACATTTGAACTTCAGTTTAATCTATAAAAATATTAAATGTGATTTGTTTCCTACATGGGGAAAAGCTAAATAATCTAAGTGTGCAGATCTCAGCTGTGATATCTCACTATTGACGGAGCAGTGGGTTTCCTGGGCAGCAGGAAGATTTGATGTTTTATCTCACACCACAGGGATGACCACACAATTTGGTGCCAGCCATGGGCACCGACATAAAATGCATTTCCTGGGTCAGGATGTTAAGAAATATACTGCAGGGTGAAAGTGTCTACAGTCATCTGCAGTACGGAAAGATCTGGACTAAATTCCTCCAAGCCAGTTTCCTACTTGATTTCTAACTATCTTGCTTTGACTAATTTGTGTCATAATTCATATTATTTACTTTATGGTCAGCCTTCCATTTCAGTCACTGCTAAGGAATAATATTTTTATTCTGCAGATTATCTGGTGACAGCACAGTATATGTCCAGATCAGAGTGTTTATAATAATAATTTTACTCCTGCTAATCAATACAGGTTGCCTCATGACCTTTTCTTCTATGTAACAAAAGCTTTTTGACTGAAGAGTGGCAAGAATTTTCCAGGAGAGCATCTCCTTATCTTAAGTTCACATATTTTAGCTATGCAAGTAAAAAAGGAAAGCACATAGGTCACAAGTAGCACAATGCAGTGCACACAGCTGTCACCTGTTAGAACTCACCTGACCATCATCCCTCTAAACCAGTCTGGATCCCACTGGTTTTGCTCCTACAGGACAAAAGTCAGTGCAGTCTAGGAGTCATTGTTCCAGGCTCCAAGAAAAAATGACAAGACAAAAGAATGAAAACCACATGTAGACATCTCTAGGAGTACATGCAGGAAGATAAAAGGCTTTAAGATCTTCTAAGATAAGCCTATTGCAGTTGGCTGGCAGAAAGAAGAAGAAATTGGGTTTTGCCACTCCTTTAAGTAAAAGTAATGAGGAGGCTGAAGGAAACCCAGCTCTTTTCCAAGGTTAATCATACCAGAGCACCGTATGCCATTCAGTGACATGTGATGTCTCAGGATTTAAAAGAAACCTCTAATTGTCCAGGAGGAAACAAGTCTGGGCCGAGGATTTTTGGGGTCCAGTGTGGAGAGGTGGAGGACTTACCTCCAGAGGTAATTTCATCCTGCAGATGCAGGTCATGGCTCCTGTGATGGATGAGGGCAGGCAAGCTCCAAGGGACTCCGGGACAACTGTGCTCTCTGAAGAGGTGGCCCTGAGTTCTGTCTTCTTCTTTCTTACCCTCCTTCTCTAGTCTCTCCTACACTATTTCCACATCTCTCCTATCTCCTAGCTGTCCATTGCAGGGATCCATCAGCCTGCAGATGACTGACATTCCAGACTGGGTTCTTGTTGGCAGCACTGGCTTTAAGCATTAGCTACCCACAGCTGCAGAGATACACGCAGCACGCCCTGAAGGCAGAACCCACATCCCACCCACAAAACAATCCATCCCTGAAAGGGAAAAGAAAAAGTTCAGGAGAGGCAGCAGAGAAAAAATGGAAGGAGAAGTACAAGGGGTGAAACCTTGGCCCTTTCATAGTGGGAGCCTTGCTACTAGCTGCAGCTCTTTCCTGAGCTGGGCTTTGTCCTTTTGAGGACAGCTGCCCACAGACAAGTGCTGAAGACCACAGAAAATCTGGTCATATTGCTCATCCCAAATGATTTTCCAGGTGGCAATTCATAAACTTCATGAAGGATGAGATCCTGAGGACACAGACATCAGTACCCAAGAACTCCAGACAGTGCACAGGACAGTGACAAGAGACATGGGAGGGAAAACGGTGTGTGGCAATACATAACTGATGTTATATATCATCCCATGACTGATTATGTCATGGGATGGCAAAAAAAGGAGCCACACTTGCAGTAATGCACCTGGCCAAACCCACTCCTTACACACTGGCTATAGGCCCAGCATAGCCCTGAAATTCAGACTGTCATTGTAAATTCAGGGAAGAAAGCAATCCCAGTCACCAGCCATGAGAGTTTGGCAGCTAGGACAGAAACCTCAGTGGTACCACTGATGTCAGCCTGAAGGCTTAGAGAGGTGCTTTCAAACCAACCCACATCTGCCCTTCACAAGCAGCTTTCACCAACAGCCCAGTCTCTCTGAAACAACACTTTTCTTGGCTTCTGCCAGAGATTTGTTTGCCTCAAGAAACCTCAAGGTTATCCTCAAGGATAAAGTCAAAATTTTCTCTGCAGTTACTCACTGCCAGTTTATGCTCAGTACAAATTGCAGACCTCAAAATTCTGGATGAATCCAAGGAGGCAAAATCAAAGAAGGGGGGAAAAGAATATTCTGGCAACCATCCAGTCACCAATGGAACTGGAGGAAACCCTATCATATGAATCATTTAAAAATAAGATCAGTCTGGACACAGCGCTGGAAAATGTACCGTGGGGAACAGGCTTGTATTGGCGGGGGAATGAACAGGATGAGCTAATCCTGTAGGTCTCTTCCATCTCCAGTTTCTGAGGGCCCAGTCCTCAAGGGACCTCGCAAGTTGAGCTCTCACCATGTCAGATTGCTTCAAAGAGCATCAACAAGCACTAAGATAAAGCTAGGATCACATTATCACAGATTGGTAAGCACCTTTGGAAAGGTCTCCCAGGAAATAAGACCTGATCTAAAAAGTCAGAGTGGTTTTGAAAACACTTGATGAAGGGTATATGAGAAAGCATCTCTTCTTTGACCAGGCAGAGGCTCAAGGCTTAAAATCCCTATCTGATACTGTGCCTGTTTGGAGCTGAGATTTTAGTTCAATGTATCGTTAGAGACAAGGCCCAGCTGTGAAGCTTGGAGCTGAAGCCAGTCTACTATGGTATCTGTTTACATCCAGAAATTTCGGTTGAGACGTTATCTAGTCAGAAAACACTGGCAACCTGCCTCATCCTATTCCAAAAAAAGCTCTGGATATTGCTAAGTCCAAACATCAGTAAGACATCTTTTTGGGAGAAGATGATGGAATAGAAAAAGACTCTGAACCTTCTTCCCAGTCACCACTTCAATAAACTGAAGTGTCAAGGGATTGCTGTGATCCATATCAAAACCTTCTCTTCTCTGCTCATTTTCAACTCGCTGTGTGTAAATTTGACTGGAGAGGTGAGAACAGGCTTTTATCTACCAAGGCCATGAAATGAGCTAGGAGATGTGAGTTTTGTGTCTGGTTCTAGTCAACACTCACTTTCTCTCCCAGCTCCCTAACTTCACTTTGCAATGGCTCTAAGGGAAGCACTAGTGCCTACTTTTCACAAAACACTTTTGAATTCTCAGCTAACTGGTGCTTTCTCAGCATGGAGTGTCAGGGCTGCTAACGAGGACAGAGGGGAACTGTGGAGGGTGGTGCAAGTGGGTAATGAGACAAAACCAGCAAAGGGATATTTTAGGCTGGAAATCAGGAAAAAATTAACAGTGAAGCCCATTAGACTGTGGAATAGGCTCCCAGAGGGAAACGCTGGCAGCCCCACCACTTGAGTCATTTCAAATAAGACTGGACAAAGCACTAGAAAATACACTGTAGGGAACAGCCCTGGGCTGACCTTCAGGGAGCAGAGAGAAGGAATGGGGGGAAATGGACTGTGTGACCTAACAGGTCTTTTCCATCCCTAATTTCTATGAATCTGTTACTGGCTAGGGAGAAAATGTGATGTAAGGGCAGCCTGCAGTGATTGGCAGACTAAATGAAGGTCAGGAGTGATTTTTTGGATGCCTTGAGCACAGTGCGTGTCCCAAGCACTGACCACACTCACTCGGCATGTTTAGCCACCTGGCAGCTCTGCTATAGCCAACCCAAATAGTTCATTTAAAATTGAGGCGAAACAGCAAACAACCATCATTCTCAGAAATGTTCACTTTTCCTGGGATTTCTTTTTCTCTCATTTCCTTTTTTTTTTTTCCCCAGACAAACCAAAAACAAGTGATTGAGTTGAGGTACTTGCTGAGTGAACTCAGCCTGGTCAAGGCTGACTGGTGTCTGGTGGAACCATTGTTGGAAACAAATAAGCATTTACAAGAAGAAAGTCCACCTGCTGTACTTGGATACCAGCACAGGCTACTCCTGGGGCTGCAGACAGCTCCTCAGACTTGACAGGCCATCGTAAACATGGGCTAGAAATCCTGGTTGTGCCCCCAAAGACGCACATGCTTCGTCCTAGGCTATCCAGGTCCCCTCCTCAGTGCCTTCTTCTCAGAAATGGAAATAAAGCTGCACCTGGAAAGTCCTGACTAGATCTCATTCCCCTACAGTGCCAAAAACACTCTTGTCTCCTGTGATTACCACTGCTCTCTTGTCACTGGGCCCAAAGTGATACTCACTGATCCATATGTGCTTGCTTTGTGTGTTTTGCTGGTGCATTCACATTGCCATTTCTGATCTTGCCTTGGCCTCTTTGTTTGTCTGCTGGAAGGAGGCAGGATGAGTGTTGGGCTTAGCTAATATAACAGAGCACTCAAACTGGCAAAGGATCTTGGTAAAGCACCAGAGAGGAAAGATGGGAAGAAAAAACATGGAAGAGAGGAGGTGGGGAAAGTGGAATCGGCCAATAGAAGAAAAGGAGGCACAACTAACTGAGGTAAGCAGGGAGGAGAGAGGGTAATTGCCAATGGGAGGAGGATCTAGTGAAGCAGTGAAAAAGCCAGAGGTGTAGAGTTAACACACAAGTGGTCGCACACAATTTAAATGCAGCTCTTCAGCCTGTGAGGATTTTCTTTGCCCTTGCCCTGGAATGCTGCCCAAATATTATGCCAGCTTTTGTTAAGGCATGTTTATGGCCTCCAAGCAGTGAAGTCTCACTGTACTGGAAGCACTCAGGGTGGGACCTGAGGGAGCTGCATGGTGCCCGTGTGCAGCCAGCCCGTCGGGCCCTTGGCCTGCACTGGAGATGCTCCGTGGGGAGTCAGACCTGAGGAGGAAGGAGCAACCCCAGGCCCTTGCTGCACAATCCCAGGACAACCAGGAGTGCGTTCCCTGCTCCATTCCCCATCAAAAGCAAACACCACAACTGGCTCCACATCACACCAGGAAGCTGATATCCTTTCACTTGGTCCTCAAATATAGGGCAATTAAATTGCCCCTTTGACTTTATGCCATAGGATGCTTCCCTCTGCCAGTTTACTCTTCAGTCACAAGAAGAGGAAAGTGGGGAACAGGGCAGCTTTACTTTCCTCCTTTGCTTACCTGGCAAAGAATCCACAGGTTTATTTTTCTTATCTGTGGTTTTATTTGTCAGTCCAAGTATATCAAATCAAACATAGGTTTTGGTCTGGATGGATCTTGAAGAGAAAATGAAACTTTCTTTCAATATTTTGTAGATCAGAAGAAGTTAAGCAATGGCTGTAATTACAGTGGTATAAGCAGCAAGTGATGTGGGAAGAGGGATCAGATGATGATCGTCAAAATTAATTATGTGCAACAAGACCAGTTGACCAAAGGCTGCTATAGGGAAAAATAAGTCAATATGAACTGCAACCTGCACAAAATAGAAAGCATACTTTGCAGATCTGGGGCGGGGGGAGGAAGCTATATTGCCTTGTCATTGATGGATTCTTCAGAAGGACACATAAGGGGATAGTGTGTCAGAGTCTTGTCCACCACCTGGTTTTCACTATTTGCTTGTCAGAGAGGAGCCAAAACAACTGAATTCTATCAGAAGGCATGACCTAAAGTTCATTTAGTCATTGCTTAAAATTAAAAATGCCAGGTTGTATTCATGCTGTTAGTCTGGGGAAAAAAAAAAAAAAAAAAACATTTCAGAATCCCTCACAGGAATAGAGCATGAAGGTTCCCCCTTTGGTGTGGGCCTGCCTTTTACATTTATGCCTCTGAAGTGCAAAAGGAGAAGTCTACAACCACATTAACAGTTTTCAAGTTTTTGTGACTCAGAGATCTTTCAAAGCAGAGATCCCATGGATCTCATCTAGGAAACACATACTTAATGTGTGACCTGTTGGAATCTGCAGAGAAGAGGCTGAAACCCAAATGCTTTACAGTAGGGAAACTGTCTCTTCACCAAACTACACTTTCAGGGCGACAACATTCCAATATTGTGGTCAGGTTTGTTGCTATTCCCAAGCTTTATCTTCTTTTTGTCAGACAACATCAACATCTTTAGCCCGTACCTCAGAAAGCAGCTAACACCTGCTTTCACACCAGACATGGTTGAACATCCAAACTCAGAGCTCCAGAGAGTTCATTTGGCGCCAGTCTTGGCCCTGTTATTAACTTTCCATGTAGTTTCAGCCAAATCACATCAATTCAATATCCCACTCCACAGAAGCAAGGATATGATTTCTCCTTTTGGTCATATCTCTGCCACCACAGCTGCTACCAGCACCTCTAATAACCCTCCACAAAAAGCCCTCCCCTGGACCAAGGGTTCTCAGACAAGGTCAGGCTTTCATTGGAGAACACCTCAGGTCTTCTTACTCACCTGCTGTTTTCTGCTCTTGAGCACAGTTTGCAAGCAAGAATCAAATTATGATTCTGTCAGGCTAAGAGCAGGATATGAGAGCAGACATGAATCCCTGTCTGCCCAAGATTTAATGAGCAATTCAGTTTTAAATTTATTGAATATCAAACAGGCAGAGGAAGAGGACACTGAGCTGTTTCCTATGGTGTTCTCTCTACCTGAAGACAAGGCTTATAGATATTTTGATAGCAAAACTCCCCTTTTTCCTTTTCAGTCAACAAAATTTAAGTCTCTTGCTCATCAGTGAGCTATGCTGGAGCAGACTGTTTTGCATTTGGTAATGAATTGCATACCATCTTTAGATAGAGATCTTTTGGACTCGTTTTTGGCATCTCCAAGGAAATATGCTCTCCACCTGCTCTCTGTCCAGTGCAAACACCATTCCCACAGCATGTTTCACTGCTGCAGACAGATTCTGCCACCTAGTGCATCCAGATGTGTACTAGCCCCACGGCACACCTGGAACAGCTGCCTGGACCCCGACTCCTCACCAGAAATGACCTTATTTCTCCATAACACCCCTTTCCTTCAGTCACTGAAGGAAAAACACTGCCACCAGAAGCAGTTTTCTGAGAGATGGATCTAGGAAAATATTCTCCCAGGACCTGGATCTGTTCTCAAAAAAGCCATTTTGATTTTCATTTCCATTTAGAAAATGGTATGTCTGTATTTCTCTGTTAGTAATAGCGAGGAGTAAAAGACGAGACCTCATCACAGTCTACAGCTTCCTCATGAGGAGAAGTGGAGGGGCAGACGCTGATCTTGTACAGACTCTTCTCTGTAGTGACAGTGAGAGGACCTCAGGGAATGGCCTGAAGTTGTGGCAGGGGAGGTTTAGGCTGAATATTAGAATAAGATTCTTCACCCAGAGGATGGCTGGGCACTGGAACAGGCTCCCCATGAAGTGGTCACAGCACCAAGCCTGACAGACTTCAAGAAGAATTTGGACAACCCTCTCAGGCTCATGGTGGTTCTTGGGGTTGTCCTGTGGAGGGCCAGGAGTTGGACTCAATGATTCTTGTGGGTCCTTTTCATCTCAGGATATTCTATAATTTTATGATAATAAACCACGTAAGCAGATGCAAGGGCACCCTATTTTGTTCTGCTCTCCTTCTTAAGTTATATCCCTTTTCTCTGGCTCACTCAGGCCAGCATCCAGGCAAGGAACAGTATTGTCTGGTTTTATGGTCTCTTTTGCCTCCTTATTCTGTGGAGTTTCCTCTGTGTCATAAAATGAACAGCCTTTCAGAAAGTCCTCTGTGCACTAACTTTGCTTCCAGTCATAGTTTAAGTAGTGTGGCTACTGAAAAAGGAGAGAGTGCACAGCCCAAGGCTGGATTAGAGATTGTGAGAAAAACAAAATGGGACTTAGGTGTCCATGTGTGGCCTGATTCCCCTCCATAAGACTGCGCTACTCCCTGTGTGTGTGTGTTACACAAAACACACTGTCTTCCTCTGAGAAATCAGGTCTGGGCAGTGTCAGAGAGGGAATACCAAACTGGACACAAAAGATATGATATCTGACAAATTCTGTTTATCAAAGGAAAATTCTGCTTTCATTTTGCTAGAACAGTTTATAAATCTTCAGTCCAGGTTTGGAAGTCTTAACTCTTCCACATTTTCCTCCTCACAGAGCCAATGATACTGTATTCTGACACGACAACCACCAGCTTTTTGCACTCTGAGCTGAACAAATATCCACTTCTTTCCTCATCTCTCATCTCTGGGAGGAAGGTATTTGTTTTCCTCCACAGTAGCAATATAATGTATTGCTTCAGTCTTTCATTAGCTGCCTAATCCTATTCATGTCAGCTTCTTCTCTTTTCTTCTGCCCTGTGTTTCTAACCTTACATCTAGAGAAAAGCTGTCTTCGCTATCCTTTTTTCAAACTGTTGACCAGCCTTTCAAAATTTACACTTCTCTTCTGCTCTGTTTCTTTTTCTCCCATGCTTCTGATGGTAAACAGATTCAAACCAGTAAAGAGGTGTATGGTTTTTGCATCACTCATTGAAATGACTTACTAAGAGCCTTGGTAGACTCTCCACCACTTGTGTGGCATTTATATAAGATCAGAGCCAAATCATAGCAGCAGGTGAGAGGGGCTGAGCCCAGAGCAGTGGGAAGGGGGATCCACAAGCTGCCTTCTCATGTAGTGTCAGGAAAGAGGTGGAGGACCCCTCTGAGCCAAAGCACAGCACAGCTGGATGCTAGGGTAATGCCCTGATCCTGCCCCAAGGGAAGGACTGGGAATAGTGAGTGGTGGGGCACAGCTGGAGTGGGAAGCAGCTTGTGGTGCATCACAATACTCCTGGCAGCAGAAAGGACTGTTCCCCACGTGTCCCTTCCTCAAGACCCTTGCCTACCTGTAGCCCTCTTCCCATGCATTTGTGTTATTCCCCTGATGCACGGTAGGACAAATAGGAACTGCACAAAAAGGGGAGGGTTTCTTGCCCCAGGGGGTCAGCTGGGGGTCAGGCTGTGGGGCTCACCCTCCTCTGAAGTATAGGAGCTGTAAATCCGGAGGGGAAGGGGTTGGATCAGGTGAGGATCCCTACCTCAAATGACAGTTCCCTCAAACTACCTAAGTCTCTCAAATCCCTCCTGCTCTCCACTCAGACCTGTCTCAAAAGTTTCATCACTTCCATTCCCTCTCTGGAATCCATGACTTTTCTTCTCCATCTCCAGCCTGTAAAGCTTCAATATTAAACTGCCTGGCCCTGTGACCTCCTTCTGAAACACACCTGCCAAAAAATAACCTTAATCACCTCCATACCTTCTCTGCAGTTGTCTGTGATATTTCCTGAGCCTGTTTGACACTCGTGGTCTCCAAAAGCTTGCTGATCTCACACTTGCCTACTGGAGTCCTCCTGACCGATCCCAGCATTCTCATCCCCATCTCCTGAAATCCCCTGGCCTCTTCCAGCCATCCTTCTCTCACAACCCGTTCTGCTGCTGCCCTGAAAAGAAATTTTTGCCTACGCTGCCAAAAAGCCTTCAGCCATCTCTGATTACAATGGAAAACTTTCTTCAAGTACTCTCTCTCCCAGCTGCAGGAAATCCTGAGGGGGCTATTCAGTGACCTCCATAATGAAATAGGTCAGATTAGATAACCACAATAAGCTTTCCTGGCCCTAAAGGCCTCCTGCAAAACAAATTGCATGATCTAGCACATAAGAACATGGATTAATAAGGACATTCAGGGAGGACAAACCGTGTGTTCCTAAAGCCTTTGAAACTCCAGATGCCAAGAGCAGTCTAAACCTATAGATCTAAAGAGGGAGGAAAACAAGTGTAAGTGCAAAGGAACAATCTATGTAGCCCTGATAATACCAGCATTACACCCGTATCATTTGTTTTGTATTATTAGACAAGTTACTCAGACATCCCGTATTCCCCAGTTTGAACTAGCAAAATGCCAATGGACAAGGAAAAAAACCACAAAAGTTTGTTTTTGTAGGAATAATGTGATGACACATTTTCAGCAATATATACTATATTGTCAAGCCCTCATTAGACAAGCCAAATATTTTTGTGTAATTTCTGCAATAAAATATGAAAGCAGCAACATTCAGACAGAGAGGCTGGCTTTTGTTAGAGTGGGGCTCCAAGAATAACAGCTTGTGAATTACCAACACCATTGTTTGGGGAGAGAAGGTTGCTCGATATTAACAAATTCATTAAACCCAAACTGACAAGCCTGTTAAAGCAACCATTAGTCTCAATCTTTATGGATTTGTGCCCCAAACATACCACATAACACCAATCGTGGGTACTGGGTTGGGGCACAGATATGTTTTCCAGCAGATGTTAACGATGATTTATGACTCACATTTCTTCCATGTACTATGGCACTCGTACAACTCATTTATGCTGCATGCTTGCAAGAGTCATTCCACCCACCCACAATGCCAGGGAAAAGCGATTGTCTCTGTGGATCAAAGGGAGCGAGGCTTGGAGCTGTTGCAGGAGCAGCACACAGGTGTCTGGAGCAGGGGATGAGGAACACACTCATCTGCTAAGGCCCACCTCACCAAAGAGGCTCTGAGCCTCTCTGTAATTCCTTCCCTCATTTCCCATCCCAAGTTATCATCCCGGTGGACAACTGACCCGCAGCACATCAATGTGCCCTTTTTCAGGTAGGGACCATGCACAGGCACAGGGCATGAGCCCCAACCTAAGTGCAGTCCAGGGCCTCAGCACATGGCAAACCTTTTTTCTTTCTCCAGTAGAAACTGCCAAAAGGATCTAGGAAGATGGATAACAATTTGCCCAGGAGAAATTTGGCGAG
The DNA here is from genome assembly GCA_013397815.1 of Aleadryas rufinucha. Lineage (NCBI taxonomy): Eukaryota > Metazoa > Chordata > Aves > Passeriformes > Aleadryas > Aleadryas rufinucha. The sequence goes on along the minus strand of VZTH01017527.1, from coordinate 193,010 downwards.
GACACCAGTGTAAGTGTTCCAACCCCTCTGATAAACTACAGCTTTAGGTATGCAGCAACGGTGTCTGACTACACAAAGTTTATTTATTTGCTGTTTGATCTGGGCTTTTTTTTCTATCTGAAGGACAGTTTCTCCTTGTCTCCATCTCATATCTTTGGGAGATCTGATCCAGGATAACAGAAGGAAAAGCTGGTTTCCACAGTATTATTAAGACAAATTACGCCAAAACATGTGGGAATCTGTATTTGAAGTACCCACATTGCTGAACATTCATTTTCCTTGTTATCTCCTCCTTTTCCAAAGGAAATGGTTCTGCCTTCCACCTCAGCTGAAACCCCCATTTGCACAGCAACTTCAGAAATCTCATTTATACTGTGTAAGGCTATCATGTTAGACATTCAGATTTGGATCTGGAAGGTCACACACTTGAGTGAACATCAAAATATGACACCATTATGGTGGAAATGCTCTTTCCATTCCTTAAAAAACTGTAGGAACCATTACAGATACAGAGACATAGAAAGATAAAAGTTTTTACAGAAGCAGCAAACCCTTTTAGGCTCAGGCTAGCCTAGGTTTAGCCCAGTTCACCAAGAAATCCTTCTTGAAGCTCACATAAATCAATTTTAGACAAGGATCATGCTAATTTTCACCTTCTTACTTGTCCACACATGTTTCATTTATCTCCAAAATGACACTTCATTGTCAAAGGAGATCTCATGAGTACTGTAAAGATGTGCAACTCCCATCACAGTTCACTGACATCCTACCACACCATTTATGGAGCACTGTCATCTGGAAAACGTTTCTTCCCTGCAGTAGTTTACAGCCTATATAGAAGAAAAATGTTAAATTTGGAGTGATGGAGACTTTCAAGTAAGAAAGAAACTCAAGGTTCACTTTAATCCCTAGGTCCCTGGGAAACTCAGCTGCCAAGTATCTGTCCTACCCAACAAAGAAAGCCAAAGAATCCCTACTCCTACGTGTCACTGTCTTTTACCAGTCAAACAGAGCTAAGCTTTAGCTGGATTAAAGCAAAACTTCACAAACCACCAGAGACGCATTATCAAACAAACCCTTAGACAGCATGGAGACTGCCATGGCAGGATCAGATAGGAAAGAGACAGATCAGTGTATCATGCTTTTGTGTAACCAAAGAGTAGTATGAAGTAGCAGCAAATCATCCATTTTATTCCTCCACCCTCCTCAGGGAACACATGTCCCAGTGAATCCAAATCCACTTCTGCGGATCTTTCAAGAAACCCATGGAAAACCTGCTTCCTCCTTGCTCTGTCGCCAGTAACAAAACCCATCCCCAAAGCCCCCAGCCAGCCTGTGGTAACCACAGTAGGAACCATAACAGGACATAGATTTCTGTCATGTTAAGCCTGCCCTGTACCAATGCTGATCAATAAGTTTTGTACTGTGCCTGTCATCTGCATAGAGGTGCCCACAAAAAGTCAGTGCTTTATCGACAACTTCTGCTGCCACTGTCAAAAGAATGACATGGGACCGAAGACCAAACCAGAGTAGCCACCAATTAAAACCCACTCTATTTTGTCAAGAAATGCTCTGTTTCAATTAAGAATGGAAAGACAAGTAGACAATAAGCCACAGCCCCTTGTTCTGTGAAACAATATACTGGCAAACACAGGAAAATATTGTCATTGGAAGGCTGCTCAGGCAAGCAGTGCCCCTCTGTGACAGTTGTCTGTATTCATCAAAGCTTGCAGCACACAGGACACTCACTCTAGTTCATCTCACCAGCGTAAACTCCTGCAAAATAACACTTATATTCACAGCAGAAAACAAATGAGCAAATTAGGTGACTGTTATTTGAGAGGACTGAAGACAATATTCTAGAACTTCTTAAGGGCATACAAGCTGTAGCCCTGGCTGAAACAGCCCCAGAAAATTCTGTTATTTGGGAATGTGGGTAGAGTTCATGGTTTGTCTCGCACTTTGCTGAATCCCTCCATTTGCTCACTCTCTCTTCGTTCAGTCCCGCGTGTAGTGGCTGAGTTCTGGCACCCTGTCCAAGTCTCCCCATCCTGGGAATACCGACCCCATTGGTTCTGGAATCAAAATGACCACACGGCACTTATAACATTTCCAGACAGACATAAATACACAGATTAGTCTTTTCTGCATTTTTCCTCATAAAAACAACAGCAGCTTCGAAGCGCATTGGCACAAGCACTGAGATTAAGTATTGCAACCTGCTATTGTTGGCAGGGTTGCTCTGGCTTCTTCTGCTTTCCCCACCTCCCTGTAATCCTCTCTCCTCTTGGAGAGTAGTTAAATGCTATGTCCATTCATGTCACCACGGAGTAGTTTTGGCAGATGCACGCCCCAAGGCTGGGATGTTTTTACGAGAACCGTTTTCATATTTCACTGTTTGCCTGGCTGATCCTTTATCTGTTCTAGCAGTTATACAACTAAACATACTGAACCTTCTGTCAGATGATTACATATTCCATGTTGAATTGCAGGATATGGAAATCCTGCCAAACACAGTCCTGATCTAACTCTGTCAACTTCAGTGTAAAGCTAAGAATGAATTCGGACCTTAAACTCCTTTACACTGGTCTTTGAGAATAAATAGAAGCAAATCATCAGTAACATGTCTTTGGTTTTTTGCATCTGTGCCATTCTAGACCTAAAGGCTCCTGTGGATGCCCTTTAGCTGTGAGTGATGGGCTTATATATACCATCCCTCTGCTCGGAGGTGTGTATTGAGGGCGTTAGATTCCCACAGTCTAAAGCTGAAAGCATTTTGGTCTAGAAGCAGTGGTTGCCAGGCTGCTAAAGAAAAAGTAAATATGGCAGTAGCAGATGGAGCCCTTCCCTTCACTCCTCGCTGTTGACCCGGCAGAGCCAGCAGGGAGGTGGAGGTGAGGGAGGGAGGAGCAGAGAGGGGCTCATTTCCCGTCTCCACCTGGCAGCATCCTCCCGGTGCTGCCGGCTCTGGCTGCGCTCAGCTGCTCCTGGTAGAAAAATTCAGGGGATTTTTCAGCTTGCATTTAAACATCCCCGAGACCATGAGGTGTTTGGGGTTTTTTATGAGGAAGAACTCCTTCCTTTTTGAACTCATGATTCCCTGGAGAACTGCTTCAGGAGGAAAAAGCTGATCTTATCTATTCCCCTATCATTCAGCTATTGCTACTGACTCAAACCATTAATACAGCCTGAGGGTCTGAGGTGCACCTGATCAGAAGTGAAGCAGACAACAGATCACTGTAGCAACAGCTTAGGAAGGGATTTTCTCCACAGGAGAATCCTAAGACAGAATGGACACATGGAAAGAAGGAAAAGCAAATGTACTCTTCATGTTTAAAAAATAGCTATCAAAGTGTTCTGTAACTTAGATTTCAAGATTTTTTCACAGAAACTCTGAGTCCTCCTTTAGTATTGCCACCTGGACACCTCGCAGACATTTCAGCTAGCTTATCATGTGTTTATCTTATATTTTCAGTGCTGTTACTCTGATCACAGCTGCCCACACACAACCAGCATTCTTTTGTATTAAAAGCAGAGAAGGGTTGTTTATTTATTAGGGGTTTTTTTCTGTGTTTTGACAAGAGTGGCAACCTCACCTCCTACCAGTGTCAAAACAGCATAAAAGAGGCCAAAGCAAAGGAAAACTCACTCATAAAAAGGTGGGAAGTTTTCAGCAGGAAAGTTCTTCAAAAGTATCACAGAGAGTGGCTGAATAATCATCCTCAGCATCTCTGGGTGACTCACACACTGAATTTCTAAAGAAAAAGTCGTGTCCTGTTAATATTAGCTTTTCAGTTCCTCAGTCCCCAAAGTTGGGGGACCACAGAGCCATTCTTCTCCTCAAACCATTTTTCCCTGCATGACTTCTGTGCAGCCCCTCACTATCCCAGCTTCTCTGGACCCTAACAGTAATTTCTGCTCACAGCAGATTTAATGAGGACTGCATGTTGCTGGCTATTTAGTTGGCTGTGGCTATAATTAGACAGCTGACAAAGACTGGCTGGTTGTGTGCTCTTTTTTTCTGTGATTACATATCATAGTTGGTCTATGTGCAAGACAAAAGATGATTTTTCTTCTTTGTCACTCCCCAAACTCCTCAAGGGAGTTGATAAGAGTACTGTCTGCTTTCTGCCACTTACCTCACTACTAGCAAGAGGACATTGTCATCATTTCTAAGCCAATAAGTGTGTTGAAGTGACATATAGAGGAATTCAGTCAGTCTCCTGCCTATGCCAGCACTTTTCCCTCTTTTTGCAGAAGTGCTGGGGTTTTGAGGGGGGGCGG
>VZTH01017527.1:141447-188693 GCA_013397815.1 Aleadryas rufinucha | reverse complement strand
AAACATAAAAAAACATTTTAATTTTTAAATGCTATGCTTATTGTTTCATAAAAATAGTTGGTTGAACTGCACCTCCCAGTGCACTGTGATGTCCTCCCACAGCAAAGGGAAGCAGTGCAAGGTGGCAATTCTATGAGTACAGCAGGACAGAGAGATGGGGTCAGGCTCATATGAGAAAGTGTAGACATTAAGATGGCCTGACATAGACCTTTCTAATAATATTTTTCACCTGAAATATTTCTGCGTTTTACTCAAATCTTTCTATTTTTCATGCAGAAGACTCAATCTTCCCATGAAATTAGAGCCTTTTAAGGAAGGAGTCAATGAAAATGTTTTTAAACATAATGTGCTAGTAGAACATTTGTTAGTTTATTAAAATAAACACATTATCTTTAGTAATCACTCACAGTAAAAGCCTAGACTCAAAATCAAGCCAGAACATATATTTTGAGTGAGAAGACGGCATTTCCAAGACAGTTACTTTTCTAATCATAGGTCAGGACCCTACCAGCAACAATAAAACTATCTGTAAAAGTACATGGAGCCATTCTTCATCTCCAGTTCACCGAGATGAGCAAGCAGAGTATTATTACCGAGATAAATGGGTAAAACAAATTCCTGAAAAATAAAGACTGATTTTAAAAAAAAAATAAATCACGGAAAGACTTTTGATCCCTAGTCTGTGAAATCTCTCAGTGAAGGCAATGGAAATTATACTTGTGTTAGGACAAGGTTTCTACCCTACCAAAAAAGGCCATAAACACAGAAAAGTCCGGTGACAGATACTGGCACGCCTCATAACCTGAGTTTGCTGTGGATAACACCACATCTCTCCAACCAGAACTTGTCCAGAAAAAGATGGAATTTTTATCCCAAGAGAAGCAGAAGCCCCCTATAAACTTCGCACTCACGCATACAGAATGGAAAGGTAGCCCCTCTGTGGACACTGGCCAGAAATGGCACTGCTAACACTAGGCTTTATTTCATGGCATCAGAGCGAGGCAGGAGTGGAAGTAAAGCCTACGAGGCTGCAAGAAAAGCTCCATCCTAACTATCCTGTAACCAACCCAACTCCAGCTGCTACACATTTTCTATCAGGTTGCTTCTGGCAAGCGAACAACAGAAAGTAACTTATTCATTTGAGCAGCTACCACCAATTTCTACCTTTCTTCCTCTGTCAAGAATGCCCTGGCTATTGCTTAGATAGCACACAAACAGCTTTCCCACCGTCTCTCCTGCTTCCTTCCACTGTTCCATAATTCAGTACAGCACCTTGTAACGCTCAGAAGTTATACCCCAGGGTATCATTCCTGATACCTTCCCAGTCCCCCCCAACAGCTGCCCCCACTTGCCTTTAGGGCAGACCTCCTCACAAGTCAAGCGGGTTGGTAAAAATAGTTCTCCCTGTCTGCCCCACTTCTGATTCATGGTCCACTTAGGTAACGTCTCTTTCAGCTACATGGAATGGCTGGGGCCTCCTGGACCCCAGGGACATTACATCCTCATAAATACAGAGATTTATTTACAGATATAAATCAAGACACAACGTTTAGAACATGCTACAGGGAAACAGTAAAATGCAAGGAGAAGGAAAGAAGAATAATCAAAAGTCGAGGATTCTGGCCAAATTCTTCTTAAAATAGCTCTTCCAAGACATAGTGAACATTGTATCAAACTCACATAGGATCTTTGCTTCTTCGTGACTCATTTCACTTGAGCTGGAGAGTAACAATTTCCTCCCTAGCCACCAACTCACATGGCTAAGACTAGGTGGATAGAGCTCAACCTGTTGTGATTGATCAGGCCCCTCTTTAGGGTAAACGATGCATTTCATCAAACGCTACCGTACATCAAGATGTCAGCATCCAGAAAATCATCCTCTAACACACACGGACTCCCTGCACACCCACACACACCCATGCACGCCCAGCCCGGTGGTCAGATCATCACCTGCTGGTGTTAACATGCACACAAGCAATTACAGAGCAGACATCTGCTCAGGATGTTGCTCACTGGATCAGCATCTTCGCGCTGAGATGGCTGCAAGCCTCTGAAGCATTTATGTTCTGACTCTGTGCTGTCTACTAGTGCGGGATGGTTTGTCTGTAAACGTTCCTCATGCTGGCACAGCATTCATTGGTGTGGATTATGCTGGTTCTGGTTCAGAGCTAAAGCAATGATACTGATGGGGGAAAGTCAGCCTTGTGCAGACAAGATGAAGCCTACTTCTTTCAGTTATCGCTAAGTGGGAATTATGGAGTCCTGGGTGGAAGAAGGTTTTGCAGATTTTCCTATTAACAATAAATAAATAGTGTCAATACTATGTTCTGTTTGACAAAATAGGCACCATCTCAGAGAAATCAAATAATGATTTGGAAATTAAAAACAAAACACAGGTCAGTTACAGGGTCTCATCTCAATTATACTAAAGTTTTAAAATGTTCCTCAGAATGAATGCCAAAGCAAAGTTTGAGTTTTCACTGTGATTTCTGAATATAGACTGACGCAACTCCCTCTGAGGGCATTGGTAATATCTTGAGATTGGCCTCGAAAGTAATTAAAAATTAAACTGGACAATGTTTGCCAAGAGGTGGTAAATGCACTTGCCAAGTCCCTGGTCCTCTGTCCTGGTGTGCTGGTAGCACAGGAGCACAGCCCTGGCCATGACACTGCAGAGGTCATCATGCCCCAACTTCTGCACCTCTGCACCATCACACAAGTGCCAATTCTTCCTGTGCCCATCAGCTACAAAAAAAAAAAGCAAAAATATATTTGAAATATATGTGAGCTAGACATTACTCTGGACTTCACCATGCCTGACCTCAGGTGGCCATGAATAACCCATGAGTATCCCAGCATCTTCATACATCCAGTCTAATGGCCCCTTCTCTTGTGGCTAAGAGCCAGGCAGGGCAGTGAGATTTTCAGGATGGGCTATGCCACGTGTTGAACTTGGACCCCTTCTCTGTGCCACTGCCACTAAATATTGCAAATAAGGGGAGAGAGATTGGGAGGAGAAAGAGAGAGAGATAGAGAGAGAGAGAGAGAGAACAAGCACTTGTATCTAATACACACACAACAAATTTTAACTGCACAGTTGTCTAATGTTGCCCACACCAGCAGCTGGAGCCCCTGCACTGGAGCTGGACACAGCAGAGGCTGCACCCACTGCAGCACAGCCCCAGTGCCACAGCCACAGCACCTCAATGCCAGGCAGGAGAGCAGCACACATGGCACCCACAGGGGCACCCACTCATCCCCAGGCCACCACAGGTATCAGGCTGATCCCAAGTTCTCAGAGGCATTGAGCCCACAATGGACAGTACCACTGGGACGTGTGTGTGCTCCATGCTGAGGTGGAGGCGAAGTGGGGAGCCAGTGCCAGCACCCAGGCTCCTGCTCACATTCGGTGCCTGTGCTGTATTCTTGCCCTGAGCAGATATTCCATGCCTCCTCTCCTCAGACATGGTGCTATATCCTTATCCTGAGCAGGTGTTCCATGCCTCCTCTCCCTGGACATGGTGCAGCAGTGGCTGAGCTCACTGGGCTGCCGTGGAGCCGGGAGCAGGGCGGGAGGAGGGAGGGATGGCTGACACTTCATTCAGTGTTTGCAGCCCTCCTCCAAGGCTCAGACTTTGAAACAAGACATTGGCAGGACTGCTCAGAGAAATGATTTCATCCGTGTATGAATTAAGCCAAAGAACACAGTACTTGTCCCTTTGGTGTTTATTTTAAAATAATTATTACATGTTCCCTTTTCTTTCAGGAACATTAAACACAATGCTGCACATGACTTTGTTCAGGAGGGCTGCAAATGGCTATGATGGGGGAAAGCTGGTGGCAAGTACAGACATATGCACTATGGCAAGTACTAAAAAAGTAACTCCTCATTCCCTTCAGCCTGAGGAATGCTGAATTCCAATACCATTTTGGGGAAATGAAGATCAATAATAGCTAGCAGATTTATTTGATTGTTGATTTTTCTAGTGCTGGGCCACCAGTCCTGTTGTATTTTTACTCTTTAAATCGAGAGCAGACCTTTGCTACCAAGTGCCAGCATTTGGTAGCAAGAAAGGCTGTCCTCAAGCAGCTGTCCTCTGAAAAACATGCCATGGTTTGAAAATGGTTGCAAAATGTGGACAATGTGCACAGGAGTTATTAATGTTTGCAAGAAAATGTGCTGCTTCATCTCCATTATGGTCATTAACCACAGCTGTGGTTTTGCAAGCAAAGAATTCTGCACTCATTCTTAGAGCTGAGATTTGGATTTCAGAAGCAGAGACAGGTATTTCCTAGAATTCCTCTCCCAGCTACAATACAAACATATATAGACACTGGAAAAAGACTTCCCTTTATCTTAATGGACCTAGCACACAGATTGCAGAAAGAATTTAAAACAGGGGTTTAATGTCAGATGTTTCATATGGACCGTATTTCTCACAGTGAAAAGGGAATATATACTTTTTTTTTTTTTTAAAGGGAGACAATACGCTGTCCAAGAAAACAAAGCAAGCCAGCCAGCTCTACGACCATTTGACTGGGAGACAGCTCCAGAGTCATTCCAGTACTGGCAGTACAGCTAAGCCAGAGTTCTCCTATAAGCCAGATGACACACTTGGAAAAATATATTCCAGAGCTTGTTATCCATCCCCTGCACCTGCCAAATTTGCCCATATGGGACCACAGGTGTTGGCTCACCCCAAGGAGGAAATGGATGAGAAAATGCAGCAAGATGAAGAGTATCAATATCTCAAGTGAGTATCATCAAGCCAGTGCTGAAGTTGCTACAAGCCAATTTCTGATGAAAGGATTGTTATCTTTAGAAAGTCCAGTCCAAGGAAGAGGGTGCTTTTAGATACCTGCATTGCCAGATATTTAAAAGGCGAACATATGAAATGCCAATCCAGCTTGGGATGCTCCATTTTCACACACATATGAACACAACAGTTGTCAAACATTTGTGGGCACAGGTGCTGGAAAGCACAGCCTTCAGCTTTGGTGGCACAGGGCCTCTTTTGGGCAGTTGACCATTAAGTGATTCCCCAAGCGCTGTTAAAATAACTCTCCTTACAGTGGTGTGAACAGGCCAACGCATTCACCCCAAATTCCAAGCTGCCCCTCTCTGGAAGTTGTACCTCTGTGCTGGTGTAGCAGGGTGCCCAAATGAAACATCACACTGGAAAGCAGAGAGCACTGCAGCATTAGCATGGCTGTGTGGAGCCGAGACCAAAGGGGCTGGGGGTTTTCTGAACCACGCAGATGTAACCAGGGAGGAATTTGCTTAGCACCTGTGCAGGTCTGATCTTTCTTCCAGGAGAGTGAACTAAAGCAGGGTTGTCCTTGACTAAGTGCAACATACCTGAATTTCAGTTCTAAAGGCTGGCCCCAGGCTGCTGGCTGCAGATGAGTCAAATCCTGAGCAGCGCACGGATCGGCACTATACTTGTCATTGGGAAAAAGCATGGGAATTTTAGCATCAAAAGTACAAAAGCCCAGCACTTGAACAGGAACAGCGTCTCTTACACTGCCGGCTTGAGCCATCCAAAAATTGCAGACAGGTTCCCATACTCATGAACTGAGTATGGGAATTAGCTGAAAATTAGCTAATTCGCTGAAAATCACACCGCAAGATACGATTTTAACAACACATTTGGGGTTGATTGCATTTGCTGTCTAGGGTTTTTCTTTACCACTGGGGTCTACTTCCAAACACTTCCACAACAGGAAGGCTCACAATGTGTTATTTTATGCTATTTTTCAAATGAAAGCTGAGGTTCTTATGCAGTCATCTTAACTCCAGGAGCTGTGTTTTTTAAGGCACACACCAAATGTCAAGAGACTCACAATAAAATCTCAAGAATTGGCAAGATTGCCTTCGCTGGCTTTGGGGAATGAGCAGGTTGTTGTTGGAGCCACACATTAGAGGGAGACACACTCACATGTTCTTAACCAGTGAACTGTGCACTGAGGTGTAATGGCAATCCGCCCAGCACTGACATAGAGCAACAAGAACAGGATGCACAAAATTCCCAGGCTCTTAAGCTAATGGAGAAGCTTTGTTAGTTTCACTAACAAGGGAATCAATGACATAACCTGTCGTAAACATGTTGGGGCCATTATATACACAGTCATGAGATATATTTAAACTATAAAAACCCATTTAATAACCAAAAAGACAGCTGTGTAATCTGCACATTACACTCACAAAAAGGAAATAAAAGTAAAATGAACTGGAACATGTGTGTTTGGAGAGAAAAGGGGTGAGAGAGGACTGAAGACCACTCAGAGGAATCTAGGACCTAATTTAGCAGGGAAGCACTCCTATCCTCCATTCTCTCTTGCTCTGTACGAACCCTGTTTCTACAGGGTTTTTTGATTGGTTTTTTTGATAGAATTACACACACACACAATGGGACAATTTTCAAGTACAAGGAGTAAGCTGGGAGCAGGACTTTATCTTCTCTGTTGACGGGGGAAAACAAATGTGTGCTCTTCTCGGCATCCAAACGATCTGGCTACCATCACTCAGGATCAAGACAAAGTCCAAGGAACACAGTGAACTAGTCCTTAACTTTCTTGCATTGAAGTGCAAACACTGAGACACAATATGGCAGAAAAGAAAGGGACCTGCTCTCTTCATCTATCTCTGCCTTTTGTCTTAAAGGCATTGTAGATTTACGTGCAACAGGAAAACTGACTCAAACGTATTTAACTAGGACTATGCACACAATGTATTTGGGGTATGGAGGTTTTTATAAATCATATCACTTATGTTTTGCCATCTCTATGAAGGACAGGTTTAGCTCTGTAATAACTCACTGAGGTTTTGTCAGGATCAATTTACATTTGTCAGATGCTCTGCAGTCTTCAAACAAAAGTCATAAAAAACAGCACTGCACAAGTATTTCATCTTTTTAAAGGTTATGATTTATAGCCCATAGAATGGGAAGAATAGGCAGTGGAGGGGGATACTTCTGTCCCAGCTGCAAGCACTGATCTTCTCAAGAGAGGAACCAATGTACAAAACTCAGCAACATGTATCCTTAATACTAAAATAGAGATGGAAAAACCCCTCAGAGGTGCCTAAATGTCTGTATCTAATTTATGGGTAATTTACAATGGAAATAGATGATTTAAAAATGTATACAAATTGTATCCTTGCACATCAGGACAGATAGATAGTTTAACTACAAAATAATGAACATGAAGTGTCTCTTGTGAGCTGCCAGGTAGACATTTTGATTGCCCAGATTTCATTAAACTCAAACCAGAGAGAGCTTGAAGTCTTCCAAACATTCTTTAACTCTATCAAGTGTGTCAGTGCTCTACAGCCGATGACAATATATTTCACCAGAGTTGCCAAAAAATTGTTTAATTTTAAGCAATGCCTGTATTGCATTACTTTTACAAGTTGAGCCAGTATGTAGGGCATGATCAGCTCCATAGAAGAATAAACTCATTGTCAATGTTTTCTTTGCATCCACAAAACCAATTTCACACAGCCATTCCTTAACCAAGGAGAAAGACGACAAAAGCAACAATAGAATCCCTGTCATGTCCTTGTCTCCTCTAGCCCTCAAGTCAGCATTGCTTTTCCCAGCTTTGCCAATCAGACTCAAGCGAGTGAAGAGTTACAGAGAATGTCTGTGCTGCCAAGAGCTATTTCCAGTGGACTTTGATCAAATGATGCTGTAATCCCTAATGGGAAGCATACTTCATTTATAAGGTATTCTTTGGTGTCATTCCCAAGGAGCAGGCATACGAGTTTTTGAACAACAAAGCTCTTTCCCTACAGAAAGTCTGTGTGAGGGTAGCACTGCCATGTCCAGTGCAGGTGTCCAGGCCTGCCCAGGCCAGTGGGATTTCACTAGCCATTGGTACAGTCAGAAAAGGCCAAGGGGGTCAGAGGCAAGGCTTAGCTCTGGAATTCCCTCAGCCACAGACCTTTACCCAGCAGCAAGGACAAACACACAGCAGTGTACTCTGATTTTATCTTTTCCAGTGAGGAACACGACAGCAGGCTGTTCTGACACTTGCACTTTCATGCAACTTTGTTGAACTTAAGAGACTTGGGTTGTTCAGAACAGTATTTTATTTTCCCTGAAGGTTTATTCCGAGACCAAGGACAATTAGCTCACATTTTAACAAGGAAGCAATTAAAGTGCATGACGTTCATAAAAATGATTTATCGTGCTATTAAATTAGGATGAAAATCATCAAAGTTCATAATAGCCAAAGAGAAACAAATACAAATTAGCTTCATACTCGGTTTGTACCCCGATGCTTATCGGCCTGAAACGCGTGTATTTATTCTCCAGTGCTGCTGTGCAATTTCGTCATTGTGTCTGGCCATTTGGAAAACCTACCATTTTCATTCTGTGCTGAATAGCAGCCCTTTAAATTGAAAAGTCTTAGACAACCCTTATCTGCTTAAAATTTCCTCTAAAAATAGGTTAGGCTTCTAGAGTTAAAGGCATTTTGGGCACCCCAGGCAAACCTGTTAGAGTCAGGTGTACCACTGGACACAAGGAGAGCCCCTTGCCACCCAAAACCCGCTGCTTCTTCAATCTATCCATTTGTCTATGAATTTACAAAAAAGACTGCTCTCATAAATAATAAAAAATCTATTCTTTTTTATGTGCCTTCACTTTTTTATTAGGTTTTTTTCACTGTTTTACATTCAAACCAAAAAAAATTAAGATTTTTTTCTGAAATAGCTGTTTCAAACCAATACACTTTGCTCCCATTTTCTTCCCTAGCATATTTGGAAATTGCAAAGATATCTATTTATTATGAGATATAAATACGTTAATAAGTCCTCAAGAAAAGAAGAAGCAATGAGAATATGTCCCAGTGGTAGCAATATAGAACCAGAGAGGAGTCTTTCTACTACTGGCTGCCTCTGTGATACTAAGAAAAATTATCTATGTCTTTGTTTTGTTGGTGAAATTACAACATATTAACTTCTTCGTAACACTTTTGTCTGAAAAACATTTGGGCACTTCTATAAAGAAGCATTTTGTTCTTTTAGGCAAGGTTTCTCAAGCAATCAGGGTTTCCCTTCCATACCAATATACAGAAGCCCCTTGTAGCAGCTTTCTGCTCTTCACTAACATCTTTCATAAGAATCCTTCTGGCACCTCACTGCCAGCCCCTCAGATTCTGACCAGAGAGCAGCTTCAAAGTCTGGCAAAAGCTGCATCCCTTCAAAGGACCAGTTTGCACAAAGTTTAGGGATCCTTTCGTGCTATCAGATACTGTGAGCCTGCTGGCCCTTCCTGAGGTTACAAAGTGATGAGAAGATACACCTAAGAATTGCAAATAAGGCCTCCTGAGCAGTAAAATCATCAGGAAAAATCTATCCCTCAACAGGTAAGAGCCAGTTCAGATAACCTGCCTTCCTATCCTAAATTTGAAGCACGTGGGAAATTGAGCGCCTTACTTATTAATTGCTGGAAAGATTCCCGGTTTAGATGCCTGAACTCCATGTCAACAACAGAGTTCCTTATAGATTTAATTTAAGGGAATTGTTCATCTACTAGTTACATGTTAAATTGATTTGCTGAATAGGGACCTGTGTTCTAAAGTCATAATAAATTTCTGTTACTGGGGACACTGTTTCCCTTACTATAACTTGGTAAACATTTATTTATTAAAATTTGGATTACACAATTTGCAAGTAATTTTCATAGGTTCCTTAAGAAGGCTCTTTCATGACTTGGAAAGCATCATGCATTATCACATCAATGCAAAGAGAGCTAATAAGAGCTTAAGCACATCTGTTTTCTAGAAAGTAATTTTTTTTTTTTAAGAAAAAGTGTTTCAATTCCCCATTTCCTTAGCAAATCAGCCTTACTTTTTTGAAAAAGAGAAGCATTAAATGCTGTGTCTCCATGATGAGTTCTAAATAGATATTTTCAATGAATTATCCTGATTGAGCTGCCTGTCAAGATAATGGTATAAATTGCTCCTTCAATCTACATTTACAAACTGATTTGAACAGCCTCAGTAGAGACTCAGACAAAAGTTAAAGGAATCTGATGTAAATCAACAATGAGATTAGTGTTCAGCTCTCCTCTCACAGGCTGTGCTGCAGCTGAACAGACTCATGTTACAGTTTCTTTTCTGTTTTGCTTTAGTTTCCTTATTTCAGCTCTGATTAAATTTTAAAAGTATGAGTGGCAAGCTAGAAAGAGTGTTCTGAGATAGATAATGAAATATTTCCAGAACTTCAGGTACTGCATCTTAAAAATTTGCATTCACTAAGTGAAGGACTGAATTTTACATGTAAGAGATGCATTCAAATGTTGAAAGACACAAAAAAGGGATTTTAAAACCTAAAAATTGTAGTGTACTTTACATGTGACATGGGCTTAAAAGGCAGAAGTATTGCAGGTCTTATTAATGAACCTCAATCTCGTATAGAAAATGTTATTTTTAGCTTTTCACTTCCCTGCTATAAAAAAAAATACTTTTTTTACTGTGTTTAGTTTAATTTAAATGACTTGATCATTAGAGTGATCCCCATTTTATTTTGTTTGTAGTTCAGAGGATTTAGGTGTTCTAGTAACTTTTAACAGCATGTTCCAATACTGTTTTACCTTCTCAATTATTTTACAGCCATTTATAGAAGAAAAAGGAGTAATAATAATTGGATATAAATCTGCAGTATTCATGTTCTGAAAAATGATTAGAAGCCTTGAAAAATGTTGACATACCTCACTGTTCTGTTTTGCTCTGGTTTAAATATCAGTGTATTTATTAAAGCTGGTTGGAAAATTTAATCACATATAATATTTTCTTTTTCATCAGATGTGAATTCTTTCCAGGTTTTTCAAGACTCTCATTTTTCTATACATCTCAGAAAATCTGTATTAAATGAGGTAGGATTTATTCCAAGTTATCCAGTGCATATCTTCAAAGAAGTATGTTATGCATATATCTTTTAAAATAACTTATTATGTAAATAGTCATTAATACAGAATAGCTGGGGAAAGATTACTTAAAAAAATGTTAGTCTTTTAAAATGCTATGTGAGAGAGATTTAATGAACACAGTGAATATCCTGAGTTATAGTTCTATAGTTATAGTTTGTGCAGTATTTTATATTCATCAGATTTAACTCTTGAAGTTATTTTCTATGGTTTTTTTCATGGATACATGTTATCTATTGTTTTCCATAGCCAGAAACTAATTCCTGAAGGGCAAGATTTTTTTTTTTTTGAACTTGCTGTGTGATACATGATTCTCCACTGCAAATAACTCGTACGTGTAGTGGAGAACCATCCACGTGTGGATGCTCAGACTCTGATCTCACAGCTCTGGGCACAGAGGACAGACAGCTGCAGCCACCCGCGGCTCCGGCACAGGACCCACGCACGGAGCTGCCGCAGGAGCAGGACCAGCTCCATCACCTTCAACAGCCAGTTCAAGGTCAGGGGGAGTTCTGGGTGCAAGGAGTTCAGAAATAACCTCACAGGTGGTTCTTAGACATTAAGGGTCTAAAGGGTCTGAGGGTATCCCCTCCTTCCCCCAGCTTTAGGGATCTAACTGAGGCTAGTTTGGAGCCCTGCCACTGTAAATTCCCAGTATGGTCCTGGAAGAAAGACAGGCTTCATCTCCACTTGCAGAGCAGAGGCAGAGCTAAGACTGGGCATGATGTCTGGAGAAGCTGACCTCTGTTGATGCTGTGGGAGTGCGACCCGAAGAGATGCTTGCTTAGGCACTTCCAGAAATTTCCTACAGCTCGGCAGAATGGATCCAGGAATAGAAGTACTTCAAGAAAAGTGGCACATCTGGGTCATGGATTTTGCCAAAGATGCTTATTACAGGAGTGTTTATATAATTTAAGCCTGGAATGAAATCCTGCTAGACATACACTCTATTATTTTTTTTACCCTCTGAGCAGATCTCCCATCAATGTCTGTGGTGGTAACCCAAGGTAAAACCTTGGTTTGTAAACACACAGAGGTTGAAGTACACAAGCGGTCCTTCTGAAGTCAATGGACCTGGCTTTTTCAAGAGGGATTACTTGGCATGTGTGTAATGAGCAGGACTTCAAAATGGTGATGCCCAAGCAAAGGCCAAAGGCTTTGAAAAGAGAGGAGACAGAAGCAATTCAGTTCCTCTCGGTGAGAGGAGGGACAAATGATTGCAATTGCTGCTTGAAACTGTTCTTGCTACCCAGGAAGCTGCCAACTGCCTGCCATTGCCTGAAGTTGCCCAAATTCAGGGAACAGGGGGGAACACGGCCAGTCGTTACAGTGATTTCTCCCTTGCCAAGGGAACTGAATTGCTACAGCTTCATGTGGGCTCACACCAGAAGAGACAAAATTCCCAAATGCCTCAAAAAACTGCTCAGAATTGCTATTACATCAATGGGAGTTTAACTTTGGAGCCTTAATATTCTTCAAATACAAAAGGTTTTGTGCCATATAGAAATTATATTATCAATGCACTTTTCTGGCAGCACAAACATATGCTTGTCACTTCTTTGCATATGTTTGTCACTTCTCCTTCATTCCAAAATATGGCTGGGGCCACGGGGGAGGAAGGCCATCAAGGGACAGATCTCATCTCAAGGCTACCATCACCTTTTTGCAGCAAGTAGAGCTTGCTAAACCCACCTTCCTCTAGCCTGAGGAAGGACACTCAGCTTGACGAGTATGTTCCTCATCAGGCCACTGGGGGCTTTGTTAAGTGGCAAAACCAAACAATCCTTTTTCATGTAGGCTGTGCTGAAAAGTGACTTTCCTTTTATAAACTAGGCCTGAGTCTCTCTCAGTCACGTCTGTTTTCTGTCCATGATCATTGCAGGGGAGGGAGGGGAGTCAAAGTGATTCAGCGCTTGGAGCCTCATCCGAGACTCTGCACAGCTTGGATCACTGTCATGTTGGGAGGCAGGAGGATGACAGGAGAATCTGCTAGCAGAATGCCTCAGATTGTTTGTCCTTGCACTTAATCCACTTTATATTTCCTCTCATGCCAATACTAGCAGCAACCAGCAGCTTTGAGACACTGGAGGTTTTGTGTAGCTCTTGAACATTGTTTTGCTTCAACTTTTCCTCTCTGTGTTGGACTTCTTTTTTCTCTTTTGTGATATATGTGGTGGTTATGGAAGGTGTGCCTGTGAAAACAATCCTGACAAAGGGTTCTATTCAGTTCACCCAGGAATACAACAGGAATTGCACTGAAGGTATCCAGCTATTGTAAAGTCATGGAATAAATTAAGTTGGAAGAGACTTCTGGAAGTCATCTGGTCAAAGCTTGTACTCAGAACTTCAAAATTAGATCAGATTGCTCTGGGCTTTGTTCAGTCATGTTTTGAAAATCTTCAAGGATGGAGATTGCACAGCCTCTCTAGGCAATCATGCCAGTGGTTAACCACTGATTGTGAATGTTTTTTCCTTATATTGTCAGGATTTCCCTTGCTGCAGATTGTGACTATTGCCTTCTGTTCTTTTGCTATGAACATCTGAGAAGAGTTCAGTTCTATCTTCTCTGCAACCCTCCTTTAGGCAGCTGGACACAACAGTGAGTAGATGCTCCTCATGCTGAGAGAACCTAGATGTCTTGACCTCTCCTCTTGTCTCAAGGAATCACCATTTCCCTCAGCCTGCTGGCTATGCTTTGGCTAGTAGAGCCTAGGGCACAGTAGCCTCACTGGCACAGGAGCCCACTGAGGAGTGCTGTCCCATTTGGTGTCCACCAGGACCCCTACCTACGTCCTTTGTTGCAAAGCTTCTTCCCAGCACTCAGTCACTCCCCAGCCAGCAATGGTACATGGGGTTGCTCTACCCCAGGTTCAGGACCTCACATTCCTTTTTGTTGAGCTTTCTGAGGTTCCCGTAGGCCCCCTTCCCCAGCTTGTTATGTCTCTCTGGATAGCAGTCAAACCTCCAGCACACTCAGTGCTCCCCTCAGTTGGCATTATCCACAGAGGTGCCTGCCAGGCCGTCACCCGGGGCAGTGGTGAAGGTGTTTGACACCATCCATCCCAGTACCACAGCTGAGAGACACCATTCAGCACTGACCACCAGCCAGACCCCAGCTCATTTACCACTCACCTCCAACCCAGACAGATTTTCAGCCACCTTTTTATTCCACATCTCCTGAGTTTGGCTACAGCACCTCCCTTGCCTGTGGACATTAGTGTTGCTCTGTGGTTGAGGAAGCATTGCAAAAATTCGAGCACAGAGATCAGAGGCAGGAGAGCTGGGCTGTTTCCCAGTCTCTGCTGTGTGACCTTCAGTAAGTGTCCCAAGCCACAGAGACCAGATGCTACATGTTGTTTAAATAGGTCAGCCTATACCAAAGATTGTAGATGCAGCTGCATCTGGGGCAAAACTCTGCTTGTGAGACAGCTGAACTAACATCACTGCCAGCAACAGGAGCTCATGCCCAGAATTAATAAATAAATTTAAATCAAAATAAAATTTAAAAAAATACTTCTGTAAAGATATTCCTCTCCAGCGTCTAAATCTTAGCATAATGTTTTAGGCTCAAGCTTAAGTCCTCCTCTCTACAAAATGGTGACAAGATAACCTAAACTTGTATGCTGCAAGAGTGCCACTGGTGCCACTTCAGCGTTACATGTGAATTAAGAATAAAATATGCAATCAGCTATAAAACTTATAGTGCCACAAAACTCCCCTGGCAAGGTGATTTCAGATGAGGAACAAGCCATGGCAGTGACTGGATGATCTCTGTGAAGGCTGCAGCACGCAGGTATATTCATGACCTGCTGTGTTTTGAGTACCAAATAATATTGGATCAGCAGAAATTCGCATCCAGTGTCGAGATGCACAGAACTTGAATAATTTTAGACTACTCCATGGGATGTCACAAGGGCTACACGGGAGCCAGACTGATTAGAGCAGAGGTAGGATCAGAATTCATCTGCAGAAAGAGAGGCAAAAGCCTCCCAGCCACCCCATTGCCAAAAAGGGCCTTTTTCTCACCACATAAAGTCTCTGGAACATGATTGCCATCATTTCACATTAGGATTCAGGGAGGGGGCCAGGCACGTTTGTGCATGGCTTGCTGTCATGCATCCTTCTTTGCATGTGTTTTCTTCACACATTGGTAACACAGGGGAACATCCCAAACAGAGACAGCACATAGTCCCTGTGAATAGGCAACAGCCCTTCTCTAAGCCTCCCTCCACCTTACTGGCTTGCCTTCCTGACACCAGGAAATCTGGGTTCAGCCTGAAACTCCATGTAGGTGTGTTGAATGAAGCTGCAAAATAAGTTATATGGACACAACATAGATACAGCTCTGTATCTGTGGGGTTTCTGGTGAGCAAAAAGCTGGACATGACACAAGAGTGCCCTTGCAGCCCAGAATGCAAATCATGTCCTGGGCTGCATCCAAAGCATTGTGGGCTCCAGGTCGAGGGAGGGGATTCTTCCCCATGACTCTGCTCTCATGAGACCTCAGCTGCAGTGTTGCATCCAGCTCTGGGATCCCCAGCACAAGGATGTCGATGTGTTAGAGGGCCCAGAGGGGGCCACAAAGGTGATGAGAGAGCTAGAGCACCTTTCCTATGAAGACAGGCTGAGAGACCTGGAGCAGGGAAGGCTCGGGGGAGGCCTCTAAGCACGAAGGTCTCCAAACAGAAAGAGACCTCCTAGTAGCCTTCCAGTGCTTAAAGGGGAAACTTAACTACTTAAACTACTTATAAAACAGAGGGAAAGCAACTCTTTTACACTGGCAGATAGTGATAGGACAAGACAGAATGGTTTTAAACTAAGAGAGGAGAGAATTAGATTAGATATTAGGAAGAAATTCTTTACTGTGAGGGTGGTGAGGCACTGCAACAGGTTGCTCAGAGAAGCTGTGGATGCCCCAACCCTGGAGGTGTTCAAGATTGGATGGGGCTTTGAGCAACCTGGTCTAGCGGAAGTTGTCCCGGCCCATGGCAGGGGCTTGGAACAGGATGATCTTTAAGGTCCCTTCCAGCCCAAACCATTCTGTGATTCTGTGACACTCAGCGCTGTTTGTCCCTGCCTGCTGACACACCTATCCCGAGTGGGGATGCTGTATGCCCCGAACAGGCAAGGAAGAGGAGCCCCAAGGAGCCCTAGGGATCACTGTGCAGCCCCTGCGAGGTTGGAAAAGGAGGACACACTGCTCTGACAGCCATGCCGGCGGCAGGATCCAGCTTCCTTCCCTTGCCAAGGAAATTTCCTGGGCAAAAATCCCGGCACAACATCCATCAATGTGCGCTGAGGCAGAAACTGGTCGCGGCGGGCTGCGGTGCCCCGATCCCGGTGCGCAGTCCCGGAGGGGCGCTGAGGGACGATCGCAGCGCTGCGGCTGGCACGGACCGCGCTCATCCATACGGAGGGGAAGGGAGACACCTAATGGGAACCGGCGCTAAAAGCGGCGGGGCCAGCGGGGTGGAGCGGTTTGGGAACGGCTGGGCAACTACCGCTCTGAACACTGCTTTTGGAAAGACGTACAGCCGGGTAAGCTGCTGTTCCACCCCCACACCAAAAAAATATTATGTCTGCAGGTGACAGCAGCATCCTTCACTTGATCAGCCTGGATACCTGGGGACAATCGGCATCAAAACTGTTTTCCTCAAGAGAACAAAAGGACACTGCACCTTGCCCTCCCCTTCACTGAGGGCCGTGAGTGCCCGGTCCTACTGAGAGGTGGGGAAGTTTGACAGGTCCCACAGAACACAAAGACTCAGTTCCTGTAGTGCAGCACTAATTTAATCCACTAATTTCTGACAATAGAAAGAGCACATAAGGTACCAGTGACATGAGGCAGTGACCTCATAGATCATCTTCCCAAACAGACCTCCACTCACAGGGAGGCTGAGCCTGGTGAGTTGCAGATACTCTCGAGTTACCCAGCAAACATTCCCTACTAATCCCTTGCAAGGGTCCCTGGCAGCAAGTACTGTTCCCATTTTACAAGTTTTATATCCCCAAGGGGATGAGGGAGGCTGCAGCTCATCAGACTGATGGAAAGAGCATTCACCCCCGACAGCAACATGACAAGAAGAATTAGCCAGTGAGGCCAGGCAGTAGATCACCTCCACAGCCACACAGGCAAATTTGGAGAACTCACAGAGAAGAGAGCAGCCATGCAATCCATGGAGTGAAATCGGGAAGAAACCTCACAGATCACTGTTAATGACAGCTGCTCAGCAAGGAACAAAGTGCTTCACACTGGTCATGGGCCGAAGCCCATGGTTGTCCACGCTGGCCATCATCTTAGACAGATGCACAGCATTAGCTTGCCAGGGATTTCAAGCTTTTGTAGTCCTAACTCACGTTGTGGTAACCCGAGATAGGAAATAAAAGCGACTTCTTGCCAGCATTCCTGGATACGCTTCAGGGTGAAAGCTGTCTGCTCCTCTCTGGCCAAGCTGTGCCTATAACTGTGTGACTCTGGGGAAGCACATGAGTGTTTTTGTGGTGGAAATGTGACTCAGCAAGTTCTGTGCTCAGCTGGATCCTGGAGGCAGCCGTGGGTGTCTGAGATGGAGGCAAAATACCACCAACAGGCTGATGACAGCTCCATGGCTGCCCACTGGTGCAGGTACCTGTGGGGAGGAGGACGGGGGATGCCACAGTGCATGGCAGAGAGAGCAGAGATGCTGTAGAAAGAGATGGAGATTAATATTACAGGTATTAGGGGTAGTCAGGGAAAAGGGTAAGAGAAAGAAAGGAGCACAGGGCTCCTCTACAGGAGAACAGGAGAGGGGAAGGACACACTAACATATGTCCTCCTAAGAGGGAGCCAGGAAATTATGCTGATAATAGGTCAATACCTGTTGTGGAACTGACTGCAATAAGCATATCAACAAAATATCTAATTCTTTAATACAGTCAAGCTTTTTTCTTGGTTCCTGCCAGTGAAAGGCATGTCACCCTTAGCACAGGACACCAGAGGTAGCAGCATGGGGAGACACAGGTTGGAGCTTGGCATGCCCAGGGTCTGGGAAAGGTTTACTTTTGTTTAAATCTTGCTGAAATAAATGAGATTTAAGCAAGGGCTTAACTACTGCACTCAATAGAGATGTTTTCTTGAATCAGGTCCTTCATCAAGAAATGTTAATTAGATGTATTTCCTTCTGAAGACATCTGCCTGTGAGGACAATTTCATCATCTCTGAGATGCTCAAATACATTATTAACAAGGCTCTACAGTCACCTGGGCAGGCAGAGTGCTGAACCTCTCAGATCTCAGTTCTGCTACTGCAGATCATGACAAACAGTGATTTGTTTTGGTTTCTTTTTAAATAACCTCCTAAACAGCTACTTCAGTCCTGCCAAATGCAGGACTGCTCCTCATGAGAAAGATGGCAGTCCAGTATGGGATTCCAACTCCTTCATACCAAGACTTAACAGACAGCTCTGAAGACCACCACCATGCTGGTGTCACAGGCACTACAGAAACATGCAGTGCATGGTCCGCCTCCTCCACCTGCACAGAAAAAAAGTCATGTGCCTTCAGCGGAAAATAAACCCATGCAGTCAAATACCAGAGTGAGGTGGGGGAAAAGTCAGACAAATTAAATAGATGGATCAGATTCCAGCATGCCCCAAAGGTCACTCCATGCAGGGTCTGCTGGACGGAAGGTGGGAGCAGCGTCGCTCCTCCAGGGAGGGTGCCAAGCTACCAGTCCCTTGATGATTAATCCTGGGGAGCAGGAGGCAGTGGAGAACACTCTGCCAATTGTAAATGTGATGATGGGGCACTGGGGGCATATATATGCATCATTAGTCATCTGCAAGAATTTTGTTTTTGTAACCTCTGCATTTTTATCTGTCACTTCGAGCAATAAATATGCACTCCCGCCAGTGATTTGACATTACACTTGCTTTGGATGGTTGCCTTTCCCAAATATTAATAGTAACTCATTGTGGACACAGCATTGGTATTTAGTTAGATCAGACCAGCTTCTTTTAAAAAACAACTTTTCGTATAAAGGGAACAGATGTTTTTAATTTACACAAAGAACAAAAACAAAGTTCTATTGTTCAGTTATAGTGAACACAAACATTACAGACACAGAGAAATTAACACCAATTGCATGTTTTTTTAAAAAATTAAAAGCCCATTAAGGTACAGGTCTGCTTATTTGTGCTTTTTCCACCACTTTAACGATTTAGTGGCATGCAATGACAGCAACTGTTGCTTCTTGGAATTCATATGCATTTGAGTGTGGCATGTTTTAAAGATAAAAATGACATAAACACAAGGACAATTTCTAAGCACACATTATACAGACAATAATAATAATAATAATTACAATATTTTAATAATAACAGATGAAGAATGTAAACTCTCACAGTCCAGAGCATAAGCCAACTACTTGCTCATGGGGATAGGAAGAAATTGCCTCTTTGAGCTGATTTTTCTATAGTTGTTCCTTACAGGTATATTTTCCCCTGCACCATCTGCACAGGACAGTAAGGCCTCAACCCTCTGAAACATGACATGTGCATATGAAGACACAGACCAGTGGCATCAGTGAGATTATCTTGTGCCATGGTATGAAGTTCAACCACAACTATCTTTATATGGTATTTTACCCTGGGAATTCAAGAGCCTTTTGAATGCATTTACAAGCTCCTGGTCTGTGTGGGTGGGAGCAGAGCTCAGGCTCACCACTGTGCCAAGGTGACCAAGCTCATTCCAGAACAACAGTGCTACCCTGCAGGTAGAGGCCACTTGCACCTCTCTGTCTCACAGACACCCTGAGAAAACACTTCTCAGAGATAAAGCTTTACACCATTCCCATTTCTCACCTTCTGAACCCACAAAGTCTGGTTATCTAATTCTCATCTTACTCCAAGGTATATCTCTTCCCATGGGGAAACATCTCTTCTAGCATCTCCTTGAAGACTTGCTAGAGGCTGTCTCCAGCTGAAGGTCACATCTTAACTCACCTTCTTGGGCAGCTACTTCTAGGTTTAGAAACACTGATGTAACAATATTTCTGTCTCTATTTCAGGTTTGCCAGTCCTGCAGTTGCAAGAGGATGAGAAGGGCAGATACCTTATATTGGCTTTTCCCAACCCATAAGTATAAGCAAAGATTCTATATAAGCAAAGACTTGCTCAGGGAAGTTGTGGGTGCCCCATCCCTGGAATTGTTCGAGGCTAAGGTGGATGGAGCCCAGAGCAGCTTGATCCAGGGAAAGGTGCCCCTGCCCATGGCAGAGGGGTTGGAACAAGATGATCTTTAAGGTTACTTCCAACCCAAACCATTCTGTGATTTTATGATTCTATGAATCTGCTTTTGATACATTAAAACAAGACTTTGCCCCATTCCCTCTCCCATTGCTCACTGGTTATTTTTTTGTCCAATAATGGGTGCTATATTACTCTATCCCACACTCAGACTAAGTATCAAACTATGAGGCTTACTTCAGATCAACACACAGGACCCAGAGAAAAAAAAAACACCAAAAATATCTTTGCACTTTAACCAGTTGTAGAAATAAAGTTATCCTTAAAAGACCTGGGACAGAAAAATTCAAAAATCTTTTTCTGTAGTATTCAGGTAACCTGGGGATTTTAGTGCCACAGAACAACAGACACAAACACCATGACTCAAAGAGCTGGAGCCTTTTTCCACCACTGAAAGCAAGCCTCACTGGGAGAGGTGCTGCTCCAAGTGGCCAGTTTTAAACCCTCCATCACATTATATAATACAAAGCCCAGGTCCAGACCCATGCAGGAAAAAAAGAGAAACCAAAACATTACATTCAAACAGTACCTTTCAGCTCAAAAGAACCCAAGCCATGAATCATCTTATCCACCGCAGAATGCCATCACCTCGAAGGTGAAATGCAGCAGCTGTTTCTTACCCTGCAAGAACATTAAGATGGGTGCTCTTTTGCAGCCAAAACAGCGAGGAAAACTGAGTAGACAAATACAATAACCTGGAACACACAGGCTTATCCTCCCTACCTTTATAATGAGTGCCAGAGGAACTTTAGGGACCAAAAGCAGCTGATGCTTCCAGACGCCCAGTGCTAACAATGCTTTCCACAGTACTTAAGCGATCCTTGGAAGCCAAAAGCATTTGACCTGGACATGCTTTGCTTTGCTTGGTTGACAGTGAGGCCAAGAACTGGCTATCACACACTGACCACAATTTCTATGTCACATCCAAAGTCACTTCTGTCACATTTAGCACCACAATTAATGCCAGAAACACAGTAATCACAACGGTCTGAGTTGTCCAAAGATGCAGAAATTTGTCTCACTGCTTGTGGCAGCTAATTGCAGCTGTGTACCTGCCCTGACAGTTGACTGCTAATTAATAAATTGTGATCACGCTCTCTCAAACATGGCTCCCTCAGACCTTGACTCACAGTATCTCGGGGAGATGCTACATGTCTCTTGGAAGTGGCTTATCAAAATTGGAACTGTTTGCTATCCAAATAATACTGAAGTTTTCACTCAAAATTCAAAATCTCATTGTTACACCACACTCATCACTGTGGTATCCGAGTACGGCCATTTCCAGCAGAATTCCAGCCCCAGCTGGATTCAATGAAGAGTCACTCGGACGCAGAGTTAACACGGGCCAGGATCATGCAGTGAGTCCTGCGTGGGCTCATGAGAAGTTGTTGCAGAAGCTGGACTTCAGTTCCCACTGAATGAGAAAGGGTCTTGTGGCCAAAGGACATTAATTAGGAGATTGCTAAAGCCCCCAGGCTCCGCTCCAGAGCACTCACACAAGATGTGTGCCCTTGTTCCCTGCTGTGCAAAGTGAGCGTGTCTGGCAGGGCAGTGGTAGGGGTTCTGCTGTTACTGCATAGGTCCTCCGAGGGAGGAAGAGATCACGCTGATTGCACTGTGTCCTGGGAGGGGATGTGCCCCCTGGCTTTTGTTTATCCTACAGTGGTGTGAAGTGCACTGCAAAAACAATCTCAGTTCCACAGCACAGCTCTGCTCATGCCTGTGAGCCAAAGTAAGGTAAGAACGTTTGGGCAATGGCCCAAAATGGGGACAAAAAGGAAATTGAGCCCTGGGTCTAAATGACCAAAATGTCAACCTGTGTCCTGTACTCCTCACCCCCTGTGTCTCATCCATGCCACACAAGCTGTATTTTTAGCTCACCAAACCTCTCAGCCTTTCTTTCCTGAGTCACTTGCAGTCCCAGAGAAACAACTCGCATTAGGAGCAAAGACTTTCCCAAGCGATATGCTTGACCATTTACAGACCTGCACAGTCTGACTGATACAGAGATATCGTAGCACTTCTGAAAACAAGATGTTTTCAGCAAAACACTCTGTGATAATCAAATAAATCAAAGGGCAACCTAACTGGATCCACAAAAGCAAAATGTGCAGCTGCCAAAGTACTGCTGTTATCTCTGGCATGGCTGGGTTGCTGGGACATTTCACAGAAACAAAAATGTATTTCCTGTGTAGACCCAATTAAAATACCTCTGGAGAAATGTTTCATGTGTTCTAAAGACCTGAAGCCAGAGCTACCCAACTGGCCTGTAAGGAATGAGGATACTTCCCAGGGGTTAATGGAAAGCACCAAGCACCTTCTGCTGTACTCATTACAATTAGGCTCAGCAGCAGCCTCTGACCTTGCAAATATCTGGCAGGAGGGTGCTGTGCCCTCCCAGAGAGAGGGAGCTGCCTCCCGCTGCCGGGAGCAAGCTCTGATAACGTTGGAGGGCACTGCAGGATTCCGCCCAGGTGTCCTTCCACGACAGAAGCCACTGGCCTCGCCTGGTCCACACACAAGGTTTGGAGAAGACAGCACGATCTGTAAAAGGTAACCTGTACCCCTCCTCCTGGGTCTGACCAAATTCCATCTGCACACCTGGGTCTGCTTTACTTCACAGGGAGGAGGACTTTGCTGCCCATGCACAGGTCCCTGGGGACAGATGGAGGCTGTGGGTCACTTGCTATGCAGGTAACAAGACTTTGGATTCCACCTCCTTAATTTTCCATTTTGATCTTTTATTTTTTTCTCTCTGTTCTCCCTATTATTAGTTCATGTGCTTATACTGCAGGATCTGGCTGTTTTTCTTGCTGTTCTGGCTGGGACAAGGGAGGCGGATGGCTCCCCCAGGTTGGTGAAACATGATAAAAGCAGAGGGGGGAGAGAGGCAAGGATGAGAACTCGGTTATTTTGCTCATAACACGATGTGCCTCTTCTCTGCCCTCCAGTCTCAGTGACTCATCAGCTCTAAATGTGCTCCCACCAGGTTTTGTAGAGAGCAGTTGCCGCTCCAGAATTTTTTGGATGAAACTGAATAAACTCCTGCTCCAGGGAAAGTTCTTCCAGCTGGAAATCTATGGTGAGTTACAAGTGGCAACCCCAAATAACATGAAGGCTGGGGAATCACCTAAGCGATCACAGTGTCTGTGATCTGGATGCTGCTGCCATTTATTGATTATTGGTAACTCACCCCAAGGAACCTGCAGCACATCCTCATCACCCTGAGCCGGCCTCTCTCACCTCAGTTTGGCCACTACCCTACAGAGGAGTAAAGCTGGTGACTGCAACCACAGTCCCCTTTGCCCCATGCAACTACAGTGCTGGGAGAGGAGAAAGGATGGTCTGAGGAGGAAGGACTGACATGTGGCTTTCATTCTTTCCTCTGCTGAGCTCTTACATGTGTCTAGCAGGGAAAACAAAGGCGACATTGCAGATTGGATATGTCCTGAACAGCACTATGACAACAGCAATGTAGGCTGGGTCATACCCAGAAAATACACTCTCAATGAGTGCTGAGTGAGTGCTGCAGCAATTAAAGGACTTTGGAGGGGCTTTTTTTATTTCCTTTTTATTTAATACCACAATGGCATTTAAATATCATAATTCAGATTGGACAAAGGGGTTCCATTCTCTGAGGAAAACAAAAATCTTCAGAACCAAAATGAAAACCAGAAAATGTTCACATCAGATTGTAAAAAATATGTGATTTCACCCCAAACCTAATTAATTTCTCTTGAGATCAGTGCACTTTTTTTCTGGGTTATGTTTTTGTCTCATTTGATTTGGAGGCAGAACTGAAAAAATCAAGTACAGAAAGGGTGTGGGCAGAAAGGATAGCATTTATGAGAGTAACTGATACTGCTGGAAAAACCAGACCAGCCTTCAGGCACAAAATGCTGTTTGTTTCTTCCAGCTCTATCAGCTGGTCTCATAAAAGCTATTCCTTCTTCCAAAATTATTCCCACTTATCTCCTCAGCCTATCCCAGCTGCAGGCACACATTACTGAAACAGCAGTTCTAGAATTGTCTGACATACAGACATGACAGACAAATCTAGAAATTGCAGTGGCAGCTAGTTAAACCCTATCCATTTGTACAGATTCTTATGTCTAACCCAAGACTAAAATAGTTCCTTAATCAGAAGGCAGATAATTAACAAAATATGATGTTATTAACTCTACCATCATCAAGAGCTTAGCACAGCCAGCCCCTGTCATGTCTCTTACATGGCTCCCCCATAGGCTTCACAGCCTGCAGAGAGAGGAGCAGCAAACCTGGTCAATGTGTAGAAGTGCCCACCCAAAACAGGTCTGTGACCACATCCTTTGAGCAGAGTGAGCAGCAGATTATCATAACTTGATGATTTTTAGAAATGGATGGGCTTAATAGCCCATAACTCTTTTCTAGAGAACAAAATCAGGGAGGCAGAATTGTAGGTGATGCTTCAGAGAAACTCTCCATAATAGCACTTCAGAGAGGCAATGGCACAAGCTTCTGGATGCAAGGAAACAGGCACTGAAGTGCACATTATGTGTGTGAGCTTGAGTCATGCCAGACTGTCTCATGCACTCCTACACATGCCAGCACAGTGTCACCAGCTCACATGTCACTGGAGAGCACGCAGCCCACACGGAGAAGAACTGCGTGAGAGGGCCTCAGCAACCACTCTGCCCCAGGACTTGCCTTGAGCTTTACATCCCACATATCTTTCCCTTTTTCTGTAGATCCTTATTCTGGCCCTGTTCTGCTGGATAAGAACCTAGCATCTCGCTGTGGCTATGTCCTGTCAGAGGATGTGTGGGGCAATCCTGTCTTCCGCGCGTCAGTGCTCGGCTGCCATGTGGCCAACGAGGTAAGGCCCAGACATGGGCTTGGAAACAGTTCAGGCAGTACATCTCCTCCAAAAATACAAGATTGAGATAGTATATGACATCCTAATGGCATGTTTTGAGAATACTGAACTCAAGGAACTAGTGTTGGTAGTAGAAATGAATAGGCAATAGCTCTCTGCTGTGAGGTTTGTTCAGTGTGACTGACATGGGATTTCCTCTCTCCATGGAATGACACTTATCCTAATGCTGCTGAGTAGCTGCCAGTTCTCAAGCATATCCTTGTAGCTGCTGATTTGCCAGAGAGTTTCTTGAAAGCCTCTCTGGAAAGAAGTAGGCATCTGCCTGAAAAAGCAATGTTTGCAGTGTGATTCTGGCAGATCATTTTCTGGCTTAATTTGTATGGTAATATGCCTGTTAACACATGCCTAGGAACGTAGATCACACATGTCTATTAGACCCAGATTTGCCTCACGTAACTTTAGCCATCTAAAAGATAATGTCTAGTCTAAACTAGTTGTTTACTCTTCCACAATAGTCAATGGAGAGAAGCAGGCATCTCCGGAAGGTGATTCACCCCTTCCAAAAATACATGTAAAAGTGTAGCCTGGGTTTCCAATTTCCAAATGTTAGTTGAGATGAAATGTACCCAAAACCAGAACAAATCAGAGTAGAAACTTCACTGCTTGTCCATGTTTAGTCTGGTTGGTCCTGGAAGCCCCACAGAAAAAATATGGTAAAACTTTATAGGCAGAGGTTAACTAACAAGAACGGGGGTGTACAGTGTGCTGTGCAATGACTTGGATTTCCAGGCTGGAAATTTCTCTGTAAAGGTTTTGCCTTTTTCTGTAGAAAAATACACATATATGTCAGATAGAAGGACAGTCCATGGCTTTGTGTGTGGCTCCTGGGAAGCTGAAGAACCAAAAGGATGTTTTAGTGGAGTTAGTCTAGTGTTAAACACTAAACAGCATTTGTAGGATGGATCTGAATACTTACAGAAAAACAAAAGTTCCAGTATTGTCTCTCCATGTGGATACACACAGACTCACAAATGGGAGAAATGTGAACCTCACAGTAAGGTAGGTCAGATCTTCCCTTGACCAGCTGCTCCTTTATAGTGTGGCAAGAATAGTGCTGAGATGGGGTCTGAGGCAAAGGCTGTGAGTGCTGAGGCAATGTCCCTGGCTCCGAAAGACCCTGCACACAAACCACTTCAGACAGGGTGGTGTGCTGGAGGACCTGTCACTGCAGCTCTCAGCCTGCTCTCACCATTATAAAACACTGTCAGAAACAAGACACTGGGCTGGATGGTCCCATGCAGCCACTCCTGGAACCTTCCACACCATCTGCTGAATTGCCTGTTTCTCTTCCCAGGCAGATGAGCTGTTTTCACTGACTGTGAACATCAAGGTCTCCTCATTCTCAAGCATGAGGGCAGCTGTCACCTACACCTACCCTATGTACTGCTCCTATGCTTCCTGGGCTTCAAGAGAAATTTTGTGCGAAGAAAACTACATGGAGGTAAAAATTTTCCCACTGGAGGCAAGGCTACATCCAAGCTCCCTGCCAGGCACAACAACCTCCCCAAATTCCTTTCAGAACTTCATTGTACCCCATGTACCAGGCATAAAAGCAACCTGCTGATATTTAGCAGAGTGTGTAACTGTAGATCTGATTAGTAACATATTTACATGCCATAGATATTTTGGATGCAGTGAAACTCAGTTAACTGTACAGATGAAGTAAGACAAGCCTCTGCAAGCAAATCAACAGAGAGGCTTAAGGCCAGGCTCTTAAGCTCATGAGAGTACCTTTTTGTCATAAAGTGCTGCAGCATCTGTGAGAATGTCATCATCATACCTGACATAATAAAACCTAGAGTTTGCAGAGCTGCATCTCTGCTGCATCACACAACTCACAGGACATGACTGTGAGACAGGACCTGCCTCCTACCAGGTGGTACAATTGGGCTGCCAGCCTGCTGCCATCACCTGCACACCGGTGTAGAAATGAGGCAGTGAACAAAGCAAACTCCATTGCTTTCTGTGCACGCCTACAACAGGCAGGACAAAGAAAGCATACTTCTCCTGTTAGAACTCGAGGCTGTGCAGTCACATCTGGGTGTTGTAACACACTTAAACCACGGTACAGATGTCTGAGGGAAACACTGACTCCAAGCTCAGTGTCCTCTGACTGTCCTCTTTCCTTGCCTCACTCTGCAGCACACGTGGGCAAGATTTACACCACAGCACCTACCTTAGGTACTTAGGGATCCTGAATTTTCAGGTGTTCAGCCTGCATGGGAAGAGGGAACCAGTCCTGTTAATGCCAATAACTTGCTTTCCTCTATCTCCAATGGAGAGACCCAGATGTCCCTGAAGATCCCAGAGCAGAATCTAGTTTACAGCTTACCAGATATGAAGCAGTCCTTTAGGTTTACCTGGTTATACACAAAGTGTTCCCACCACTATAAATGCCATGGTTTTAACTTTCATTTTAAGGCCACATAAATTACTGCCATCAAGAATCTCCATGGAAACACTTTAATTGCCTACAGGGATTGCAAATTGCTAAATCCCGATAGACACTGCTCCCCATGCCTGTAAAAATACTGAAGATCTGTTTGCTCCCACTGCTCCCAAAGAATCTCCTGTGTCCCCAGGTGTCAGTGAAGACTGATGTCCCAGCTGTTTCAAATGACTACACCGTAGCATGGATGTCAGCACTGCCAGAGGTATGAAGGGGAGTCTGTCTTAACAGTTCCTAGCCTGCCTCTTCTCTCTCTACTCTTATGAGTCATTCTTGGGGCATAGCTCCATCTCTGAAAAAAAAGGGAGATGACAAATTTGCCATCAAGTACTGAAAACCTCTCAAGTATTTTTAGACCTCTAGACTGCAAAAAGATATTTAGGTGGGAGAACAGAGTCATATGCTTGTTCCATTAGTGGAAACTGAGTTCAAGACAAACAAAGGTAGGTGGTTCTTCACACAATGGGTAGTGAAGCTGTCAAACTCATCACCAAAAGATGTTGTGGCTGCTAAAATCTTGCTTGATCCCAAGAAGAGTCTGGAAAAGTTGACTGAAGAGAATAAGTCCAACAAGACATACAAAATACAAAGAAGCTACAGATAGCTCAGGAGTCCCTGAGATGAAAAATATTTGAGGCTGGAAAGAATGAGTGGAAAATGGTGACTGGAGCATCTCTCTTATGAGGAAAAGCTGAGGGAGTTGGGCCTGTTTAGTCTGGGGAAGACTAGGAGAGGATCTTACCAGTGTACACAAGTATCTGAAGGAAGAGTGTCAAGCGGATGGAGCCAGGTTCTCCTCAGTGGTGCCCAGAATTAAGACAAGAGACAGCAGAGAGAAACTGATCCACTGGAAGTTGCACCTGAACATGAGGAAGAATGGAACAGATTGCCCAGAGAAGGGTGGAGTCTCCTCTGGAGATATTCAAAAGATGCCTGGACACAATCCTGAGTAACATGTTCGTGGGGACCCTGCTCAGTCAGGGATGTTGGACTAGATGGCCTCCAGTGGTGCCTCCCAACTTTAACCATTCAGTGATTTTGTGAAATATATATGCTTTTCCCACTTCTCTCATGTTCTACTTGCTCCTTATGCCTCTTTTCCTTTTGACTGTGCTCCCATATGGCCATCATTTCAGGGCACTCTGTTCTAGGCCAGTACAGGTATTGCACTCTTCTTTGACACAGTGTGGCTACACACTATAAAAGGTAGTCTGTCATTTGGCCTCTGGGTTGATCCAGCAATCAACAGACATGGAGACAATCAGTTTCTTTACAGCACAGGTATTTTGTCCACAGTGGATTTGTTCAAGGCCACCCATCTACATTTCTTCCAGGGCTGCTAGAGGACTATCTCTAAAGATGCCTTAAAGAGCTCTAGAATTCCTTCTCTTTACACATACATATCTATATATATATATCTCAAGGGTATTTCTTGCCTGAGATGAACTAGTAGCATCCAGTATAATTCAGTTACTCCCACTTCTAACAGGAAAATAGGTGCTACAATATCATAGTTTTTCAAGAGACTTTGGTAGACCTAGAACTGATGTAGCTCATCTCTCTCTTGCAGACTCAAAATGTTGCATACCAGCAATGGCAACTGATGTTTGTTTCTCCATCAGGGAGAAAGAGAATAACAGTAAGTGATGCTGTAAAACTGGGCTACAGCTTCAATAACACCCTGTCCAGAGTGTACCTGCGAGCGCCCTACCACAGCAACGAGTCTGATGTCAGCGTGGTGAGTTGTTGATCCCAGCCAGACACAAAGCTCTGCTGTTCCCACTGCCTCTCCAGAACATCAGCTCTCTTTTTCTGCCTGGGCTCAAACAGGTCAGTGGTGTAAATATGAACATGGTCACTTCCACTTCCATGTACAGGCAGCGGTGGCTGCTTTTGCTGATTGACACGACTGTTTCCTGTCCTGTTGGTAAGGATCTCTTCCTTCTTCACCACCATCTAAGGATAAAAATAACCACCTAAGGAGCTAGCAGACAACACAGTCCTCCCATTCTCACTAAGAGAAGAAGTTTACAAGCTTCCCTCAGAGCAACATGAGCTAAGAGTCTGTGGCTTTAGTCCCGGACAAACACAGTCCCTGCTGTGACACTATATTACTTGTGTTCCTGGTGCAGTGTCATGCCTTGTCTCTGGTTTCTCAAAACCCCCACATTAGATACAGGGAACTGGAAACAAAACTTCTATAGAAGAGCCAAGGAGCCTTCCCTGGACTAATCCCACAGCCTTGGCTCTCCTCTTTCATACAACTCTACGCAAGGCATGCAGCTCTGCATCCTTGGGACTCCCCTAGTCCTTTTGTCTGGAGAGGCAGGACTAGGCTGGCTTTTTGCAGAGAAGTGGTGGCTGCACCTGGCTCTCACAGAAGAGTATTAATGTGAACAAGTGATGAGGAAGCACGAGGTTTTAAGTTGTCGTGACCTTGGAGCCAGTATTTCAAGGTCCAAACAGGTTGCTCTGTGCACTATTCCTTTTGCCAGTAAGCCCTGGGACCAGGAGGACAACAGAGCAGGTAGCTGGGAGCACGGCTGCCAGTTCTTCTGAATAAATTAATGATTCACCTGAAACTGGTGATTCATGTCTGCTTTGAGTGCCAGGGTCTCTGTGACAAAACAGCCATCATTTGGCTAATATCCTACAAGGTGCTGCATCACTGAAAGCTGTAGAGATATCCTGGTGAAAGGGAATCAGGGAAAGGCAGAGATGTGACTGACTGGTAACTCCAATTGCCCCTCCTCTGGGACTGTCTGTCTAACTCCACAGATGGCATCAGCTTCACTGATACCACGCTAACATGGACTGTGCCAAGAGTTATCCCCACACTAGTGGTTCAGGAATCCACCTTTCTGTCTAAAAGCATTGTAATGGGAGTGGATGATCAGGTCATATTAAATCCAGAGGAGATGAACTACTCACTGGAGCACAACGAGACACACATCAGAATAATCATCCCTATTGGAGCAGAAGGAGGCAAGCTAGAGGTTAGTACGAACCTGCCACGCACAAATACGTTTGAGGGCTTATACTATGGATGTTTCCAAATCATGATAATTCTAAATACTGATTGGTTGATTGTCGCCTCCCGTGGGGGTTGCCCTGAAGCGATCCGGGGTCGACGGCTGTCCTGGAATCCTTTCCAAGACGCCTTTGCGACTTCTCCAGAGCAGGGAGGGCAACCCTTGCGAGGCGAGGGATGGTCTCTTAGAATATAGCCGTTTGGCTATATGAGTGATTTCAGCTCAGAGTGATTCAGCGAGTGATTTCAGCTCATAAGAGACATCCCAGGCAGGCCAGGGGACAAAGGGATGAGGAAGTCTGGCGCGGTATATTCCACAGGCAAGCTTTGTTGAGCCATCCCTGTGAAGGGGACCAGCAGCCAAGTTCTCCCTGGCAAACCGAGGTCCCTTCTGGGAATTTATGGGGAAAGCAGGGGGTGGGGGGGATGCCAGTTAGCCAACAGGATAACAGTGATTACCATAAAACAGAGCAATGCATGTTGGGTCTACCTCTTCTCACCGTAAGTGTGAGGAGAGTCCTTATCAGAGGAGACTGTAGCCCTCAGGTGTTTCTCCTGCAAGGGAGCACAGGGGGCTCCTGCATTGGAAGCTGGCAGCCCTCCTCAGTTGATGCTTAAAATTTGTAGATGGAGTAAATAATTGAAGAACTAGATGCTACTTCCCTGTGTTTCGAAAGCACCTACTCAGAAACTAAGAATTTATGATGACAAAACATGATAGAAGCAAGAGACTGCCTTTTGTTAGTAATCTATAAGACATACTAATAAATCAAGGGTAAAAGTATTCCTGGAAACTGGAATTCAATTGTCTATGTTGTTAAATAATGAAACTAGTCCTGGTTAATTCTGGCCTGGCTCAAGGAGTAATTTCCCCAGCAATTTCCAGACATAAAAAGACAGCATGATTTAGCATGGGCCAGGTTCTCTACATGTGGTTGGGGTGCGGTCACCTGCTTTGAACATAGTTTGTTCCTCATCAATACATAATTTAAAGATAGAGAGGTAATGTCAAAAAAAAAAGTTCAGTAGAATAGAATAGAATAGTTTGGACTGAAAGGCACCTTTAAAGACCATCTACTCCAGACTCCCCTGCCATGGGAAGAAACATCTTTCACTAGATCATTTTGCACAAAACTCCATCCAGCTTGACCTTGAATATCTAGAAAGGAGTTGGCAATATTTCTTAAAAATTACATTGGTGTGATTTTGACTTATCCCCTTCAGGAGTTCCCTTTCTGTGTACCGGACAGAACAAAAGATATGACTGGTAATCCATGGATTGTAAAAAAACCCACAAATGTGGTGACATGCTACACTTAATGAGGACACCCCTGAAAACCTGGTGTTTCCTTATTAAGGATCTCAGCAGTATCTGAGCCACACACGGACCAGACAAACAGGCCAAACTACCAAACAAACAAGCTTCCTTAGCAAAATCCATCCCAAGCTACACTAGAATACCATTTTCTCTTTCTAGTGTAAGAATTTCAACCATATTCAGTCATCTCTTTATTAAGCTACTGAGAATTAAGACTTAATCACACTTTTTACCTCCTAGAGCTCCATATCTGGTGGTGCATATGGAGTCATTTACAGTATTGACCTGTTTCTGGAGCACACGTGGACAGATGCAGGTTGGCAAACCACGAAGTATACAGTCATCAAATCCATCACTACACCTTTCATGCCACAAACACCAACTGTTATCAACAGTAAGTCATTCCTCTCACTGATTTTTACCAATCTTTTGCTGTGCCATACATTGCTCCACCTTACCTGTGCCACACATCTACATTTAACAGAATGTTCTCGACTCCCACTTCCTATTTGCTAGGCAAAGTCAAGATTCAAGTATCATATTACAAAGAAAACAAAACAAAACAAACAAAACAAAACGGAAAAAACCCAACCAAACCACCAACAAAACCCTTTAGCCTTAACTTAGAAGTTGCTGATAAAAATGTAAACATTCCTTTAACGTTAACGCCTGGATTTTTCCAGTAAGCACTGGGACCCTGGAATAAAGATGGGATGTGCAGTTATCACACTGGGAAGAAGAACTATCTGAGGACAGCATTCTTTGATGGTATTTTCTCCCCCAAACTGCCTGCATTTGATACCTTGGGAGCATACTGAAATCATTGTGCCACCCACTGCTGCAGTCATGGTTTTTAAATTATAGTTTCCAATGCATTAAGGCACTAAACATATTTGAAGCTTTCTGGATAAGTGATATAGAAAGAAAAAGGAGCCTCTTATCATATATTATGATAACTTTTTCATATTTTATGTGGCTGAACTAGATTCTAGATTTCTTTATAGCAAACGCATTGCACATCATAGTGCACCTCTAGAAAGTCACTGAACCCACTTCCTATAAAGTTGTATGTATTTGTTGTTAATCCCCTGCAGCTTGAAGCAATTCTCATGTGCTCAGAGTATTTCAGATCTGACTAGAACACAAACACTCATTAATCAGAGCCATTAAAGAGATGGCTGCTGGCTAAGTTTCCTGGAATTTGAATGGGAGGCCACCCCAACCGTCTTCGTTATTCGATCCACATCAGCAGTAATTTGATGTTCTCTCTCTGCAGACACTGTGCCAGAGGAACGGCTATTTAATGTTGTGTTTGGACACTTTCTTCCCGATGTCTCTCTGGTGGCAATCGCAATAGGAAATGTGCCATTTACCCTGAGGGAAGCACACCACCATGGCTTCAGGATTTATGAAACTCCCTTTTCTAATGGAACAAAGGGATTTATCCTGGAAGTCTCTTTTGATGATCCATATGTTCTAAAAGAGGTAAGATACAGCAGGCCACTTCAGCAGCAGAGTGGAGGAGGTGGGGCAGTCCCTCTGCAGAACATGGTCCAGCTTTTATTAACCAACAACACTTCCTTGATCGTAAAGGTGTCAGTGAGTCTGAGCTCATCCGAGTTAAGATTAGGGCTTTTATGTCCCCACCTTGCTCTCCACAGATCTCTAGGAGGTCAGTATCAAGTGCAATTAGATGGGATGAAATGTTACTTTCTTAAGTGCCTGTCAGCATGGCTGATGTCCGAGTGCACACCCAACAGGAAGAGATTTGTCAAACCTGTGTTAGATGCTGCCCCTTGAAACAGGAGTGTCTAGGAAAATAAATCAATTATTGCAATGCTGGCAAACACCAGTTTCCAAAATCCGGTAACTGCTAACCCACTGTTTGTGCAGAGCCATTTGACTGCTGGCACAGGCCATGTCCTATGTGAGCATGTTATGGGCAGGGTCAGGGTACTCTAAATGTAATTTTGTTAAGCTTCAGATAGTTTGTAATCTAAATATTTGTAAAAAGTATATACTCACAGAGGGATTTCAACCTCTCATTTCAGTGGGAGGATGCATAACTGCAAGTCCTCCACCACTCTTTGAACCAAACCACGCAGAGCTGTGATGCTGTTACACGGAACAACATTGTGAATGCACAGGATTTGTGAAAATAGTTTTCAGGCTGCAGTCAAACCACAGTCAAATTGCATTAAGGATCAAAGCAAGCAAAAAAAATTCTGAAGTATTTCTTTCAGGCTAAACACCAGGTTTTGCTTTGGGAGCACTTCAGTGAAGTAAAAGAGGATATTGAGAGGGATCCCTCACAGCATCTCCTCACACCTTCTATTCAACTGATTACTTACTGTCCTGGGTTCAGCCCACACTCTGAGTAAAGAACAATAAGGATTTGGACCTGGATCTCCCTCTACGAACTCTTTCACCACTGGGCTACAGAGGAACCACCGCTGTGTTCACTTGTCTTCATTTTCTGAAAAGGCACAACATTCTCCACATTTATCTTTGGCTGAAAGAGCTGTTGAATCCAGGCCAGATTTCTGAATAGTTTTAGGCCAGCTGAAGCGATGCTTTTGGAGACCCAGCTATTTGCAGCAGAGAGGAGAGTGTTGGAATAATTAGTGTTGTTCAGGATATACATGCCTGCCTATTCTGAAAGCTGCTGCAGCCTTACACTTCTCTCTCTTTCAGTATGTGAATAGAAATGAAACAAAATACACCCTCCTGGTTAACTACACCCTTAGCGTGGGTCCAGAGATGACACTCTATTATCATTCAGCAGAGGTGGAGTGTGTGCTTGCTGATATTGGTAAGCTTTCCCCTGACATGAACTGGTTTGCATCAACAGCATGGATCAGGCTGTCACTGAATGCAGTGAGAATATTAGAGTGAGGGTGAGAGCTTTGGGTAAAACCCCACCCCTCGATAGCTCATTGTTGGTAACAGCCAAGTTGCTGCTCCACTGATGGCAGCTCTTCTGCATACTGGCAAGACAGTCTGCCCTCGAGACACTGAGAGCAATAAAACAAGTGTGTAAAAGAAGTTGGCTTGCAAACTCAGTGAACAAGATGCCTCAGAACATGAACATACATCTACTGGCAAAACTTTCAGACATTGCTATAAGTTTCAGTTTGTCCTCAAACACAATTCTGCCTCTGCATCCAGGGCAGAATTTAACTGGCTCAAATAAATTGCTCTGATCTCCAAAGACAGCATTTCTGTAAGGAGAAATCATCCACTAAGAGCTGTACTTAGCAGGTTACTGAAATGGGCAGGAGGTCTGTTTGGTATTTTCTCAAATTTATTAGCTTTTTGTGTGCCACAAAGGTGACAGCCTCCTCACTGTCCTATTTTATCTTGGAAGTAGCTCTTGGTTCAGCTCAAAGAAGGCTGATCAAAAATATATTTACGTACATAGCTCAGCTTGCCTTACTGAAACAGGGAGCAGTCCTGGAAGCAAGCTGGCAGGCCACTGCTAAAGCAGGAGGACTCCCCATCCCACCAGATGTGAGCTGCTACACCCACTACACAGCCAAGCCCTGCAGACAATGCCAGCATGCACATAACAGGCTGCTGGGTTTTTCACCTGTGACAGGAATCTCTGCGTGGGCCAAACCTCACCACTCAAACCTTCCTTCATCGCTAACTCTTCACCACACCTTCTTCCCGCAGAAATACCAGAAGCAGTCGGTGCCTGTGATGAAGAAAACCTGTATCTAACCCTGCCCACTTTTGGCTTGCACCAGTACTGGGACCTGTACCTTGGTAACAAGCTCCTGAACCGGCACCTTGCCCTCACCAATGGGTATCTTGCAGCTACCAACTCCACACACCTGATCTTGCAAATACCTCTGTTTGCTGGGGGAGTCATCTATGAGGTACGGGAGCTGCTCAGCAATGCCTTTTTTAACGCACATAGCACTGTTTGCTCTCACAGAGTCCTACAGTCACAGCCTGTAGTGCTGTGGTGTTACACATATTGGAAAACTTCTGGAGGGAGGGAGTAAGCCAGAGCAAGTAGGACAAGAGGCATCGGACATGGGCCTTTCTGGTAATGCCATGTATTATGCAATCTGCAGTCCCCACTTGTCTCTAAAAGATATGCACCAAGTCTTCAAAAACAAACTCCTCAGTGTCTTTAGTAAGATGAGGCAAAATGTCCCATCTGCACTGAGCCAGAAACAATATTTTAATATAGCTTTTATGAAAGAAGCTCTTTTAAAGGAACTTTTTTGTAGAAATGTTAAGACACGGCGGGGGAAAATTGATGCTGTAATAAACATTTGAACTATTCTACAATAATCAGCCAAAATTTATCTCCGTGACAGTGAGTGATTAATTCGTACAAGAAACCTTCTGCCCCCATGTTGCATCAGGCTCAAGTCTTCACACTGACTTAACTCTTGTAACTTGTTAGTATTCAAGTGGCACAAGCTAAGGAGCAGAGCTTTGTACACATGGATGATGTACAATAACAGGAGATTTCTTCCATCTCCTCCTTTGCAGGAAGTGTCCTTTCAGAAAATTAAAGCAAGGTTTGATGTCGCCCTAAGGAAAGTGAGAACTATGGAGACCTTACAGATGTTCTCTGTTAGCTGCAGTTTTAATTCTTCAGCATTTATAAGTAAGTTATCAGCTGATCAAGCAATAAAAAGATGTGTGACTCTTTCCTTGAATACTCACTCATAATCAACTCTCTGACTTTCTCAGTTTGCCACCCAGATGGTACCATAATGATAGCTGCCCAAATGAAGACAGTTCCTGCCATTGACATGAGTAAAACCAAGCTAAGAGACAGCTCCTGCAAGCCTAGAGAGTATAATGAAGCCCATGCCTTCTTCAAGTTCCATGTCACTACCTGTGGCACTTCAGTAAGGGTAAGCCCATGGCCAGAGCAGATACACCAGGTGGAAGTCTCTGCCTCTCCTGCATTTTCTCTTTTGTTCCCCTGCCCCAGCTCCTGAGAAGAGTCAATTTATAATGAGCTTCCCATATGCCCAGTTTGAAGGTGATCACATCATTTATGAGAATGAAATCTCTTACGAGAAGGAGACTCTTCCAGGACAGGGCATACCGACAATCACAAGAGATCCAGACTACAGGTAGGAGCTGCTGCTCACTGACACTGCTCACTTGTGTACAGCTGCTGGGAAATAGATGCAAGCACAAAAATTGCTGTTTCTTCTATTCTAGACTAACAGTCCTGTGCTACTACCAAGCAAAAGAAACCCTAGTGCTCGGTGCCTTCTCCAGTGACCCAGCCACACGCCCTCCCTTTGGCTCCGGGACGATGGTTCCGCGTTCAAATACCGCAGGTGGGCGATTCCCTTCCTCCACTTTTAAACCTCTCTGACTCTTTCGGTCCCAAGTTTCCTTGTTAACACATGCCCTGCTTTCAACTAAAGAACCTCACTAACATTTCCTTTTCTGCAGCTTACAGAAGGGTAAGACAAGCTCTGAATGTAGTTTCAAGTGTGTCCAAAGGTAAGTGTCCTCCTATGGAAATCAGAGAATTTCCAAACATGTTTTGGTTTAAATAAAATTAAACAACAACAAAATCCCCTGACATTTTCTCGAGATGAATCCTTCATGGAATTCTATGAGCCCAGCATGGCAATACTCAAACGACCCATGGAGCCTGTGTTTCTTGAAGTGGAGCTGAAAGACGAGAGCCCCAGTGTCGAGTTATACCTGGCAAACTGCTGGGTAGCCAGATCTCCAGACTTCAACAGCACCCCAAGATGGAACATCACTGTGGATGGGCAAGTAGTATTAAATGTCCAGTGCACTCATCAGCAAAGCCTTAATTTCTGATTAGATCTGCTGGTCTTTCCTCTCAAATAGGTGTGAGATTAATGGCAGTGAGTTTGCTGCAGAGTTCTGCCCAGTACCTGTTAGCCCCAGGGTGAGACACCCTTCTCACTTTAAAAGGCTGGCAGTAAGGACCCTGACACAGCAACTGGAACAGGTAGGATTGAGTGAAAGGCTCACCTCCTACTCATGGACTCTATCCTGGAAGTCTGGATGATGCTCTTAGACATATGGTTTGGTTGGAGATAGTCCTGCGAGGACCAGGAT
Organism: Aleadryas rufinucha; assembly: GCA_013397815.1. Classification (NCBI taxonomy): domain Eukaryota; kingdom Metazoa; phylum Chordata; class Aves; order Passeriformes; genus Aleadryas; species Aleadryas rufinucha. The sequence continues at coordinate 150,681 of VZTH01017527.1, read as the reverse complement.
GTTGGATTTGATGACCCACATGAGTCCCTTCAAACCTGAGATATTCTCTGACTCTATGCTTCGAAAAATAGTTGATTTAAGCACCTCACAGACTTAAACCCTAGCCAGCATTCAACTCAACTACCCTGACTGGTGCACAGCTTTAATTTAGTTCTCTTCTTAAATCTCCTCTGCCACCCAATTGACTTGAGATTGGACTGGCTGGAGTAAACAAAAGAATTTCATAAGTAAATATGATTTTTATATGGTGGTTCTGGCTTTGTGTAGGATCAGATTCATAGCACTTCAGCTCAAAATGTCTACAGTAGAAAAATCAACTTATATGTCCCAATATCCACATGAAGTTCAGCTCTGTTGTCTCCCATCCGTCCTAGCCACTCAACCATCTCCTTAGGTGTCAGTCCAATGGGCAGAGAAGCAGAGGCATGTGGGTTTGGCCTTAAAGTTTGAGATCCTGTTCTCCTCTAAGGACTAAGCAGAGCGAAAAAAAATCCAGGACAGTCACCTGAGGGTACTTTGCTCCTTGTGCACCCAGCTGAGGGAAATGCCTGTCCTGACATGTACTGACATACAGCCGAGGTGTGTTCACCCTGCCTGGGCAGCTCAAGTAACTGCATCATTATTTACTCAGCCTTTCATAGGCACCTCAACTCTTGAACTTGCTAGAAATGAACATGATGCAATTCTGGCTTGTGCTGCTTCCTGAGTGTGCAGCTGCAGCAGGCACCAGATTGAGTTTCTGTCTATCTTCAATACACTGCAGCACGTGAGGTTTTAACTTCTCCTGTCTCAGCCTCTCAGTTACCAAACTGCCTGAGGGCTTCCTTGACACCAACTTTAAAATTCAAGGCAGGTTCACCTAGAAGGTGCCACATGGAAGTGTTCAGAGAAGCCTAAGTCTAATCAGATGTAGGCTCTGCAAAAGGACAATAAAAGATAAAACAATGCTCTGCAAAGTGGGATTTGATATGGACCAAATGGCACTTTTTCTTCTTCTTTTCAGGTATATGTACACTGTTTGGTGGCAGCGTGCTCTCCTACCAACACACAACCTGGCAGCACCTGCAGAGGACAGTGCAGCTCAAGCAGGGAGAGAAAGGGTAGGTGCGGAGGAGAAAAAGAGCCATTGCAATGCACCCCTGACCTGATGTTTCTCAGAGATTTAGGAGCTCTGGATTTGGCATATGAAATGCCTCAAGCATGGACTGTGAACACTGATGCCACCTTTAGTCCATACTTAATACACGAGCACTTAGCGTGCAGCATTGTACGTATTCTTTAAAAACTGCACAAACACACTGTGTATCGTTCTCAGCCTTTCCAGGTCACCATTCCGACAGTCTCCAGGGCTATGTACTTGCTGGACCAGTACGGATTGCTGCTCCAGATCTAAGATGACACACGTAAACTGAATTTGGTAAGAACACCAGGCCCTGTGTACTCACCCAGAGAAGTTACCATGCTTTGTGACACAAGCAATGCAGGGCCTGTCCTTGAGGACCTCAACAATAAAAGTTGAGGGACAAGAATGAGGGAATGGACATGGTTTGCAGTCCCATGGTCTCAGCTTGAGCCCATGAGAGGGGAAGAAGGAGAGCTCCCTGCCAAGCCAAACACAGGTGGCGTGGCTCTGGAGCAGATGCCAGCAGCAGAGCAGGACATGTTGGAGTTGGGCCATAGCAGGCAGTTTTGGAGCCAGGTATTATTTCAACAGGTTTTCAACGGGTCTGCCCCCAGTCTGAGAGAAAACAGATCCAAAATTTTAGAAACAAACACTAAGGCACAAGTCACTGCCATATTCCAAGTGCTTTTGAATGGTTCAAATCCTCCAAACAGTAGGGTTTATCCTATAGCTTGATTCGCCCTCGGAGAACCAGAGCTGCTGAGCTGTCTGCTCCAGCATCACTCCTCACTTCAGCCTCTGTGTGTGTCTCCAACAGCACCTGAGGGCTCTGTTGTGCTGGCTGCTTTCCAAATGGTGCCACTGGACACAGGAGCTACTTCTTCCAGGAACCACCAGAACTATTTGCATGAAGTTTAAAGACCAGATGGTGGGACAGCACTGGAAAGTTCTAGGGTCTGCTAACAGGATCAGTAAATCTTGCAACCTGTTGCCTCTTTGAAGTGGCTACAGAAGAAAACTTACCAGAAAATGACCCAAGGCTGCGAAATAACACTTCTTGTTTCTTCCAGCTGCTGAAATATGGACTTGCAGATCACTAAAATTATTCCAGACCTGATTATGGCTGCTTCTTGTAATATTTCATAAAATGACTGCCAATCCTCCCATCTGAATGTAAAGTGCAAATCTGAAAAGTCAAATAAAAATACACCAGAGCAATGTAAGCACAGAACATTTCCTTGCTAAAGTGCAACAGCAACCATCTGGTGTACCAACACTGGCTTCAAAGAGCCAAGCAATCGCTGCCAGCGTCCCTTCCACGTACAACACAAGAGCACAGGCTTCTTCCCATTAGTGCAGATGGATGTCCTAGCAGGAGCAAAAGTGATACCTGGTATTTTTGGTTTCTGTGCACACAGAAAGCTTTTGGTTTTTATTATGTTTTTTTTTTAGAGACCAAGTACAAACCTGACACACGACCGACCACCTGTAATCACTCTCAGGATGTGCCCACAGTGTAACTGCAGGTGTGGCTGCAGCATGTGTAGGTGTTCAGCAGCAGTGCAGAGGGGGCAGATGGCACACTCGTGCTGACAGCACACTCGTGTGCAGTCTCCAGAGGGTTTCCCAGATCCTGCAGCCCCTGCCTTCCTAGGCTGGCTGGTCAGTGCACACACGTGGCCTGCTTCCCAAAAGCTGCCACGTGTGTGCTGTCACGCCTGAGATGGCTGCTGAATAAAGCAACCTCTTAAAGCTGTACTGCTGAAGGAGTAAGATCTGTAAAAAGGAATGGGAGGGTGCTGGGCCCCAGGACCCCCCAGCAGCTGCCTGGGTGCTGCTTTCCTCTGCTGCACGAGCAGTGCACTCTGCTGTCCACAGCCCACACTGCAGAGCCCAGCAAGTTACTGCTCCCAAGCCTTTGCCAGGAGAGTATATTCCCTATTTTTAACAACAGCAACAAACTCATAAGTTTAGGTTAACTTTCTGTTAATCTAAAAAGCAGTCCTCTAGAAATTGGTAGTAGGGATGAAGGGAAAATAATAATGACTAAATGCTAGCTCTTCTTTTCTCAGCACTCTCAGACCACACAGGTGAGCATCAGGTCTGGTGTCACAAGGTTCACTTGTTTTCCAGCCTTGCAGAGTATATTCAGATAAACTTGTCTGCAGCAAGTGGGATATCCCAGATCTTCCCCTTTTGCCCTGAAAAACCAGCAGCATTCCATACCCATTCACCTACCACCTGACAGATGAGGAGACCTTTCTCTTGCACATACATTGGCAGGGAGATGGAAAAGGGGAGACAGACCTGCTTTTCCATTTCAACAGGCATTTCAGATTTCCACCTTCCCGTAGACAAGCCAGAGCAATTCCACGTACTTGGTCTCTGTCTCCTACATTGGTTGCTGTTCATGGTGTAGATGATGATTTTGGCACTGCATCTCATGTTGTGTCAGGGTTAGGCATTCCCTGTTTGCCTCTGAGGGTGTCTTTCCCAAGGTGTGATTCAGCCACGCTATTGCACAGGTGTATTGCTCTGCACCTACGTTCTCCTGGGATTATTCCTACTTCTCAGGTGTTGCAGATGGAACTTCAGCACCTAACTCCTGTCCAAGATTGCAGTTTTCAGGCCCATGGACTTAAGTGGTTCCTTGGATTAGCTTTCAGGAACCACTCTGGTCATATCACTGCAGTTAAACAAGCCTTCATTGCTCAGCCAGTGTGGAGAAAAGGAACTGGGAAAGTTATTTTAAATGCACATACAGAGGGAAAGTTATTTTAAATGCACAGACAGAGGCACACCAGAGTCCCCATGCTGGGGAGTCCCCAGCCTGGGAAGCACTGATCATCCTTTTCCATAGCAACAGGAGTCAGGTTGAAACTACTGTTGTGATGCCTGGGACACAGGTGGAGCAGCTGTTCCTTGCTGGGAGACAAGGATATCCTTCAGGCCCACTTCACATGCTCATTGTACAACACAGACACAAGTGATGAAAAACCTGATCATCATGAGCTGTAGGAAGCGATGCTCTGGACTGCATCCAATCCCTGCTCATGCACTAAAGGGATACTACGAGGAGAGTCTTGGAAATAATCTTAGGAAACAGACCAGTGTTCAGCTCAAATGGTCACAACATGCTGGAAGTGGGGCCTCCAAATGGACCACATCTCTCAGCAAACTTTTTTCATAGAAAGCAAACAGACCTTTCATTCTGCATGAAAGCCACTGGCTGGGGTCAAATCTGTTCCACTGATCCAGCCCCTCCCTCTGTTAAAAGGATGAAGCAGATGAACAGTAGTCTGCTGACATAAAAGAATAATGGATATTATCCTTCTACTAGCAATCTTCAGTTTTGAACATTGTTTTTGCTTTTCTGAATCCTTTCCCTCCTGACAGGCAACAGAGAGCACAAGCTGCACAGCTGAGCTTGACTGAGGTAGAGGTGTTCAATCCCCACAGAATTGGAATAGTGCACCTTTCTCTCCTCAGTCACTTTTTAACAAGGCTACCTCCTAGGTGAGAAGTGCACAGTGCAGCTCTCACTTCTACCAGCCCAAGAGTTTCAGGCTGACTTAACCTCTGCAGCTCACTCGGAAGGCAGGCATGTGGAAGAGGGACATATTCTGGGTACCTGACAACCAAACCCTTTGCCCTCAATGTGCCACAGCTTTTCCACTTGGAAAGGCTCTCCTTGTTCCCCACACTGCACTCACATTAAACGTGCATGACACCCTTCCCACACTGCTTGGTGCCCTGCTAAACTTGGCGTTCTGTCAGCTTTTCCCATCTTTCTGCAAAAGCAAGGGAAAGGCCTTGCAAGACTGCAAAGTGTGGCAACAACTCCTCCTGTGTTTCAGGAGAACAGAGTCCTAGGGAAAAGCACAGGGTGATGATGTTACTCTTTGCTTTGTTTTTAAGGCAGTGATGTCATTCTTTGACATTCTGTAATGTATTATGGAATTCACAGGGTTTTTCGTAAGTTTAGAGGTAAATCATCAGGTGAGAACAGTTACTCATTGCCAGATTAACCCTGGCTACGGGGAACAAGCCAAACAGAGGGGCTGCCAGTGACAGCTGTGGAAGGAAAGACAAAGGTTTGGGAGAGTAGGTTTATAGGTAGGAAACCTTGGGAAAGCAGCTGAGAATTATTCATGTCTGAAACATTTCTGGCCAGAGTAGAGACACGATGCATTAGCAGCAACCACCTGTTGGACGTATGGGTGCAGCCTCATGACTTTGACAAGGGTGGTGGAATGGGCAGGACTGACCCAGGAGCTCCACAGACGTGTGGAATTCTCGTGCAGAGACAACCCCTAAAGCCCAGAGAAGGTATAAAAGCTACAGCACCTCATATCACAAAGCATCCAAAGCACACAACCCTGCTCCTTTTACAGGCTGAGAGGTTGCCTGAATTTCACAAAACACTACAGAACAGAATTTTATTACTCTCCATTAGGCTTTTAATTCTTAAACTTTTACAAACAGGAAACTTTGCAGGACAAGGGATGTTACTAAATACATCCTCCTCTTCGAGTTTTGGGGGTTTTTAAGATACTTTATATACTGAGTATGATACCCTGTTGCATGGAATATCCCTTTGGTCAGTTTGGGTCACCTGTCCTGTCTGTGTCTCCTCCCAGCCTCTCAGGCATCCCCAACTTCCTCACCAGCATGGCAGTACAAAGAGCAGAAAAGGCCTTGGCTCTGTGTAAGCCCTGCTCAGCAATAACAAAAACATCTCTGTATTATCAGCTCTATGTTTGGCACAAATCCAAACACAGCCCCACACCAGCCACTGTGAAGAAAACTAACTCTACCCCAGCTGAAACCAGCAGAGCTATTTAATAATTTCAAGCTGAAAACCTGAAAGCCAGAGAACTACGTGACCCATGTGCATGTGAAAGGGGAAAATGTGAAAACCCTACTGGCCAAAATTACCTTGAAAGAATTCCAGATTATGCTGAAATGCATGATGACAGTTCATCCTTTCACAGGAGAGACAAGGAAATGCTGTGGAGAACTGGCAATTGCTCCCAGTCCAGTGTAGTATTTCGGTGCCAACAACTACATGAGAAGTAATTAAGCAACATTCACAAAACACAAGCTGGAATATTATCTCTAGCATCTTTGTTTTCTAAAATACTTATTTAGTGTTAATATTTTGAACTATATCCTGTCATTTCAAGTGTTCTGTGCAGAACCCCATCTGTGATCTCTCTTCCCACAGTAAAACTTCCTAAGTCACATTCAACAATTCATTACTGTTTTTTTAATTGCCTTGGCATGGTCAGTCAGGAACATGTTTAGTTCCAGCTCGCCTTCTCACCAGGAGCTGGTAGAAGTTCTCAATTTTTAAGACTCAGGTGGCATGAAGTGTGTTAAGTCATTGAATTATCTGTGTTGTTTTGGAGACAGAACACTTGAGATAAATGGTAGCAAAGCATGTGCTTAATATATCCAGAAAAGTCCAAAATTAAGACATCTGGGAGGGAAAAAAATGGTCATTGCCTATTTCCTAAACTGTAAATGGTCACATCGTGGTAGCACGCATCATATTTCTGTAACTTCAAATGGCTGCAGTCAAGTGTGAAGAGCGTGAGAGGTAAAGGCAGCATTTTCTCAGCCCTGTTTCAAATTTGCTCATTGTGGCTGTTGCAGTTTTATCCTAAAGCAGAAAGTGATCTCGGTGAGGCTGCTGGGAAGGATACTCAGAGGCTCCTGTTCGCTCTCATGACTCACCCAAGGGTCCCACCATCTTCAGTGAGCCGTGTGCTTGTGCAGGCTCTGGGAGCATCCATGGAGGAACTCACCGTAAGAAGCAGAAATGTCACTGGCATAATTTTATTTAAAAAACCAAAATCCTAATGCTCGTGTGAGCAATCAGAGAGCATTTCTTTCAGTAAATCTTGTATTGCTATGAACATGCAAGGGTGCTCCTAGCTGATGATTTACAGATTTCAGTAATGGTCCCTCATGTCATGTGAGAAATGAAGCTGCCTGAGTATTCACAGGCAGTTCCATTAGATGGATTTTTCAGGGAGTTGATCTCTTCAATAAGAAAATCACAATTCTTCCTGTGAATATTTTCTACAGTAAACTCTTTGCAGACAATCACGAGATAAAAAGTATATGTTCATTTTTATTTTCAATTAATCTGGCCAATACATCTATTATAGAATTACAAAGTATTTCTGTACAAAATCTGTACACGTGTCTCACACAGATCAACATTATACTTTCCCTCAAGACTAATAATACCAAATCCAGTTTACTTTGCAATCATAATCAATTTTTAACTTATTTACCCAAGAATGAAGTTCTTCAACAGGTCATAATCGATGTAAATGATCTTGTGTTTCATCCATCAATGACAAACATCACATGTTTAGTGGAACACTTTCACATCACATCATTACCCGAATTTTCAATAACCCCGCTTCTGCTTTTCTTCTTTATCAAGAATAGCCTGTTTTAGACTCAATGCAGCATCTTCAAACTGGGGGTTTAACTCTAATACTTTTCTAAAATCTTCCATGGCCTCATCAAAGTCTCCTGTATCCCCCCCAAAAAAAGAAAAAGAAAGTAAAAATATCTTTCTGCAACTGCTCACACTCACAAACCACAATTCAAGGACACCTAATACTTTCACCAACACAAAGTAGCAGCTACTTACTGGACCCACTACATTTGGATTCCCCACAGGCCCAAGTGGGAGTCAAAGGGTTTCACACCAAGAACCAGAACATGTATTTTTGAACCTCAAATGGACTTAAGGCTCATTTCAGCCAGTTTATTCCAAGAGGAGGCAAAAGCCCCACACCGATAATGACGCTGCCTTAAAGCTGGTACACGGGCACAGAGGTTCCAGCTGGTGCTCATGGTCTGGCTCCATTCTCCAGTCCCTCAAGCTCTACAACGGCCAAGCTCCAACAAAAGGCCCAGGGCGGTCACTTTCTTATGGCATCATCAAGAACAGGGCAGGACATTGCCCAGAGTGGCCGGCAGCCCACTGGAAGTTGAGAAGGCTGCACTTACTGCAGCTACAGCGCTCTGGGAGATGCTTTACCTCAGGTTTAATGGTAGTGTTTGGAACTGGCTTTATTTACCCCAGTCCAAATTTTTCCCCAAGTCAAACTGCACCTTTCCTCCCATTTTCCACAGAACAGCATCGTTTCGAATGTCTCAGCAGCACGCCTAGGAACAGGGGGGTGTAACTGCATACACGGGGCAGGCAGCAGCTAAAGGTGCTGTCGCTGCTGAGAACGCGTGTCCCGCCTGTCCTGAAGCGATGCCCGCCCTGTCCCGNCGCCTCCCCCGCCATGGCAGCGACGTCACGCGGGGCGGGCGCGCCGTGATGTCACGGGCACGGCGGCGCGGGAGCCGCGCGGCCACGTGAGGGACGGCGCTGGGAGGGAAGAGCGGCGCGCACGGCAGGACGCGCACGCAGAAAACACAGAAATATATCAGTACTTTCAGTAATAACCAGCAGGGCCAGGGAGGTGTCTGCTCCTCTGCTCCACTCTCGTGAGACCCCCACCTGCAATGCAGCGTCCAGCGCTGGGGCTGCGGCACAGGCACGACATGGACCTGGTGGAGTGAGGCCAGAGCAGGCCCAGATGATCAGAGCTGGAGCGCCTCTCCTCGGGAGACGCGCTGGGAGAGGGGGGGTTGTTCAGCCTGGAGAAGGCCCTGTGGGGACCTTAGAGCACCTTCCAGTACCTAAAGGGGCTCCAAGAGAGCTGGAGAGGGACTGGTTACAAGGGCATAAAGGGATAGGACAAGGGAGAATGGATTTAAACTGAAGGATGGAAGATTTAGATTAGAGATTAGGAAGAAATTCTTTACTGTAAGGGTGGTGAAACACTGGACGAGGTTGCCCAGAGAAGCTGTGGATGCCCCATTCCTGGAAATACTCAAGAACAGGTTGGAAGAGCTTTGAGCTACCTGGTCTAGTGGAAGGTGGCCCAGGCCAGGACAGAGGGCTTAAAACAAGATGGTCTTAAGGTCCCTTCCAACCCAGGCCATTCTACTACTCTGTGGTTCTGTGGAAATGCGGTTTATCCTTAGCTGGCCTAAGCTTAGGTGAGAGACAGTACAGAAGAGGTTTCACA
>VZTH01017527.1:98775-141321 GCA_013397815.1 Aleadryas rufinucha | reverse complement strand
AGGTGCCCCCGCCCCGCTGCCCCGCCCCGGCTCGTACCCAGCCGGTAGCGCACCAGCCCGCGGTTGTAGTAGGGCACCTCGAAGCCGGGCTGGCACTCGATGGCGGCCGTGAAGTCCTGCACGGCGGCGGCGAACTCCACGCGCAGGTACCGCACCTGCCCGCGGTCGTTGAGCGCCGTGGCGAGGTCGCTGCGGGCGCTGCGGGGACAGAGGAGCGGCGTTAGCGGGGGCCCGCCCGGCGCGCCCGCCCCGCTCCCCGGCCCCGGCGTTACCCCGCGGGGCTGCGGGCGATGAAGCGGCTGNGACCTTAGAGCACCTTCCAGTACCTAAAGGGGCTCCAAGAGAGCTGGAGAGGGACTGGTTACAAGGGCATAAAGGGATAGGACAAGGGAGAATGGATTTAAACTGAAGGATGGAAGATTTAGATTAGAGATTAGGAAGAAATTCTTTACTGTAAGGGTGGTGAAACACTGGACGAGGTTGCCCAGAGAAGCTGTGGATGCCCCATTCCTGGAAATACTCAAGAACAGGTTGGAAGAGCTTTGAGCTACCTGGTCTAGTGGAAGGTGGCCCAGGCCAGGACAGAGGGCTTAAAACAAGATGGTCTTAAGGTCCCTTCCAACCCAGGCCATTCTACTACTCTGTGGTTCTGTGGAAATGCGGTTTATCCTTAGCTGGCCTAAGCTTAGGTGAGAGACAGTACAGAAGAGGTTTCACACACTCCTCTCTGAAACGTGTCAATGCACAATGGGAACATCACAGCTCATGGCTCTTGCCAGGCAGCCAAGTGCTGGCTGGTCCTGGGGAGAGCTCATCCTGTGCATCAAGGCCCTGCAGCACTGCCAGAGCAGAGGCCTAAACCAGCAGTAAGGTAGGACAGTGAGACATCGTTCCTTGGACCTTTGTGTGTAACAAGGGTGACACTTCAGCTCCTGAAATCTGTTCAGCAGATGCAGGCTGCTCTCTCAAGCCACGTCAAAAATGCCAGGTTCCAGTTTGCAGGTTCATGGAGGTTTCCTCAACCTGTTGAAGATGACATCACCCAAGCTCAGGAACCCAACTGACAGTGAGTGCTGAGTGTTTTCAAGCCCTTTATTGCTGTGGTGGGTTTAAATAAACTTGGAAACCAGCAAACAAAACAAACAAAAGAAACCAGCACTAACATGTGCTTAACACTGGTATCATCACTCTAGTAACCCTAAACAGTAGTACAAAAACATCTGTGATAACATTATCAAACTTATTGTGTCATTATTTCAACTCAGGAATCACTTCCTTCAAAAAACTGTGAATTCTGAGAAAACACAGTAATTTCCCATGGAACTAGAGAGAGAAAAAAAATGGAGCCTGCTCAGAGTAGAACATACTGATACAAGCTTATATTCAACTCACATGGTTTTGAAACCAGGCTCAATCCTACAATTCAAAAATAATGCTTTTACCTTAAATCTTTTTTTAAAAGTGTAGCAAAAAAATGGAGTCTATTTACACGGTAATTTCTTCAGATAAATGGAAGCAATAAAGGTTTCTCCTGTGGGTTTTCTGTTTTGGTTTGGGGGTTTTTTTTAAATGTTTCTCTAATAGCAGCACTAACTGCTACAATACAGTACCTGAGCTGTATTTCAAAACACAGTAACACTTTAGAGGCTGTTTTTAACAGTCATAAATGCAGACACAATGTCTTTATTCTCGGCTTATTATGCTATGGCACAGAGGACAGGCATTATGAAGGTCTGCTTCTTCAGCTTTCATGCAGTGCTTACACACATTGCACATCCAGTATTGGTACTCCAGGATAGGGGCTCCTGTTGCAACACATACAGGAAGTTTGCCATCTCCGCTATAAAAAAAAAAGGGTAAATAAAGCTGAAAGAATAAAAATGTGGTGCACCAGTTGTTGATTACAAGTTATTAGCTGATGTGACACTTCACTGTTCACGTAACCAAGCATGTAAATCTTCACAGCAGAGAATGCCCACCCCCAGAACCATACAGTCAACAAATCAGGACCAGCAGATTCAAAAGATGGTTGATTTACAATTGATTTACAACTGATTTCCATATTTACAAGTTCCATGCTCTTAGCAGGAAAAATGTCAAAGACACTACTGTGGGTACAGCCACTCCAAGGACTTACTCCTTAAATGTGCCCTTCATACTAATTTTCCCACTTCACATACTGATCTTTTCACATCAAGTAGATTTCAGTAATTCACAAAACACTGGTGACCTGTTAGTTAATAACGGTTAAACATTCCCTTGTTGATACTTGCATCACCCTACCGTGGTGATGCAAACAGTAACAGTCTTACTTTAATGTCACATGACACAGTACCAAAGTCCTAAAACTCCTGTGCTTTGTCTACCTGCATTTCAAATTAAGATGAAGTTACATCTTTATGCCCAGTTCCTCAAATGCAGTCAGTGTCTATTTTCCCAAACAACTTAGTGCTGTATTACCTTCCTCTAAACTGGCTAACACCTTCATTCTTGCCCAATATTTGGTTTAAGCAGCAAATTACTTAATTAATGTGGTCATACACAAAACCTGCTAAAACCCAAAATACAGAGAACAGCAGAAAAAAATGATAGCACTATTATAGTATCATATAAAAATAAACCCACCTCTCAAGAACATAATCCAGATCAGGTTTTTTGTTACACCTTGGACTATATCTTGTGAATATCTCTAGAGCAAGGTCTTCATACTGTTGCCTCTGCTCTGGCTTAAGACTTTCCAAGGATTCTAGTTTAACAAAGGCTTTTGAACAAGTATCAAATTCTCTGTTTGCACATGCACAGAGTGCCAAAAGGGAATAGATTTCAACTGCAGGGATAATGTCTTCATAATCTCGCAGATGAAGAGCTAAAAAAATGAAAAGAAGAAATCCAAGGAAATTATTACACATTTGAGAAGTGCAAGCATCTGTATGAAATAGTTGCTACTAGTAGACAGTATTAATCCTACAAACTGGACAAAATGAACCACAGTTTTTTATTGACATTACTATGAAGCATTGCTCTAAAAAAAATTAAGGAGATTTGACTGGGAAATTGAAGTGTCTTCTTGGAACACTTTATTTCAGTTGGTTGGTTTGTTTTAAAAATATTAGAAGGATTTGAAATCTTCATTACTTGGACAAAGTACAAGGCACTATTTGTTTCTCTAATTCCCACAGATTTTTTATGAAGGAGGTCTGATGTAAATTCAGGTATGCCTTATAATTTAAGGAAAGAAACAAAACAGTCAGCAGAACATCTGCAGAGATTGACCAATTTACCAGGTAATATTAGGAAAGATTTGCATTTTCTTCAACAAAGTCCTTTCCAGGTATTGTGACTGCAGCCGTTTTCAATTCATTATATGCTTTTGGTTTAAACTCCATGAATCTATTAAGAACTGAAAAATGTGGCAGCTGTAAATGAAGTTATGTGCTGTCTTTATGGGGCTGAAAATGGATTCTTACCTGTTTTAAGTGCTGCATCTACAGAACCTTTATAGAGCTGTTTTTGTGCAAGTATGAAAAAGTGGTAAGCCTCAGCTCCTCGCCAAGCATTGTCTGCAAAGCGATTCGTTGAAGAAAGAACATCTTCTTCCAGCAACCCAGCCAAAGCTGAAGCACCCTGAAAACAAACCAGTATCACAAGTAATTTTTATATGAAACAGATACAGCAGGAAATGGGGATATATGAAAAGAGCTTTTCTATACTTGGTGATTACACCACTGTCTGTGTTAAGTAGGAGAAATACAAATGGACCAACAGTGAGCATTGTCAGGCATTCTGCACAGAGCGCAGGCACAACATATGGTGCAGATTTTCAAAGATAAATATCATATACATGTGTATACAAATATATTTTGTGCACATCTGCAGACTGGTTCATAGTTTGGATTAATATTGCATTTCAACACCAGAGCTCTTAAAACTTTGTTTAAACTATTTTGTTTGTGCATATGAAGATGAACGTGTGAGCAGAGAAAAAAAATTCTTCCATTTGCTTCCCCCGTATCTGGAGCCATCTCCCTGCTGAATTACAGGAAACATAGCTTAATCTAATCACAGATCACCCTTTGGGATCAATACTTACTCCTAAATGACATGAGAGTCTTGCAGGAAAAAAAAAGTCTGGAGTTTCTTAGTATGGTTTTCATTGTAGTGAAAATATTAAGAAAAACACATTAAACTTAGGAAGAAAAATTTCTATTAATACCTAAGATTTAAATGTTTTTAAATTATTCTTAAAACAATATGTTTTGATAGGGGACTTCCTTTAAGGAAAGCTTTGTTCTTAGCAAGGAAAATGGTTATTAAAAAAACATTATAGGCTCTCATGAAGATGGCTTGCTTTATTCTGACTAGCTAGCAGATACCAGAATTCAGAAAGGGGAAAAAAAAAAAAAGACACTACCTCTGAACTTTTCTCTTTAACTTTTCCTCTTTGTGCATTTTGCATTTGTTCATGATGCTGTTCCATAAGTAAGGCTGATAACACATAAAGCTTTTTAACTCGCAAAGGCTTCGTCCTTTTCTTTGACTCTTCATCTGCAATCTTAAAAAAACAAAACAAAGGGATTTAATTCTCTTGGACAATTGCATGCTTGTACAAACCTAGGAAATCATGCCAAAAAATGATTCTGCCTTTAAATGTAATAATTTAGACTGCAAACAGAACTATAAATGAAAATGTCAAAGTGAAGTATGCACATTATTCTATATTTATTTAGCTAACATGTATATAAAGCCAGATTCTCAGGAAGGATAAATCAGTGTAACCACGTACAAGTCTATTGACCTAGTATAAAAATAAACTAAAAAATAGCAATTTTTATACATACATAACTTTCAATAAGGTCTGGTGGTTTTCCCAGAAAAGAAGAATGGCTTTTGAAAGTAACATATATTATATATATGTATACTGCTATAAATATTTGCTGTAAAAATTACATATCACTCCTACAAGACTTTAAGCTATGTAGAGAAATCTCTGCAGCCAAACCAAATCTAAGCAATATCTTTATCTTAAAAGCACACCACAGCCGTTTCTAATTGAAGGAACTAATTGAAGAAATACCCAAAATTTAACTTCTAGTTATTGATATTGCTATTTTTTTTTAAAAAAGATATAAAAATAACTCACATGGTATCTAAAATAATGTGGACATTTAACCCCAGGCCAGTCTACCATACTCCTTTAGTAAGCAAGGCAGGGCTATGAGGACCTTTTCTGAGGTTCAGTTCATCTCATACTGAAGTGAAAGTCTCAAAATAAATGTATAGATGGCTTCTGTCCCCAAAGTCTCCTCTCCACTAGCTACAGAGGACACCCAGGGTAACTATTACACATAGAGATACCTGAACTCTGGGAGTTGGGTTCATCTTTGCAGTATCCTGTATGATGGCATCTGCTTATTGCCTAGACATTATTAAAACTAAAATAACCCCAAGAGAATAAAAGTGGCATGGAAACAGTAAGAGCTAGTAAAAAAACCCCAGTTATTTGACATAAAAATAAAACCTGCGATACCTTGAACATGAGCTTAGCAGCTTCAAAGAAATAATTTGCTTTACGGTAGAGTTCTATAGCATCAAGGATTTTATTCTTTTCCAGTAAATGACTTGCATATCTGGCTAACAAGGATCCAATCTCTTTCATATTGTGATTTTTAGCCAGCTCCACAGCTTTATTCCACTAGAAATGAAAGGAGACAATTATTAACCTCATTTTTTTCAAATACTCTCAGAACAAACTGGTTATCCATGAACAGACTGCAACATTTCTGTGCAATATTTCATCACCATTTTGAACCAGACTACTATAAAACTAACATAGAAAGCAAGAGAATACAAATTCTTACATCACTGCCAATCGTGTGATGCAGCAGGCTTGTGAAAAAAATGCTGGACCTCTGTCCAAAACCACATATAAAACAGTTGCTTCTGCTTTCATAAAAGCTTTGTAAAATAATTTCACTGCAGCTCATAGCTGGACATGTGGATTTCAACACTTCTGATTTTACTTAACCCAGACTCTCAAAAGCATGTCTGAAAGAGGACCTCAGCCCAGAAGCTTAAAGTACACAGTAACACTTTACTTATCCTTCCATACACCTCATTTTATCTGTGAATTTTCCTGATCTTCAGTGGTTTGTCTGCTGTGTTTGCTCCAGATGAAAAGTTTGGCAGGACTGAGAATCTTAACTGAATCTCACACCTAATAGCTCTTCAGATCTATAAACTAAGAAATTGTTCACGAAAAGCCAGCCCTAGCCAGTCCTGCCATTCCCATCCATCAGGTTTCTCATAGCCATCCTCAGTTTTTCCCTTATTTGTGTTGATACAGACATTTGCACAGGTTAAGTCATACCAGGAAACACCTCTAGTTACAAACATGCAGATCAGTTTCCAGCTCAGCTTTTTCCAGCTACATCCTCATGCAGTCACAAATCCATTTCCGTCTACACAAAGAAGGAGGGAGATGTAGAAAATATCCAGAACAGATATCTATCTCTTCTCCAGTCTTCTCCTGTTCCATCAGGAGGTAGCACAGCCCAGCTTCACAGAGGCTACAGATGTCTGTCTGCTGAGCATGCTGCCCACACACCCTGCATGTAGCTTTGCACTGCCCCTCCAATGGTCTAATCTCAACCTCAGAGAACTGGCTTAAGCACTGAAGTATGAATTTTCCAGAAATTATGACAAATCATCTGATGCTTAACAAGGATTTGTATTTAACTGGGCATCGAGATAGAAATCTCACTGTTAAACTGGTATTGCTAAAGCAGATTATCTCATTTTATTCTACCTGGTTGAGATGCACACAGGTATCCACAGCATCCTTTGGTCGATTACATTTCAGAAAGGCCGACACAGCTTGTTCACACATCCCCACTCTCACAAACATGTAAGCTATATCCTGCAAAAAGCATCAGCACTGTGTTAAATTCACTTCTACATTTTTAGTACATTGTGCAGCAACAGCAATACTCCTATTTGGTTAAGTCCAAATGGAGGGGAATGGGTTTGCTTCATGGATCCTGTGAAGGCACCAGGCACTGTTGTAAATCTTTAGAACAGTGTGCTACTCTCTACTGCTTCTAAATTCAAGAAAGCTATTACAATGAGGTTAAAAGAAAATGCTATGTCTTGGTTTACTGAAAAAGGCATTAAAGGAGCATGCTTTGCATTTGTTAAGTATTTTGCATTAAATCAACCATGGCATAGTTTTGAATTAGCTATTATTTAGTAGGTAATTTCCTGCTACATATACACACCTATACCCTGTACACCTATATACCCTACACACCCTATCCCTTCTACTTTCCCTCCTTTTAGAGTATTGTCAGTCAGGTCTTTCTGGGGAACTGGGACAATAAGGGAAAGGGAGAGTGATGGAGTATGAAAACAACAGTAACAGCAGAGATCAATACCACAGTAACACCATTGCACTTAAGTGAGTAGGTCATACACTGCATTCTTTTTCTTGTTTTTAACCCTCCCAGGATGGGAAATTTTAAATAAATAGTTGGGTATAAGATAATGAAAAATAAAGGTGTTTTCTGCTTACAGGGAGCAATTTATGATTCTCTGGAAGTGAATTAGCCAGGTTCTCCAGTCCTCGGTAGTCCTCTAGCATGTAGTAACATTCAGCTAAACGTTCCTGGTTTTGTCCTTGGACATAGTACTGTACAGCATTTAACCTAATAAGACAAAAAAAAATGTGGCGGCTTCTGATGTATAAACACAAGAGATGTTTTTAACTCTGTAAGCCTTTTGCATTTGTAAATTTAAAATCACATTATTTTAAATAGGTAACTTTCCTTGGAAAAGCTTTTTTAGCTAAAATTTCAAAATTTTTCCAAAACGCACTACTAGTGCTCATTTAATTTTTACAGATCATTATATTCAAAGCGTAGCAGTATTGATTCTCTGACTAGCATAAGATTAGGAAGTCAAGGAATTCTTAAAGCTATATTCCCACATCTGCAGAGATCACAGCAGATAATGGACAACTTACAACTAAACTTACAGAAAAGGGCTTTACTGTTGTGCTTCCATATTTTAAAACACAAGCACCAAGACCTCCAAGACAATTCTCCAAAATTACCTAAGGCACCTAAAATTCAACTTTCAAAATCTAATCACAAGTTTTCAGCTGTATTGTGACAATACAGTTTGGATAATGGCAATACATAGTGGAGCTGTGGAACTCTGTGACATGGGCTTAAAAGGCAACAGGAAAAGTTCATTAAAAAATTCCCTGCAAGTTATTAGTGATGAAGACATCGCCTCTGGCTCAGTAAGCACCTGACTGCAAAATGTGTTTTGGAGAAAATACCATTACAGGTGTGCATTGCCCTTAAAATCTTATTTGGGTGCCCAGTTTTGGCAACAGCTGGAGACAGATCCAGGTCATAGAGAATTCTAGACCTTCTCAAATATTTGTGGGTTGAAGCTTTTAGAAAATTCACTGATGGTAGGTAATTCTGCCCTACTTTTAACCCTACTTTGTTTTTTTTAATACTTTCTATATCACAACTGTATAGGTATTTCTCTTTTCTTCCCCTCTTTTGAAGTAGACAGACTTCTGGCCAAGGAGATTTTTATCACCTTCACCTTTTAGGTAGCTGATCAACAGCTCTCTGTTTATCATACCATGGAACCATGAAGGTCTGAACTAAATCTCATCACTCCAAAATTATCCAAGGTATTGCATCCTGACTTTCCTGGCATCTGTCCCTCCTCATAAATTAAGTCTTGTCATCAGTTTAATGATTTCCTTTGTAAATTCCTTACTACCGGTTCCTCTATTGATCGTACCATTTCTGCCTGTCTGCAAAGTAGTCTCCAATGGCGTTGTGTGCCTGTTCCAGGAGGGCGTCGTCCGAGTCCCCCGAGCCCGTTTTCAACAGCTGCAGCACCCGGAACCAATCACCCAGTTTGATCCGCAGCCCAACGGCAAGGTCTCTAAACAGAAAACAGCAGGGAAAAGTCAAACACAAAAAATAGGTAACAAAAATCTTGAGAAAAGCATCCAAAAGTATTTTTGTGTTCTTAACCTGCATTGCAGGTATCAGAGTGATCCCAGATAACTTGCTTACAATTCAAACACTATTCCATTATGGCAAATACTCAAGAGAACTCACAGGTTATATCACATGTATGCACTTTCTTATCAGCCACACTCCTGTGTGAGGAGTTAAATGAGTGAGACAGTTGGGCTGATGTTACTTCAGGTTCCCACTTACTCTGTTCTGTATCTTTCACTGCTGACCACTACAAGAGATGTTAGCAGCTGCAAAAGGCTAAAAGCAGAAGAAAGATGAGGGGAAAGGCCAAGAAGCAAGGAATATCAATAATGGAGGCTAAAGCTGAGATGTAATAAAATGGATTTCAGAGATGTCTCTTCCAGATTCAGAGTGATTTTGGATAAAGGAGAAAGGACTCAGCACTAGTTTTTCCTTTTTATTATTCATGCATACATATGATTCACTGTGTGTCTGTCTGGCATGTTTTTTCCACCAAAAAGAATAATTCTATATTACCTCATATAAAAGTAATTCTGCAGGTGCGTAGAAAATATGGGAAAAAGGGAGAGATCTATGCACTTCTTTTAAAAATGCTCTCAACTTGCAAATAAATTAAGGAAGGCACTAGCAAGTCAGTGAAGTCAGATAAACGAGCATCTATCTAAAAACATTAAAATTTTATTTGAAAAATAGATTTATTTCATTGTGATTTATGGTATATCCTTATTAGGATTTTTCTAGTTGTGAAAGTTGTGTTTTCTAGGAGACACATAAGGTCATACAGAATTTCCATATTCTTGTAGCTGGAGAATAAGATGCTCTACTGTTGAAGAAACCAGTAAACAAAAACTAAGTTTTTAACTTCTGCAATTCTATGTTCAAATTTCTCTTCAGCCACGTGAAAAGGAATATGCCATATCTAAAACTGGGTGTTGCAGTGTTACTGAAGTGCTCAGGAGGCAGCCCATGTCCCCAGACCAGCAAACTGTCATTAACTAATTAACAACATGGAAGGAAGTTTTCATTACCAGGCTCTATTGGGCATCTCTCCCCAGTTCCTGCCTTCTCCCTCTGCCCTGCCACCCTGTCCCCCTTAGTTTCATTCTTACAGAATGAAATCATAATGAATTTTTTTCTCCATAATTCCCTACTGTTTTTCATGGCTCCATTAATCAAAGCTTAAAAATTTCACGTGTGCATAAGTGATTCATGTTTCTCCATGTTTGACCACCATCTACAGGCTACACTGCACAACTGCTGCTGCTGATTTCTTATTATTCTTTTTTCAGTAGAGACAGTGCTCTACCTAATTACTTAGTGTTAATTTATATTCCCAGCAATACTAAAATTTTGCTTTGTTTGTTTTCATTCCTGAGCAAAAATTACACTGATTGGTTTCAATGTTTCACAGTTTCATCCAGAGTCCTTCTGTCTCTCCAAAGATTACAGTTCATTAAAAACACTGTTGTTTGTATATGTCATTGAGAAGAATGTGGACTTGGCTACTAGCGAAGAGCAACACCACATAAATTAAACATTATTTAAGATTGTTTGTATTTTTGGAATCCCAGTTGAAATACCGACAAAATACTTGTGAAAAAAACATCTATAAAACACAGCACTACCTAGAGCAGCCAAGGTTTTGTAAACAGTTTGGAATGCACTGGTTTACATACAGAACTGGTTATCTATGGATAAACCAAAATTCTCTCCATCTGATCCTTTTATGTGTTTGCAGAAACTGGTAAAGGCACTCTAGAGAAAACAGCCATTCCTGATTAAGGAATGCTTTTTTTTTTTCCTGGACTTTTTTTCTTTGCTGCTGAGATGTTTACATGCAATTACCTTCTGTCCATATCCAGATACATTCTTTCAGCCTCTTCAAATCTGCTAAAATAGGCTGCCACTTCTGCTTGCTTCATGGACTCGCTTTGCAGATTGCCCAGGCGCTTCACAAACTTAATGCCTTGATAATCTTTGCAACGCACAAAAGCTTGTTCAGCCATCTGTAGATCCAGCTTCTGAAGAGCAGCTTCAGCCAGGAGACGCCTGTGTGAAAAACAAACATAGCAGATGGAAAAGCAGCTATAGAGTAAATTAAATGAGGATACATTTAACTAGTAATTATTTAAAGAAGGCATACAAGTTCTTGCAAGTTATTGTTTATTAGCCAATCCATACAGTCCTGTGTTCATTCCCAATACATTCTGTGATCTGTCAGGGAGAGATGTTCAAATAATTGCTAATATTCTTTTGTTCAGCTGTTCAGATAGACAGTGGCTTGGGAGGAATGGGCAAGATTTGAGTGTTACACTTATGTGAAATGTGTTGCTGGTCTCAGTGCAGTTCCATTTATTTATTTCTCCCTATGCATTTGTCAAAACTTTAAGCCTTGACTGCAGCCTTAGTCTAAATGCCTCCAACTGCACTGGCCACAACAAATAAATTATCCTTCTGATCCATCTGGATATTCCTTGTCCTGTTAGGACAGCAGTCTTGGAGAGCAGGGAAAACCTTTGGAGAACCTTGTAACTGGCACTGCGCCATTGGTTAGTTCTGCAAATAGGGAATTCAGGCCAACCTATGTGCATAGGTGCTTGAATGAGCTCTAGAATTTTCTGCAAAAATAAGGCTGTTTAAAATTTAGACTGGCTGATTGACATTGTGAAACAAACTCAGTGAAGTAAGGCACTGACAAAACCACTAATATTATTGCTGTATTCAGTGCCCCAAGCCATGCTTAGGCAGTATGGGCTCTGTATTTTTGAATCAGTTTGAGAAGGTTGGTATCACTTAAACAAGTGCTCATCATTGACATCAAAAAAACCAATTGATCTGCTACAGATCACCCTGTTTGTTACATTCTTGAAGCAAGGTCATTGTTTTGTTCTGATCTGGAATATATTGGCTTTATATCCAGTACTTCTAATCCATCTCTTCTTCATAAATATGTGATGCATTTTCTCTCATAATAAAAATAAAATTCATGGCAATTCTGGAGCAAGGTGAACAGAATTTGATGTATATTTAGTGATTTTACGATACAAAACTTTTACTGCGGCACAGACTTGCAAAACCAATAGCCATTTTATATTGTGAACAGATGGTACTAGCAAAAAAAGCGTGAACCATTTCAAAGCTCCAAAAATCTTCAGCTAGTTCAAGACATGAGCAAAACTGAAGACTCAAAACTCTAACATTTTACCCTACACACCCAAGCTAATAAAATTACAGTATTATTACAGAAACTTTCAACATGTAACTAGCAAATCCTGTTTTTCAAAATTAATATTCTGGAGACAAGGAGACAACTAGATTGAAAGGAATGTTTTTCAGGACAAACTTTTAAAGCAAGGTGTCTTGGCCAGTCTTTCAGCAACTCTAAATTCCTCTCTGAACCATCATAATTAACAGTGAACTCTTCAACCCCCTTGATGCAAGCTAAATATCCAATGCTGCAAGAGATCATTTAGCTTCAAAACAGAGCCAAAATTACTAAAGAAAGGTACAGATAAGTAAACAATCCCCATGGAGTTAAAGAGAATTGATACTATTCATCAAGAAACCTGTCAATGAAGTTTTAGGTTCTGCACTGACTTTTCATTATATTACCTACTACGGCCTTTACTCTTTCAGCCCTTGCAAGTTGGGATATTAAACAGATTTCCAAAACTCCTGTTTTCACAGGTTTACTCTCAGATGTTTGCTGTGCAGACTTTTCAACTTTAGTTTAATAGCTGAGCCATGTTTAGTTTAAGCATGCCAATATCTCCATTTCTCAGATTATTTCTGAGATGCTGCATGGGAACACAGCACACTCAGCCTTTCTTCTTTCTGTCCTTTCTATCCTTGGCCTGTCCAAATGCTACAAGGTTACTCAAACTACTCTTATCCTATTATCATTCTGATGTGTTCCCTTTACTGAGTTTTAAGCTCTTTAATGTTCAATGTCAAATATATAAATTTTAATTTTAATTTAACCAACTTGGTTAGCTTTCTGTCAGCTTTTCACTTCCTTTAAATTCCCTCCAAAACACAAGGAATACTGTGTCTTGGGGCCCATACAGCACAGAGCAAAAAGGTGTCTTGAACCTGCACCCTATACCCACTACCATGACACAGCACATGCCTGACATTCTAGGTACTCCAACATTCATTAAATCTTAAATCGTTCTGTGTAGAACATATACTGCTTTGGCTGGTTTTAATTTGAAGTTTTGTGCTTTCATACTAGATCTGTCTGAACAGGAAAAGAATAGAAAAGAACACAAATTTAAACAAATTTATAGGAGATTTTACCAAAGTCTGGGATGTGGATTGTCTTCTATGAATTGGGAAGATTCCTCAATGCCAACTTTTTCAATCAATGCTCGACTGTCTCGTAATGACCGAATCTCGAAATTGATGATGTAATCTTTGTTAGGATGTTCAGGATTCTAACACAATGGATAAAGAAACATACTTTTACTCCTGGTGACATTTATTTTCACCCAACAAAACAAGTATCTATCATTCAGACAGGCACCAACTTTTCCTACAAAATAAAATTATTTATACTGACCTTTAATATTTCATCCAGAAGAACAGACTTGATTTCTAAATCTTCAAAGTTGCAAATGTATCCAGATGTTTGTATAGGTTCCTTAAAGTTAAATAAGTTACATAGGAATGAACTTGTATTCTCTCTGATTAAATCCTAATCAAATCTGTTAAGTATACATATAGATTCATTCCTCTCCAAACTAGAATATAATTGCACTTCCAACATGAAACAAATACTACAATCATTAACATTATTGACAATTCTGTAAACACAGACATCATTAAAAATCATCATGTTTTCTATAATTAAATTATGAGAAAGAGATAAAGCAACACCTGTCAATATTTAGATTCAACTGCACTGCTTTACAAGTATCTCTACTAAAATTGCATTTATGTTTTCCAAAGAACACAAAAAAATACGCTCCTGAAAATCTCATACCTTAAAGAAAAATATGACAGCATTTTTTATGTTTCTAGGACTGACCATTTGTTTTACCCATTTGGTCCAAAACAACATTCCCACATAGGAGTTGATAAGATTTTGAGGTTTCCTGAAGCAATTTTATATAAACAAACACTTGCAGAACTGAATGGCAAGCACAAAAATAATACTATTCAAGAAAGAGTCATTAACTTATGAGTGAATTTTTTTAAATGAGTAGTTTATGTATGTTGATATTTACCTCCGGATCCAAGTTTCTGAAAACATACATTCTTGTTTTCTCCATCATTGCAAACAAATCTGGGTTGTCCTTGGCCCATTTCATATCCCAGACGTCTCTGCGCTCCAGTTTCAGCTGCTCGCCTGCCTCTTGCTGTCCTGTGCTGTCTGCAGCCCGCGTGTCCAGCTCCAGGAAAGTCAGAACCCCTGAAACGTCTATGACAGCAAGACGACTACAGACAAACAAACAGAGAAAAAATAAGGCAGCTAAATAACACTGCTCAAGGCTGTAAATCTGAAAGAGTTCTCTAACCCGGTACAGGTATAATTCTATAGATTCCATGAGATGCTGTCGTGTGCCAGAATCAGCAGAGATCCATGTGATTTTCATTTATCTGCACAGCACAGACCAGACACATGGAAAGATGTTCTTCATCTGCTCACACAGGATCTGGCCCTGCAAAGGTTCTGAAATATGCTCATTTTTATGTCATATACCAAATTGAATAAATTACAGGTTCTGTCCCTTGCCAAACTTTTCTTGACAAAGACTAAAATGAAGAACTGAACAGAACTGGTTTTCTTTATTTACCAGGAGGCAATGAAGCAGATTATTAAATTAAAAAGTCGGTGTGGTGATGCAGATTGTTAATCCCTAAACTGGGATTTCTTGTGTTTCTACAAAGGGTATTCTCCACTTTTTTTCAAAGCAATATGAAGTATAATCCAATTAATCTTTGAGGTAATTTAAAATATGGGAAAAATACAATTTCTAAAAGGCTACATTTGAAAATTTAGTTGTGTAGGTCTTCAGTGACTCATAGTTACCTGTATTTACTACAAGGCCATTTTAAAAGCATTTCTAAATATTGATAGGTAGACAGTCTTAATCCCTATTAAAATTTCAAAAGCAATTTAGAAAGTTAACCTCAAAATGCTTATGGATCTGAACTTATTTCCCTAGACCAAAGTCATTTAGGAAGAAAACAACTTGGCTTCAAAACAAAATGAATATGGCTCTGACTAAATCACATTGCCTTTTAAGCAAAGCAATCTATTTTTGGGCTATACCTGAAGAAGCAAGAGATCTACACATGCACTATGAATTTTGTTTGAAATTATAAAGTTATTTTGAAGTGGTTAAAACTGCCTTGCAAATTCTTGTGTATTTTTGCCTTTTCTGCCAACACTCTCATGCACCCTCTTGCAAAAAAAATAGTTGTTAATTAGAAAGCAACTTCAGAATTGGCACAGCTAAAGCTCAAGAGAACCAAACTTACTAGAAACATCACCAAAAATTACAGCCTGTAACAATGGAAAATTAAATGGGATGAACAAAGTTTCCAGGCATTAGAAGGACACAGAAACAGAAAGAAGTCATAGAGATATAAAGTTTCAGGTTATGACATAATTTTATGATATTCATGTCATGATCAAAGGAAGGTTATGTTTGGTTCATCTAATAAAACAAAGGTATTTTCATTTATATAGGGTATAAAACATAGGAGACCTTTACTAACAGTCTCTCAGAGCAATGACTGTCCAGATGGAATTAATTAGTAATAAATAAATGGTTAAGCAACTATTAAGAACAACTAAAATTAATAAATAGTTTCTATTAAATTAAAATGAGTACTTAATTATTATAGAATTGTGGATTTCATAGAATTAGTATTTTCACAAATTTTAGTGCTTCATTTTGAAATTGGATACCTGTGTTAGAAGCAGATCTGTAACTTACCTGGAGTTGCAGTTCAAAGACAGCTGATAGGCACGACAGCCCAGGGTATAGCTCTGCACCACAGCCACACTAGGGAGGCTGTACCTCTGAATAGTGCCAGATTCTCTTCCCTAGAGAAGAGCAATGCTGCCTTAGTGAGAGAATTTGTCCATCAGTAAACCCTTTAAAATGGTCTTATTTATATGCTGTTTTAGACAAAAGAGCTTTGGGATAAGTGACACAGCATGAGTGGAAAGAAGGAATGTCATCACCCTAAAAGTTCTGAATTCTGGTATTTAAACAAGATACTTTAAGATGCTACAATTGACAGATCTACTTAAATCAGGGCTGTAAAAACAAACAGTTATAGTCCACATACAGCCCACAGAATTTCAGGAGCCATGAATCTCCAGACATGGCCACAAAATAAAAAAAGGAGAGGTGTGACAAGATCCTTGTCCCACACAGGTAAATCCCCTCAAAGAGTGCCATATGACAGCACCAGCCCAGGTCTGAAAGCAGGACAGCTCTGCTCATGTGGGGCTGTCTGCATGCCAACAAGTCTCACCAGCTACTGCAAGACCAGAGCTAGATTTACAAGGAAATGCTATAAAATACACTGGTTATTCACAGGCTTGAGTAACAGGAAACAAATCTAAGTACCAATGTAGTTTATCTTTATTTTGCTGAAGGAAACACCCATTCCCTGTGTCAAGATACCATCAGGCCAACAGGGTGAAAGGAGTCTGACATCCCTGGACTGAAATGATCACTGCCACTATTTTCTCGTGGTGCTCCTGTACAGTGAACAACATATCCAGCTTGGTTTGCTTACTGTTCAACTCTTATGCTGGAAATGAGTCAACATTAAATTTTAAAGGAGTGCAAATTTTATTCCTTCTTTTTCTTTTCTTTCCCCCTCAAAGCCATCCCTAAGATCCTCAGCATAAATCAACATCTTAGACTTTTTCACATGTGTATACCCTATAGACTAAGAAGCAGATTCGTTCAGAAGTGTTAGAAAATTGAACCACTATAATATGCATTCAGCTTCAGCACATTTATCCAGATCTGGTCTCAAAGGCATTTCCTCACATTCCTTTCCTTTTAACAAGAGTCACAGATTCATTATTCTCTGAAGTTCATTTTCTTATTCTTACTCTTCAAGCAGCAACAATCCCATAGTCACCTATTAACCATAATTAAGCACTTTTTAAAGCACCCATTAAGCACTTTTCTTGTTCGTGCTTTCTTCCATGACCCTCTGATTTTGTAAAATCCATCCAAGTATATAACAAAAAAAAAAAAAAAAAAAAAAAAAAAAAAAAAAAAAAAAAAAAAAAAAAAAAAAAAAAAAAAAAAAAAAAAAAAAAAAAAAAAAAAAAAAAAAAAAAAAAAAAAAAAAAAAAAAAAAAAAAAAAAAAAAAAAAAAAAAAAAAAAAAAAAAAAAAAAAAAAAAAAAAAAAAAAAAAAAAAAAAAAAAAAAAAAAAAAAAAAAAAAAAAAAAAAAAAAAAAAAAAAAAAAAAAAAAAAAAAAAAAAAAAAAAAAAAAAAAAAAAAAAAAAAAAAAAAAAAAAAAAAAAAAAAAAAAAAAAAAAAAAAAAAAAAAAAAAAAAAAAAAAAAAAAAAAAAAAAAAAAAAAAAAAAAAAAAAAAAAAAAAAAAAAAAAAAAAAAAAAAAAAAAAAAAAAAAAAAAAAAAAAAAAAAAAAAAAAAAAAAAAAAAAAAAAAAAAAAAAAAAAAAAAAAAAAAAAAAAAAAAAAAAAAAAAAAAAAAAAAAAAAAAAAAAAAAAAAAAAAAAAAAAAAAAAAAAAAAAAAAAAAAAAAAAAAAAAAAAAAAAAAAAAAAAAAAAAAAAAAAAAAAAAAAAAACAAACCGAAAATCCACACTGGAATCAGAACATGAGAAACATCAAAATCTTTCTTCGAAGGGGGTAACAGGAAGAAACAGTATTCTTTCTCTCTCTTTGTCCTGTTCAGCTACTTTCCTTTAGAGCTCACATGTAAGTTTGTTCATCTAATGAGATCATTTTCCAGATCGGAACAAAAAATGCACTGGCTCCTTGGCATGATTCAACCTCACACACCTGCACAATCCATAAGTGTATGATTTTGTATATAGTACAGTACCACACATTATACCATTAATATGTAAATAGACAAACTTTGTAGATCTTTGTGTCTACAACATACAGTCTCAAAGAGACTTCCCAGGACTCAGATTACAGAATTAAGTCCTGACTTAGACTTTATAAAATCCTATGTGTAAGTATTAACTCAGGCAACTAGTCTGTAATTAAATTGTAAGTACTTAGTGTATTAGCCCTCCTAAGGAAAGAATCCAGGTTAACAGAAGAAATTGTTAAAGTTATCTTTGAGGAAGTTTAGAAAGAGATTTTCTCTAAGTTCTAACTTCAGAAATGCTTTGAAATTATGACTGCTTATGAACAGAGAGCAGAATGTCTACAAGCACAAGAAGCAATTAGAAGTTGTATTAATTGTGTAGCTTACCACAAGTAGTATCTTATCAGATGCTGTTATTGCACAAATTGGATCTATTGTTCCCTGAAAGTATACAAGTGATATCAGTATCAGTTTTACTGCAAATTAAGAGTGCCCTGCTAAAGAAAAAAGGTTTACTTAAATAAACAAGAATGTTGCACATGAAAAGGGGCTATCAAACATTGCCAGCATACAGTATATTGATGGTTTATGGTATTAGTAGCCTTTGCTATGGGAACCATGACAATAATATTAACAGCTTCCTTTATTGTCCTGCCCATCTCTCCAGAAAAATAAGAAACCAAAAATATAACAGGTGTTTAACAGAAAACACAAGAAAGCAACAATCCCAGACTTGTGAGGCTGGTTAATTAATAATTTCAAGTATATTACTAAGAATAGCCAGCACTTGCACACACACCTGAAGTGAAAACAGCCAAAAAGATTAGAAAAGATCACAAAGGATATTGAGTTTCAGAAAGGTTATATTTTGTTCAAGTAAGGTCATGCGTGTAACCATGAAGACAGCAGGTGTGTACATACTGTATCCCAGAATATACTTTTTCCACGTTCCCTATAGTTTGCTGTACATTTCCAGTAACACAGTAACAGCACCAAACAGAGGGAAGAAACATAACACTTATGTACAAAAGGTAGAAGTAAAAGAAATTTTAAGTACAACCACTTCTAATAATGAAAATCGCTGAAAATAAATCAACACGAACTACTGCTCTTTCAAGCTACCTGTGACACCACAATAAACTAGTTCAAAACAACACTCACTTCAAAAGCTCTGCTGTAATCAAGGTGTCCATCTCCAGGCCCTGAAGAGGTGTCATCAATATGGTAGATCCTGTAGAGAAGGAAAGTTAGAAGAAAAAGTGAGTCCAAAGACAGGATCATCTTTGGTAGCATATAGGTATGTCCTTGGAGAAGAAACCATTGTAATTGGAGAAGACAATAAAAGCTATGCCTGTTCTTATGTTCCAAAGCACTCCCTTTGATAAACCTGCTTTGTATTGATATAAAGATACGTCAACTGCTTTCACTTTCACAGCCCCAATGGTCTATTCTCCTATGATCTGTAAGCTTTCATCTTGTAAGTTCCTGCAAACCATCCACCACCTCGTTGTCTCTTTTCAAACATACACTATAATTACAAAGAGTTTCACCTTCACATCCACAAAAACATATATATTACTGTATTATTCAATACTTACTCATAATTTCTCTTTCGCCTTAAAAAGTAGCACTAGGAAAGATTTTAGAATGCTAAAATCATCATTAATGCTGAATTACGACTATTTACATTTTTCAGTATTTTTATCAATTTATAACCTTGTCCAAGGCTAGAACATCCAGGTCCTACAACAGTGTAAGTTATTACACCATGTACAAATAATTACTCATTATTAGGGATATATGGTGACAGGAGATGGTAGATTTATAGAAAGATGATATAGTGTCTATATCACCTATAGTATAGATGATATGTAGATGATAGAAGAACACATAAAATAACACAAAAGAAAACCATAACAAAGTTGCAAGCTTGTGGAGGTGACAGAAAAATTAATGCCACAAATGAGCACCTGGGAAGGAAATATTTTGGAAGCAAAACAATGTTGACTTTGGCTTGTTTAGTTTGAGAGGATAAAAGTCCATACAGGATTAGTCGTCAAAGCCACAATCAGACACAAGTGTATTAGAGAAGAGCCAGCTGGACAGACTATATTCTTACAGGCAGGGACAGACGAGAAGCAGTTAAAGTTATCACAGGGAATAGAGCTGCTTGGAAACTAAGAGCATGGAGGAGAAACAGGAGAGGGGCAAAAAAGCATCTAGACACATAGCTCTGTAAGGAAAGCATGCAGAAAGCAAATGGAGACACTGAACAGGAACTAATTCAAAAATGTCTAAGGGACAACAAACACACAGTTGTTATAAAAAACTGTTATTTCATCTTACAGGCCTGCAAGTAAACAAACCTGATTAGAAAAATGAGAAGACAAGGGTTTGCATTTTAGACATGGCAGAATCCACCTTATCAATGACACCAGTGCAGAGGAAGAAAAATGACAAAGCCTGAAGACAAACCTTTCCCTGCCTTCTTTTCTGGTCCGTGCCAGCTGATTGATTTCCATGGCTGTGAGCTTCTTGGCCACCCGATACTGCCAGATGTAAAAGGCTTCTCTGGAAGCTGCGATCACGTGCGTTTTGGTCATTGTGACAAACAATGGCTCTGTTACAAAACCCAGAGTTGCAAAATTAGAGCAGCAAGCATTGGAGTAGATGCTAATTCGTAAATTTTTTCCAAGATGGATGAAAGCATATGCCCATACATTAAAAGCAAAAAACAACAACCAAAAAATACACACACACACAGAACCTAACAGCAGTTTTCATTAGCTGGTAACAAGTTTCACAGAGGCCTTGGGGCCTTGTCCAGAAGAATAGAGAAATTCTTTAAAAGTTCTGATTTTACCATTAACACTTTTCTCCCTACTATTTCAGCAAATCTTCATGCACTGAAGAAGAATATCAAATACATATAGACAAACTTTCAGGTTAATGACCAGTTAGTTCAGGAGTATCTTTAATCTCCTTAACAAGATCTATTAAATACTTCTATACCTGACATATTTAAGGCTATTCAAAAGTTGACAATCTAGAAGAGGTTCTTCTTCTTAAAATCAGTTCATAAATTTTAAGTTAGACAAGACCTAGAGATACTGTTTGTACCTTAGTTAACAGCTGGGCCAAATATCAGTTCTTCATCTGAATGGCAACAAATAAAATATTTAGCAGACTCCACACTTAAGTCTTACTTTATTATACCAAAAAATCACAGTGTAGGAATGCAGAGTATTTTCTTTACTTCAGCCCTAAGCCCACTTAGAGTCTGTACACAGATTATCTCATTCCTGCTGTCCATGCTCAGAAGCAAACAAACAAACAAACAAACCACCAAAAAAAACCCCAAAACACCAACACACAAACCAGTGAAGGTATAGAAAAATGAAGAAACCTAGTATGCAAATCACCCAATGTCTTTAAGTTCTACAATTAAATCATTATGATACCAAAAATCCCCAGATAAATTCAGAAGAATTGTGCAAACCAGCCTGGTAGTGGAACACTGAGTCATGCAGACAATATGATGTGAGCACAAAATACAATTCTTTTACAGTGAATCTCTTGATTTTTTTCCCCTCTGTATTTTAGCACAGAACAGAACTCTGGAGGGAGCTATAAGCCTGCCACATAGAAGAGCAGTGCTACAAGAGACAGATGGGGGAAGATTGGTTGAACAGATTTCATTTCTTTTAAACCAAGAGGATTATATAAGCTACCCGATGGCTGCAGAATACTTTTTAGTAAAAATGTCAGTACTGGGTAAGAAGGCTTAGTGATGATGCTTAACATGTGAGCAGCACAGTTGTTTACATTATATGCAACTCAGTGTATTTCATGTACTTATAACACATTCATTTCAATAATTAGTCACATCCAAACTCATCCTCTCCTGTTTCATCAAAAACATTAATTAATTCTATGTATTTGCTCTGTTCTTTTATTAACTTCCAGCTGTATGTGTCATAACAACCAATGCTTTTATCCTTTAAAAATGGAACATGAGAATCTCCTGACCTGTGAGGAAACAACGTTTGCTGAAATCACAACATTTTTGTACCAAGCCTCATATTTGGACTCAAATTAGTCAACACTTGAGTACCTGTGGTCCAAGACAATGTTAAACCACATTGCCATGCCCATATCTGAAGCCATGGGCATTCCTCACACTCACCAGGTGACACCCCCTTTGACTTACAGCTTCTACAGAGCCTAAACTTGCTCATTTGTACACACCTTGAAATAGCCCAATCTGGGAAAAAAGGTTGTTCACATAAGCTCTGTTGTGATCCAGAAACAAGATGGCAAAGCATCCATGCTTTATTCAGGGGAATACAATCAATTAGGCATTTTATGAACATGCCTAAGACTAAATTGACTGTTAATGCCAAAAAGCACACACACACCAACCCCTGACACATTTTCCTGCCACTTCTTTCATATCAGCTCTAGCAGCAGCTGGACAACAGAGTAAGTTGGATCAGTTCATTCATCTAACTGACCTCAAAGTTAAATAAATAAAAGATTACATTAAGTTGGATTAAACAGAAAATCACAAATGCTGGAGCAGGCAGGAATGAGCAGCCAGCATGGAGGGCAGGGCCTTCCCTTCTTTCCAACAGGAGGCTCAGCAATGACTGGATTTAAGCCAAACATGAAACCACAGGGCACAGTACACAGACACAATCATCAGCATCAGATCCATTCAAACTCACATCTGGAAGAGCAGCATCTCTGTGTGGGAACTGATGCTTTTACAAAATTGCCTGTATAACTTCAACAACTGCATAAAAGTAGGACACATAGCATTTTTTCTAGAATTGCTTTAGCATTTTATACTGGTCAGTCATTGAACAAGAAAAGACAAACAGAAAAATCTGTGGAAAAAGAAACTAAAATCCAAGTGTTGACTGGACACTATGAAACACTTTTTACAGAGGGGGTAGTCACACATTGGAACAGCTTCCTAGAAAGGTGGTCAGTGCCCCAAGCCTGTCAGTGTTTAAGAGGCATTTGGACAATGCCCTTAGCAACATGCTTTTGGTCAGCCCTGGAGTGATCCTGGACTGGCTGATCCTTGTCAGTCCCCACCAACTGAAAGTATTCCATTCCACCTTCTCACCTCAGAGCCTTCCACACTGGGCTATGCTCTGCTCCTAAAATGTTTTCCTTCTCGACTACATAACAGCATAAATTCAACATGAGGGAAGGATGTCCCAGCCACTCCAAGTTTGGGCTGTTGCTGGGGCAGAGAAGGAAGGAATGGGATTTATAATTTCCTAGGAAAGACAATATGCTCATTTCAATCCCTTCAGGCTGAGGAAGATCTAGAATCCCTTTCCAGGCAGCTGGTTTAATTACCCAAGTTTCCTTCAGTGTAAGGAAATACCATCTTATACAGCAGCATTGATTTACCAACAGGTGCTGCTCACCTGAGCATCAGTGCCCTTCACAGAGTCTGTGCTCTATTAAGCAGACAGAAATGCAAGCACCTGAAGTCTGAAGGAGGCAAGAGATGTGGAAACTCCTCTGCTCAGCATTTCCCCTGCACGGCAGCTTTCCATGCTCAACGTGTAAACTTCTGAAACTGTTTAGTTCTTCCTACTGATTTTGCAGATACCAAACTTCAGTATTAATGTCTTAATATTTAATTTTCAGATACTGAAAATACATGGGGAAAACATTTAAACAGGTGCTTTACTTTTCAGTGACCAAATATTGAAAAGGACTAAACAAACCATCCCCATCAAAACAACTCCAACACGTGAAACAACTGCCCTTTAAATTCTCTCCAGCCCTTCTTTCTCTTCTCACCTCATTTCTCTTCACTATTCCTTCATAAAGCCTCCTCCCTGAAGGAAAGAAACTTTCTTTCCTATATATCCAGGAATCTCAAATAACCTACAATGTCTGCATTTCATCCTCACACACTTCATCTCACTTCAAAAGTGTTAGAAAACACCTGCTTCAATGTCTAAGCTTCTTGTAAAAATAGTAGACAGAAAACAAACTTAATGCATGACTACATTACTTCACCACATGAAAAGGCTGAGACGCTTTTTAGTCTATGAGATAGGATACACAAACACAAGAAAGACAAGTAATCCCACCTAAATCGGATGGAAAGGAAGCAATCTGACAGACACACAATACTAAACTGTTGTTTTCATACAAGTCTGTTACAGGCTGTTCCTGAGAAACTGGAATGAACTTTGTCTAATCAATAAATCTACCTAATTTTAGAGCTTGATTCAAATATCTCTACAAGTGTTGGCTCACAAATGGAAGAAAATGTCAAGCAACAGCAGGGACAACTGAACATGCTGGGACATGTGGGACAACTCATGAACAACCACAGTTTACAGAACATAAATACTCAAAATCTATTATAACTTACATTAAAAGGATCAACTAAGTAACAGCAATTCAAGTGCTGTTTTACATGTAGTTCAGTCATCACTGCTAAGGTGTCCAGGAGGGAGGTGAGACACCTGGGCACGACTCCAGCTCTGCCTTTAATCCACCTGTATGTTGGTCAGGCTGTTGTATTAATTTCACTGGGTGCTAACATACACTTGAAAGATAACTCAACACTTCACTATGTCAGTGCTCCTAAGCACATGTAAGAAGATGATATAATCCAGCCTGAGTGACCTTTTCTTAGCAGATACCATCTGTTGTGTTTCCATTAAAAAGATATTATATAACAAGATATTTAACCTTCTGTGGTGTATATTTAGTTATTCATCAAAGGACTTTGACAGAAAGCCTGTGAGCCTGTAAAACAAGCACAGAAGACACTGTGTTGGTTAATTTTTGTACCACAGTAGGATGGAATGCAGTAATGTTAGACAATGAAGAAAAGAGTACTTTATGGACTAGCAAACATGAGCTATTGTGAAGGACCTCAAACACAAGGCACAGGAAGCACAGGAAACAAAATGCCTTTGGACAAAATAAAAAGCAGTATGAGGAACAGCTGAAAGTGTAACCACCCAACAATGTCTAAAGAAAGCTGAAGTGATGGCCCTTCATCAGATAATGACTGATTAATCCTTTTTTGCCATCATTAACAGAGACAAGCATTAGAAAGCTAATGACATAATTAAAAATTCAACAGAATAAAGGAAATAAGCACTTCTTTTTTTGAGCCTTACTTGAGCTACTGGCTTAGAGCCCAACAACATAAGATTTACATCTCCTGAGGGTGAATGAAACATTGCAAAATGTCACAATTACTCTGTCATTAGGAGATTAATAGTGCTTTGTTAAAACAGTATTATAAAATATTATAAATTGACAATTCAGACAAATTGTGCCTTAACACACATTCTCAGATGCATTACTTAAATACTCTGGCAGCTACTTAGCATCCCTAGATGAGCAGTTGTTTTCCTCCGCTATCAATCTTCTACCAGGACAAAGTCCAAGAGGCTTTGCCCAAGAGGCCTGCAAGGCACCAGAGTCTCAAGCAGGAGTAAACCCTTTATGCTCACTAGAGCAGAATCCAGGTGATTCTTGTTTCAACAAGGGGCAGTCTGCTAGAAACTGGAAATAGTGTGTGTTCAACTTGCAGTAGTTACAGACAGTCAAAAAGTATAGTTTAGACTCATGGCAGTGAAGAGCACACACTCAAGAAAAGGCAGGAGCACATAGATACCAAGTGGTCTGTTGAGGACATCCTACAGCATAAGAAATCATTTTTTCTCAGCATTTATGAAAATCAAATATAGTAACAACCTAAGTGTATTTAAACCACTCTGAAAGACGGCACTTAGAACTCCAAAACAAGAACAAGAGTTCAAAACAAAACTCATCTAACTTTTTATGGGCAGAACATAATGTAGCAATATATCAGTTTACTAAAAGAAAATAACCTGAAAAACTGTATTGGTAGAAAGAAGAGAAAAAAAAGAATTTCACAAACAGATAATAGCATGTTTCACAAGTCAGTAACACCCCTTCAATTATCGTGAGGAAAAGATAAGTTAATTTTACTTTTTAACTGCTTGTATCTTAAACTATTAATAATGACTCTCACCTGATAAATGATTTAATGCTGATTTTCCTCATTTATAAACAGAACAAAAGGTCAATGATTTTGTTAGAAATCATGTATCAACTGGAATCTTAGAAGAACTTTCAGAAAGGTCTTCTGCCCTTAAGGTTTTACAAGATCTTCTCTCTCTGTGGACTTCTGCAAGGCCAGACAGCTGCTTAAGTTCAGCATGCTGTCAAAATGGAACAATTACACTTCCTACTGCCAAGCTCCAACTGTGATAAACAGCATGATATACTGTACAATAGGACCTTGACTATGTACAGCTGTCAACCTCTCACACAAACTGACCTTATGTTGTAAATATTTCTAGTTGTTCTAAAAAGTTGCATTTTCAAATGTTACAGAAAGAGGAAAATAACTATGATGAAACCAGCACAATGTGTTCCAAAAGAGTTGCATTTATGCGCATTTGCTTTTCACTTTTACCTTCAATCCCTTCTGCAAGTTTGGACAGCAAACTTTAAAGGAGTCTTACAGGATGCATATATTTTTTCAAAAATTTTGAATCTTTGGCTGTGTTTACCATACAGCAATGAAAGACTCACTTGTAATGTTTTAACTACTGAGGCTACAGAAATTTTTCAGGACCCAAAAATGTAAATATTCCTAACCTCAGGTATTTGCCCATCTATGAGGCTGAAGGCTATAATGCCCAGCATTTTCTCAAGTGAACTCACTTTAGGAAAGAGCATTACAAATCTCTGCACTAAACTGGTCCTCCAATACTGGAGGGAAGAGCAGCAGACTGAAGAAAAATTCATTATGCTAAAGGAAGAAATTGTTTAATCTCTTCAGCACAATTCAAGTACAGTTGGAATAACAACAGCATTTTTCAATTAAATAGCCTTTCTTTTTAACTGTTTCCAGTTACTGAAAAAGATTCTTTTCTTGTGTACAGGCAGCTGTAGGAGATGGGTCATACCGGCAGAATCATACAGAAACCTTTGTTTATAATGTAAATAAAACTCTCACAGATTCAGAAAGTTCACATAAACAGAACACTAGAAAAATGCAAAGCAAAGAGTTTAAACGCAGAGTTAGAGGTGTACATGCAAAGCTAATTTTAACAGTGAGTGGGATTCATCTCACCTAATTTTAGACATCTGACAGAGATGAGCTGGCTGCCCTGGGCTTCTTTGTACCCAATGAAGAGCAAAAAGACCCCCTTCGTGAATGATTCACTCAACTTATTTTAGATGTCAACTGCAGAAATGAGAAGAACTACTCCCTCTAAATCCCTGAATCCTCCTCCCACCACCCCAATCCCACCTGCCAAGTAAGTCCAGGAAACCAGTGGGCACATGCAGTGCAGACATCTGATCAGGAGCGGAGACAGAACAGGGGCAACAACACAGGCACCCAACTCACACCACTATCACCCACCACATCATCTTACTTCAGTGCTTATGTTGTTGGGATTCTGTTTTGGGTTTAGAGTTTGGGGTTTTTTTGGGGGGAGGCATTGTTTGGTTGTTTTGTTGTTTTTTCCTACATTCTTGGTAAAATTTTTAATATTGAACTTCCTGGATGCATTATTCCTTAAGATTCTGATATGGCCCCCCTATTGCAAAAGGTGGCAAGAGGACATCAAAGGGACATAAACAGAAATCACAAGACTAAAACTACCACAATATTTCATACACTTTTGATACGACAAAGTAGTCAAACTCATTCATCAGAGCATACTCTCAATTTTATTTATGATCTACAATATAGGGCATGAATTTCACAAAGTATGTATGACTCACAGCTGA
Organism: Aleadryas rufinucha; assembly: GCA_013397815.1. NCBI lineage: Eukaryota > Metazoa > Chordata > Aves > Passeriformes > Aleadryas > Aleadryas rufinucha. Next base: position 113,416 of record VZTH01017527.1, on the reverse strand, counting down.
TTTCCTCCTACTGTCACTGAAAAACTGAACATTAGAAAATTATACTTAACAACCTTAGTTAATATATAATAAAGAATAAAGCTGTTTAGAAGCACTGGTTGGGGAAAATAATCATCTTTATTATCTCAATTATTTCTAGTCTTTGGTTGATTTTTTCCTACCTATATTCTACTGTGAATTGTTGTTACTTCCCTGTTTAATAGTTCTTCACCTTACTTTCCTCATCATCTCTATCTTACCAAAACTTTGCTAGACACTTTACCCATCAATTTTATCAGACAGAATGGCTGTTTGTTGTTTAATATTAACACCAAGTATTAGCACTATGGCTTGGAACTAACTTCTCTACTGAGACTAATTTAGCCAGAAGAGTTTCTTTTTGAAGAGAGAATAAAACAATGGCTCTAGAAGGCAATTTACATCAAAAAAACTTCATGAGGTTTCTTGTCATAATAGAGTCTTCTTTCTCATTCAAAAGCAAATATTTTTATAAATTTAAATAAATTATTTAGCCTTTCAACAAAACAGAAGAGTTAGTCAAAGAATCAAGCTTCAAAAAGAAAACTGCAAAGAGGGTTCACAGTGTCTACTCTGAATCCAAATTCAGATCTATTTGGGTAACAAATCAAAAATAAAGCAAAAACCAGAACAAATAAAAGTGGATTCATTAATCAAAACAAGATTAATTTGTCAGTTTGTCTACAATTCCCTCATTTGTTTAAAGGGAAAAATAATCAATGAGCTTTTTTCTCAAGAATACAGAAAACTCACAGAAAACAGTGGTTTGCAATTACTTGGCAATGTTGTGTACCACACCTGCAGCAAACAAGCAGTACGGAAAGCCTGGAATTCAGCACTATTTAGGATTTGGGGGTGTTTTTATACTCCTCTTACAATCCATTGATATTTTTAATTGAATTTTAATTTATAATCTGAAACTACTTAGATAAAACAATTGTGAGGAATATAAGGAAAAGATATTATCAACATTGAAACACAAAAAATTGATGTTTAAGGTATTTGGGAAGCAGCAACAAATTATTTTCAAATGAAAGTCCAAATCAAATTATTTCACTTCCTCTGATACAACTGGACCCATTTCAAAGTACATTTCCTTAAAAAGAAGTTGAATTACGACTGTGGTGAAGGAAAATCTGAATTGCCAAAAAGCATCCATTAAAAAAAAAAGAAAGAAGAAAAGTAGCAATTTTTAGAAATTCTATTATCCATAGTTTGCATTAACTGGAAGAATCAGTTTAAGTTTAGCCAATGTGACAAGGAATATGACTGGTTTTATAAGCCATTATCTTTATTAACAGATAACTAACAGGTCAGTTCCAACATAAATTACAGAATAAGACTATTCCAAGTTGCTTACCAATATCAATATATTTCGGGTCCAAGGGTGTGCCAATAGAATTGCAGAGAACCAGCACATACTGTATGGAAATAAAAGCAAGGCAGAAATAAATTACTACCACACTTTTTGTAAATTAGTCAGCTGTACAAGGTTTTCTGTGAAGGTGCATCTCATAACCCACGTCACACATTCTAATGCTCATCGGCAACAGAAAACAGAGAAACCATGACTGCGGCAAATATAAAGCAGCGTAAGCGTGAGAGTAATGGGATATTTGCCAATTAGCACCATAAATGAAGAACAAGCACAAAACAGGCAAGTAACCAGCTGTTTTATGCATGGGAGCAAATCTACCAGAAAAAATCCAACAGGTAGGAGGTACCACCAGCATGTCCACAGACAACACATGGGCAAGACAAGCAGCATCTCCCCTGCTGCTGAGGCACACACTTCACTGCGAGTATTTACAGGCATGACACACCACTGACTCAGTGACTTAACTCTCAGCAGCTGCTCATGCAAAAGATAATCTAATGAACTCTCAGCAGTTAGGATCTTTGTTCTATCCTTTGCAGATCTCGTTCTCCTTGAACCTCCAGGAGGGTAACAGTGTGGGGAGAACTGTCAATAAGGCTCTCCCTCTGCCCTGCAGTAACACAGGTACTACAAAATTGGTGAGTATTTTTTAGTTTTGCCCTTATTGTAATCCCACTGGGGAAGGCTTTGATAGTCACAGGTACCTCAGAGATTGGGCTGTTAAATTCAGGAAGATGCAAATACATAACAATTCACTAGACATCAATGCTTCATTGTTGTAGCTTATGTATTTATTTCTTCAGATGTAAATCAAGGATTAAGTAGCTTAATGATTATTGCATAGAGAAATGCCTTGAATGAGAAGTGTGGAAATTAAGGAGCAACTTTTACTGTCAAGTCTTTAAAGTTAAAATAAAATAAATATAATATACAGGGCTACCAAAATGTGAATTGCCCAAGAGCCATTACCCTGACTCTCCAGGCAATGAAAGATAATTATTTTTTCATGGCTCTTTCACCTCCTGAAAAATCCATGTAATTGTGGTAGCAGACTACAGCAACTGTACAGCTACCCTTTAAAACTGATAGATTGACAGCTTATTCATCACATGAAAGCAGCTCAATTTAGTTTTTCATCTACTGTATGAACTTCATTCTTTCAAAGGAAAAGAGCTGAACATGAATTTCTTTTCATTAAATATTTTTTTTCTGGTTTGGCCACCAATAAGTACCTCACAAAAATAGTATTCTTATTTCTTTGTTCATGAGTTAAACTTTACACCAGCATTCTCAAATTTCTATTATCCAAAAAAATATGTTGTGCCTCTGCTTTTGTAGGAAAACACACATGGCTTTTTTAACTCTCTTATTTTTTTATTTCCATCATGTTTACATTAATTCTTCTCTGGTAAATTACTCCCACATTCACTCTACAATAAATTTCTCTTTTATGCCCTTTCTAGTAATTTCTGAGACTCCCAAGTCAGTAGATCAGAGCCTGTCAAGGGATGATGGAGTAACAGTATCCAAGACAGGCTGTATGACCCACACAGGGTCCTGCCAGGGCAGGGAGTTTCCATCATCTGATTTACCCAGCCTTGTCATGGATAGCATAGAAGTCCTTCTTAACTTACTGACCCATCTACTTGCAATATCTTAAAACCGCTCCTGTTGAAATTAAGTCTTTTTTTTAACTATTGCTGTACATTCTGCCAATTTGAAATCACAATTCTAATGACCAAAATCTCTTGTAAACCAAATCAGTTTTTCAGAAAACAAGTCTAATGAACTGCCATAAGCCTATGCCCTTCATTTCCTAAAACCTGGCAACTCACAGTGTTAATAACTACACTGGAGCCATTTCAAAACAAATGAAAGGTCCTTACTATCCGTAATTTTCAGGTGCTAAAATTAAATCTCTTATTTTTGCTCAATAAAGTTACACTAAATCTCTCTACTGTTTGCTTCCTCCTTTAAAATTGCAATCCAGTAAAAAAAATTATTTTATTGCACTCAACTTCACCAAATGCTTATAGCCACATATCCTATATTTTCAGTCCATATGACAGTATACCATTTACTGCACAATGAAGCAAAGCAGCACTAAAGCATGTTTGGGGTTTTTTACCATGGCACCAAATGACTCTGTCTCATGCTCCTCCTTTGTAAGCAATACACAAGTGATACAGAAAACAATTCTGAAGTGATTGAGCAAGAAAAATCATCTAACAGTATCACACTAACCAAACGTACATTAACCAAAGGATACATTTATCATTTGTAATTACATATAAAATAAATTAATAAACAAAGCAGTTTGCACTTACATGTTATTTATATCACCTAAGAAATTGCCCCTATTTTTCCATTTCTGACTGATGAAATATTCATTATCATTCTGATGCTTAGGTTGTCTCTGGAGAACTGTTCCAAATATTTCTAAAGAAATATTAATCTGAAAGGCTGCAGTTTTTATTAGGTTACTAATGGCTACAAGGAGTTGATCTGTAGATGCAGTTTATCAGCTACTTTGTTATTTGTTGGGATTCTTTGTTTTTAAACACTGAGCCCATTCAACTGCCATTCTGTCAAATAACAACTGACACAACTCTTAAGACAGATTCAGACTTTTACATTTCATTTTATTCTGGATGTAAAGAACTGACATGTGGAACAGAGCACTTCAAGTGAAAATTAAAAGACAGATTTTACCTGAGGCTGATTTTCATCTGCTTTTGTTGCTAAAACACAGAAGTCCCCATAAGTTGTTATGGAAAGAAGGCTCTTGACATATTTCACATATTTCTCATTGTTTTTTGTGTCCCAAAAGACTACACAGCATTCCGGGCGATCCGGTCGGGTATAGGCATAAACAACGGTATTGGAGCAGTAACCCCACTGCAAAGAAAGACAATGTTGACAAAACCAATCAGAAATTAGAAGCATTCAATAATGAATTGTTCACAGCCATCAAAGAAAGAGTTTATTTCATACATACAATCAGTATTCAATATTTTTACCTGTCAAGTGACAAACTGATTTGTTAAAAGTATGGGAACACAGCTCAGGCAATAAGATATTGGCATAATATTAAACTGGCAAAAGAAGCCTTTCTATCATGCAAAGTAACCTCAGAATTGGAGGATCAACCTCAAAATGTGACAAGATCTCACTTGAGCCTTGTTTCTTCCTCGTTCAGCAGCTATGCAGAAATACCCACTGTGATTATGGTTTTTGTCATGAAAATGCTTGCTTTGTGACTACTGATTTGGAAAGCCAAAGTTCATTTCCCAAAGGAAATAAAATAAATACCTTAAACAGTGCAGTTCCAGAAGCAGACAAATTAATCAATTATACAGGAGTACTGTAATAACTCACATCACCTCTTCCGTATCGGTACCATGAGAAAACCCCTCCCTTCCTCCCAGAAGAATATAATTATTCCTCTAACAAGTATGAGAAAGAGCAAAAAGGCAAAAGAAACAGAATATACATATGAGGATGCATTTTATTGCATTCAACTAATTTAAAGTACAGAATTTAATAATGAAAATCCTTTCTAATACAACAGAATCAGAAAATATCTCAGAAAGGAGGTGAAGCTGTCAAATAAACAAGACATAAAGCAAACCACTTAAAGATGATGATGCAATTGTAGAAAAACTAATAGAATTCTCTGCATCAGCATCTACTAGAGAGAGAGACGAGAAAGCTTATTAGTGCTGGCAAGAGAGGTTCCCACACTCGTCAGGAAATGAAACCAAGATGATAAACTACAGCATAAACAGAAGAATTTCTAGAATAGCTCTACAGACTCTTAATTAGTATTACAACTCCATGCAAACTATGAATAGTTCAAAAAAAGATGAGCTCACTTCATAGTTTTTACTGTCATGTTAATTTAAAAACCTCTTTCTCTTATTCTACTTTATTGAAAAATAGAGGAAAACAGATTATTCAGTATTGGTAATGGGATATTAACTCTTCATCTCCAGGTCATTAATTCCAATCCAGCCTAAGATAATTACAGCTTTGAATCACTCCCATTTAATAACTGTCACTTTTAGAATATCTAGTTCCTAAAGGGAGTTACTGATATAATCAGGACACAGCAGAAGTAATGTGTATTAATTATTGAAGGAAAACATGTATCATTCACCATAAAAATATTTAACATTGAAATAGAGTACACTACCAACATATTAAGAGTTTATCTGCTGCAGGAATAATTTAATTTGAACACATCTTTTTCCATTTCAACTATGCAAAATGGGGTGGGGGGGGGGAGGAAGAAGAGCTTACACATGCAGTTTCTAAAACTAAGTTTTCAAAATATTATTAATTTGCAAACTGTGCCAGATCTTGAAATACTCATGGTCTCCTAGATACTGATGAGTTTCAGAAAAAGCAACAGGCCTGTGTTCCAGCTGTTACACATTCCCTAGCACAAACATTAGGTAGCATTTCCTGAAAGACTAATTTCCAGCTCAGATTTCCAAAGTCTTTTCCAGAATATTTACAACAAACTATTTCAAACTGCTTCCTAGCAGGTTTGTGTTTACAACTCCCTGACCAATGATTTTTCACAACGAAGTGGAAGAATACATTTCAATATAGCTGCAGGATGTTCCTCACATTGCACTCTCTCGCTCTTTTTAATTACAGTGGCTACACACTGATGATTAAAGAACATATTCTGTGCTGGGGAAAAAAAAGCAATATAATACTATATACTGGACAGTAATTGCTATTATTTGTTAAACTGTAAATTTAAGTGAAATAGTCCTAACTCCTAAAAGAAAAAAAACACCAAATGAAAAAACTCAGATGGTGGATAAGATAAAACATTATTTAGACTTAGCTGAATACATACTTGTAAGGATTATATTGGGAATTGAAATGTAAGTAGGAAGTACATCTATCAGGTTATATTCATTTCTATTGTTCAGGTTTCTACACAACTTTCCTGGCTCAAATAAATAATTCACCACCAAAAAAAAGACAGTAAAAGTAAGGCTCAAACAATTCCCATCATATCACTTAGCTCAACCTATTTAACCAAACAGCAGTGAAAACACAGGAGCCTTACCTAATGACATCCTCAATTCCTACCAAATTTAGAATCATGCCCAATTTAATAATGCACCCATTTCCTTACTGTGAAAATGAAACTCCAAATGCATTGTAAAGGCAATGGCTAAGTCACTGCATCACCAAGACAGACCCTCACATTCCACTAGAACTTCAAGTCCATAGTGTTGATCAAGCTGTAATCATAAGTTAAGCTAATACTAATTTCATATATATATATATATACATATACACACATATATATGTATATATGTATGTATATATATTAGAACAAGCTACTTTTTCAACCTCATCAGAAAGAGAATAAATAGCAGGAAACTTATTAATACAATTAAGTTTCACATTACTACATACCTTGTAATGTGGACGAATGTTTGCAAAGTATATGTAATAATCAACAGCCAGTGCAATTTTCAGTCCACCTCCCTCCCAGGATAAGGAGGATATCTGTTTGCCAGGAACTTTCAGTGTGCGTAAGTGCTTGGTTAAGAACAAGGAAAGAAAAAGATTCTGAATTTATCACAGGAAAGCCACTCTAAAATACATAAACAACAAACAGTTTTGACAGTTGATGAAAAAAAAACCCCACAGATATTCTTTACAGTACCCCATAACAATTCTCAAATTGCAATACATTTGCAAAGAGAGATATTTAAGGTGTACACCATAATGTGTTCTTTCACCTCAGGTTTGGTTTGTTGTTTTTTCGTTTGTGTTTTATTTCTCCAGAGAGAAATTAAAAACAAGACTCAGTGATAGTTCAATCTTACAGAAAAACAGTAGATGGAGAATGACAGTAAAAACATTATTTCCTTTGGCTGGTAAATTGAATCATCTTTATAATTTCAGTCACAACTAAAACACAGCAATAGTACTGATCCTGACACGCCTCAGAAGTTTCACTGATGCAGGAAGTGTATTAGTCAGTTTATGTTCAACACCCTTAACTACAGCTGATAGCTTAAATAAAAACATATCCCTAATCTGTGTGAAGAGCATGCAATGAATTAGCTGCATATGTACACAATTTTCAGTGAGGCAATGGACATTTTCCTCTTCTCTATCCCTTTTCCAAAAGAAACTAAGAAAGGCAGTTGGTACACTTTCCATCTTTTTTCAAATATCTTTATTTTGCTGAAGAATTTTAAATTTAATGAAGGAAACAAATAGAAAAAAAAAATGTTTTCAAAAGCTATAACCTTAGTCCCACACAGCACTTGTTTGTAGGTACCTTTTTAGTTGCAAATAATATAGATGTATGCAATAAAAGATACAGTAAATAGTAGATAAGTATGTTTTTGAACAATCTTAGGCTTTAAAAAATACATTTTATTGAGTACAACACTGATACTTATGCTCAGACCTAACTTGCCTTTTGAGGGCATAACTTTGTGCCTAAGGAAACTGCTGTCAATGAACTTACACAGTTCAGCACCTATTTCATGCCTTTGACCAGATGCAAATACCAAGTCAAAATACTGGTCACACATTATTCACAGAAAATACCATCTTCCAAAAAGTTAAGTCCATATCTGAGTATCCAAACTAGTACAAAACAATTCCAAAACCTGAAGCATTTACTTCTGAACACTAAATACATAATCTGGAACACCAGTCTCAGTTAATCCAAAGGACAGTAGCAACTAGAGATGTAACATTATTGCCAAAACCTTTGGTTCCATGAAATACTTTCAACTAGGGAAACCCCTACAGATGATGGTAGATCCTAACCCCTTTCACAGCTCAGCTCAGAGCTGGCTGGTACTTCCTCTGTACAAGGGACAAACTTCATCACACTCTGATACATTGCACTAACTTACTGATTTTCAGATATATTACTAAGAGGGAAAGGGATATTGCCTGGCAAGGCAAAAATAGCACAATAAAAATGCATTGATGAGTTGTCTTTCAACTATCAAACATTTAACATACTATAAAAAAGACAGGATGAACAAAAAACTTTTACAAGACAATAGCCCCAACAGCCAAATGAAGAACCTTAGAAACAATTTAGCTTTTCTGAGGTTTCTGAGCCACTGCTTTTACTGATACAGGATGCCTTTTTGCCAGTTTTACTGATTCCATGAAAAAGAGGGGAGCATTCACTGCTGTATTTTCAGTTTCTAATCTAGAGATGTCTCTTACACAGCCAGTGTAGAAAGACAAGTACTTCTGGATTTGATACACAGATGCTGACATCTTGACTGCTGTCTATGCTCCAAACTGCTTATCCTCTATAGTCTCATCTCAGGGATCTGGTGTTCAAAGCTAGACACCACACTTATCCTATCATTAGTGTTTTGAGATGCACTTGGATTTTTGTGCTGGCCACTATCCTGCTGTTCTAAAAGGGTATGTGGTCCTGTGTCACCTTTCCAGATCCATGTGGATATCCTAGATGGATACCTCAGAGCATATTAAGCACACTAAACACCTACATTTTGGCATTCAAATTCCACCAGTAATGACCCTGTAGCAAAACATAATAAAATTTAAAAACCAAACAAACATTTACACTATATAGCAAATATTTTTACCTCACCAAAGGGAGTATAGAACTGCACAACATTAACATCTTTATCTTGAGAAGCTGCTTTGAGGGAGCCTGCCACTGCCAGGACGCTTCCATTGGGGTTCCACTGAATACACACGACATTGATACCAGCGTCAATCAAAACAGGATCTAGTTTTTAAGGAATAAACATTAGGAGTATCAATACAAGCAGACATTTTGGGTCAAGGGGAGCTCAGTAACTCACACGCCACATTTTGTACGTACTGTAGTCATTCTCATCTCTCATTATCTGGCATCTCCCGTTGTCATAACAGATAGCAAGGCAAGGACAGTTGGGTTCAATGTAGCCTTGGGTACCGTGGTACCAGTGTATCCCAGCAATACTGGATGCTCCAGTTGAGTTCACTAAACAACTCAGCTTCATCTTCACCTGCACAATAATGGTTAATTAAAGTCATATACAACATGTTATTTAAAGAATGATTTATATCTCTCCTGACACTTGCAAAAGACAAGATGTCTAAGCAAAATTGTTTTCCTGTCACAAGAAAAATTTTCAAGTTCTCAGAATTTTGCGAGTTTGAAAAACTTCCTTATATAATCAAAGCCAGATCAGACATATGAAAACATATCTTTTTAACTACGAAGGAGTACCCTAATGTTGGCATTTTCATTCTTTGAAACGTAACTTAAAAACAAAGAAAACCAACAACATAAAAAGCCCACTGCGCACACACACACACACACGTGCAGAGACACAAGAAACCCCTTGGAATGTTGCAAAATATAAATATTATTTCAAACCATTCCTGTGCACAATATTTAAAAATAAAAGAAACATTTGGTCTGCTTTTTCTTGACTAAAGTCTGCTGAATAACATGTAAAAATAATTGGAAAAAACTAGTGTCCAAATTAGAACACCAATCAAGGTAAATTAACTTTTGCAATAATTAGCCCAGAATACCTGGTAACACACAAGTAAGGGTTTTTCTGAAAAATAAGAGTATTCCTGGATCAATTCAAAGAGGAATGCCAGGTAAGTTATGGGAGAGAAGGGGAGAGGGAAAGAGAGCACAACCATACATATTGTTGATGTGGTGGGGGAAATGACAGCAAGTTATTTAAAGAATTTCAGTAATTTGTAGCAATTGGAAATACCATGACTCACACAGTGGGAAGAAAGAAAGATACAGTGGGAGGAAAAAGAAAAGAAAACAGGAAGGGTAGCAGATACTTTCTTAGGAGGGTAATGGAAAGGAGAAGAAAATTCACCATATTAAGCATTTAAAAGTTAAGAAAGCACATGGTCCCAAATACACTGGTTTTAAAGTCAGTGTTTTACTTAGCATTTTGTTGTAGTCATATTCCAATACTCCAAATAAGTCGATAAAAACAAATAAATAAATCTAGGTTGTAGGACTTCAACAATATACTATAGCTGTTTCCTTTTATTTTTCCACTCCCTATCAGGTTTCTTGAAAGAATAATAGGAGCAATAGGAAAATAAACTACTGCTTTTTTCTAAAAGCATGCTAATACTTTAAGAAGCAGAGGCTGTAAGAAGTCAATATCCTTTAAGCCAGCATTAGTTCCTCCAAATAATGAAAGGAGGAAAAAACAACAGCTTAAAAATATTAAATCTGACCTATCATCACAAACATCTTTGAAAGTATTTTCAGATGTCCTAAAGAGTTTCATTTCACTTCACTAGTATGACTGTTCCTACTTTTACATTTTCAGTAATTATTGCAAGGTAAAAAGGCATTAGTTGATGTGATATTCACTTAGCTACCAAAAAAAGAAATTATTATAAAAAGCTGCAGAATTCTTGAATAAAAGCTCTGTGCAGGAGGTTGTCCAGTTCTCAGTACTGAAGTCCACCAACTAAACAAACACAAAATAAATTAAAAGGAAGTGAACATTTATGCCTGTTGAAGTTGTAATCCTTAATTATACCACAATGAACTTACAATAAAATTTCCCTGATTGTCATAAATGTGAATCTCTCCATTTGCCATTCCAAAGAGTAAAATTTTGCTATCAGAGGACCAGGCCACGTGGCACAGGTGGGTACCTTTCAAATCTTTTCCCCAAATGCGATTGCCTGGAACAAAACATTGACTGCACTTAATAAATACACCACAAAATTTAATACAGGATGCAAGTTACCAGTGTAAAAACTAAAACAGCTAAAGTCAAAACAACAATTAGTAAAGAACTATTAATTGTATTTACCTAGAGAAACAGGGCCACTGTGTATATAAGACTACAAACAAATTTGTGTAATAGCACAACAATTAGTAGGGCTTAAAATTTTACCATCCACTGATCCAACAATCACAGCTCCATCTTCATACACAATACAAATCTTCTGTCCATCAGCATTCCAGCTCATACTTCGAACCACCGATTTATTTCTGTTGTTAATCATCTCTTCATACCAAGAACCTATTCGTAGTGAAAGAAAAATTGAGTTACATTTGTGATTTGATAAACCTCTAGAGGACTCAAGGGACATGCTAATCACTGAACTGCCCTTTCAGTAAAAGCCTAGCGAGACTACAGTACAGTGTCCCCAGAAGACACAGACACAGTTACTGTGAAACAGTGTTCACATGGCAGCTGCTCATTTCCAGAGCGAACGGTGACAAACGAGGACTCGGAAAGGGGAGCTGAAGTCCAAGAGGGGCCCTACAGAAAGAGTTCTGTGTTTAAATAATTTCAGAACTGACAGTACAATAGGAAACACAAACAGAGGGAACAACTGGCTTTGCTAGGAAGAGGTAGTAAGAAATTTCTGATTATTTTCCAAAACTAAGAGATTATTTATATCACAGTAGCCACCACAAATCAGCCAGAAAGACTGAGTTTTATTCTTTGCTCCTGATATGAGAAGCAGAGCTAAGATTTTATTTGTTTCCATTTTTCATTAAACTAAATTTCCCAAAAGAATAGGAAAGCCCTTTATTTTCTTTTTCTTTCCCACATGTGTTGGAAAGTGGTTACCTTGCCTGTGAGGTTTGCTGGCTTTCAAATGAATTCGAGGGAACCACAGTAGTATATGTATATGTGAAAGGGTCAAGAGCAATAAAAGATAATTACAGTCATACACTGGTTAGTCATATTGATTCACTACCTTAAACATTTCTAAAGATTGTTTTTATGAGAGTATTTAATTGATGCTTTAAGCAGGGTTGATAAGTTCTTGTAGTCTACCAATAGGTTTGAGCTGAATGCACAATGTATTTTTAATATAGTATTCCAAGGGAATAAAGCAACAGAGATAAAAAATTTAGAGCAGTTTATCAAGCACGTGGCGAAGTACTGGTATCTTCTTCTACAGTAGCTCTGCAGGACCAATGCCTTGTCACATGTGACTACACTATAAAAAATATAGACAAGTATTACAATAAAACTTGAAAATTGTTTTAAAACTATTTTGAGTTATACAACCTGCAGAATAAAAACTCCAAAAAAGAACTGTAAAAACTGCAGGTGAGGGGGGAAAAAAGTATTTCTCACAACACAGAATATCATCCCATCTCAAGTTCATTCTGCAGAATACCTCTGTACAGCATCCACACAATAATGAGGCCATTTTGATCGCTGGTAGTCAGTTTTTGATACTGTTCATTCCATGTCACAACCTGCACAAAACCTAGAAAGTGATAAAAAGATTTTTATTGGCATTATTTAAGTAAGTTAATAAAAAATAACACATCCAACCTAATCAGCCGGGAGCTTTTCAGAAATTTGCATTGCTGGCTTTGATTTAGTTGTAGGCTTCGTTCTGTGCCACTTATTTCCTCTTTCAAAATTCTGCTCAAGAGCTCCTTTTGCTTCTGTATTCACCCACTGGAGTAACATCCTCTCCAAATCCTGCTCAGAGTATTGATTCCATACCCAAAACCCAAATCATACTTTCGCAGTTTCTGACCACTTCTGACACTCTGGGACACTGACAAAACTTTACTGTTGTAGGAAGTTTTGGGTTTTTCTTCCTCTTAGGAGTCTGATCCTCACTATTGCTGCACTTTTAAAACAATCCCCCTGACAATTACCCAAAAGAGAATTCTTCTACACACAAATCCTTCAGACCTTCAAGTTTCATATGGGATCCCACTCAAAAATATTTGACTTTACTTGAAACATCTTTGAACTTTTACCAGTTCCATACTGTACATCAATTTGCATCACACTTTATCCTTCCCTCACTGCTGGGTATCCATTTTCTCTGTATCCTTTCCGGTTTTAGTGTTTCAGTCATGAACTTTACCAACAGACGCAATCAAAGATTCTGAATGTCAGGGATTTTTAAGGTAATAGTAATCTATTTCAGAATTGAAGACATCCACTTAAAGTATCCACTAAATCAATTCCTCACAATTCATTTGTTCCAATCCTATTTAATTAAGCCCTTAAAATAACCTGACTCTTGGCAGATTTCAACTGCAAGTCCTCATAAAAAAGTCTACTTCTTCAAATAATGCAAGGATTTTAACATCCTCTTTATATGCCATTGTCCATGGGTGATGACCATGCAACATTTCTCACATGAGAATTTAAGTCCTCCCTAATTTTACTGCATTCAGTTTTTACCTTCACACATTATCCTCCTCCAGCTTGCCTTCTAACCTCTCTAAACTTTGTCTGTACACTACACTGCACTCTATGCATATACACATCCTGTAATTTGTCAATAAAGGGAAAATTTATTATATGTTTAACATAGAAATCAGGTTAATAAACTAATTTTCATTTCTTCAGAAAGAAAGCTACTGTAACATATAAGCAAATCTTACAGACATGAAAAAAAAAACCCAAACAGCCTTATCCAGGATAACATGGTAAAAACATACCGCCAAGCTGTTACATACCCATACTGAACACTCATAACCTTTATTTCAGACTGACAATAAAAAGTTATACCAAAATCACTCTATCAGCTTCACAAAATCTTGTGGGTTTTTTTTATTCTAACCAAAAGTAGACTAAATGCCCAAATACACTTACCACTATGGCCTTCAAGAGTCTGAGTCAAAGAAATGTTGTTAGGAGCTGCCAGTCCCTTTATCTTTGCTTCGTCTAAAAAATAACAAAATTCACTATTTATGTTTGCTAACAAAGCAAACATATTACCATGTTTCTATGAATACTGCAGCTCTAATCACTATTTACATAGATAAACTGAACCACTTAAAAGTAAGTACACAGGATGGAATTTCCACCCTTCAGTTCCATGTGTTTTCTGTTCACATCTGTCATCCAAACTGATATATGCCGTATGGTCTAGCAGTTTCTCAGGAAAAAAGCCAACAAAATACACTAAAAAAAAAAAACCAAACCCGACAACATGTGATACCAATAGCTATCACATTTTATGTTAAAACAATATGTAATTTTTTTTAATGTAAAATTCAGGAAAAAAAGTTTAAAAAGTTTTGAACATGGATTTTACTTTTCTTAGAACTATTTCTTTAAAAGAAAATACATAGCTTTTTCCCTAAAATAATTAAGATGGTAGAGAACGTTCAAACAAATTCAAGAAATAACAAAGTAAGCTCCAAAACAAAGAGAAAGCACACACAAAAAGAATGAATGATATGCCCTGGGAAAAAAAAAAAAAAAAAAAAAAAAA
>VZTH01017527.1:61398-98748 GCA_013397815.1 Aleadryas rufinucha | reverse complement strand
AAAAAAAAACCAACCAAGCAACACTGAAGAAAACTTCAGCAGATGTAATAGGTAGACAAATTACTTGTGTGCCAAGACCAAGATCAGGTGGAGGAAAACTGTATTCAAAAGATAGTGATGAAAAAATTTGATGTTAGTAGAAATACATAACTAGCTATGTACAGATTTAAAACATATGCAATATTATCAAGTAACTCTGGGAAAAAATTACGCTTTCTTAAGTGTGGTGGATTTTGTTCTTAAATTAAAAATTTTTAAAAAACCAAACAGAAAAACCAAACACCGCCCCCCATTTACCTGTTTGTGTTTCTAATTTTAGAACTTTCAGTAATCCATCCTCTCCACCACAGGCTATGAAACCTTGACTCTTATTCCAGGAAATACATTTTAATCGAACATTACCTGGAATTGAAATCTGAAAAAGAAATATTTTGTATCTCTACACAGTTGCCACAACCAAGTTTTATTTTACAGCGTCTATTTGAGCACCTCAAAGACACTCACAATAGCACAAGAGAAAAATTTATTTCTATTAACAGATCTGTACACGCAAAAAAACCAGAGAAGACGGAATTACAACCACTAATGAAACTGTGCCACACTCGAGCATTTGAACACATTAAGTAAATAATAGTAACAGGACACCTTCAAAGGTGTGCTCAGCAACAAAAGCAGGTGACCGTGGTCACACAGTGAACAGGGCTTCGGTCTCCAGCGGAAAAGCCGCGTCCAAAGCCTACCGGGGGAAAGACTGCGGAGCTGCTGGAGCAGCGGGAGACCAAAGAAACCCCAAGCCAGGCCGAGGGAACTGGCAGGACAGAGCCGGGCAGCGCTCTGGGAGTACCCCACCATGTCCAGCCGCCTCGCGGCGGGGGGCCCCGAGGGTCCCCTCGGCTCCCGCGGGTTCCGCGCTCCCGATCCCCGGGACTCCCCAGGGCAGCTCCCCCTGCCCGAGAGCAGCCTGCCCTCCGCCGTCCCGCGTGTCCCCAGCTGCACCTTCTTGCACAGGTAGATGAACATCCCGGCGGACCGCGGGCAGCCGAACCGAGCCGGCCCTCACTGCAGCGCGGCCCCACCGGTAACCGCGTCCCCGAGGCAACGGCCGGCGGAAACGGCGCCGCTTCCGGGGGAGCGGCCGGGCGCCATTAACGGCGGTACCCGCCCCTGCACCGGGCCGGGAGCGTGCGGGGACGGGCCGTGAGGGGCCGCGCGGCGCTGCCCGGCCCAGGCAGGCTGGGGGCCCCCAGAGTGGCACAGCCGTGCATGGGAGTGCTCAGCTTGGTTAGAAAGCACTGGCAGTTCCTTAATAAAGGTCACTCTGCTTTTACACGAAGGAAAATCGCAAAGTTTGTGAACCCCAGGTTGTCTGCCCACGGTGTTTGCAGCGTAACTTACATCAACATAGAATTGTAGGATGGTTTGGATTTGGAAGGGACCTTAAAGAGCATCTAGATCCAACCCCACTGCCATGGGCAGGGACACCTTTCACTAGAGCAGGCTGCACAAAGCCCTGTCCAACCTGTCCTTGAACACTTCCAGAGATGGGGCACCCACAGCTTCTCTGGGAAACCTGTGCCAGGGCCTCACCACCCCCACAGTAACAGAATTTCTTCCTAATACGTAATATAAACCTGCCTTTTTCCAGTTTAAAGGCATTCCTAATCAAAAAGAAAGGAGATTTAATCCATGAAACAGAGAGCGACTAACAAGCTCTCAGTGATGTTCAGGTATTAGAAAGATAAATTGCTTGTCACTAATATTGCCGTGTTAAAATTTACGGCTGGACAAGGTTTGATGATCTCAGACGTAGGGGGAGGGTAACAAAGCTTGGGAGGAAGGATGTCACACTGACAATGGACACAAAGAATGCAGCATTTGTGGGCCACATAGCTCACATTTGGCCGAACTCCCAAGATAAGAAAGTAACTAATAAAGTCAACTCAGCAACCGTGCTGAAATCAGCTCTGACTCGGTAAAGGGTAATTCCAGCAGGGGCAGATTGCAACCACCAGACCCAAGAAACCCACCGACCCAAAAGAAAAGAAAGACTGAGCATGTGGACTAATTAGCATGAAAAGCAAGAGAATCATTAACCAATAGAAGATAGAATACTAATTAATAAGAGAACTATGTAACTTGTAGCACTATGTAACTCCAGCACCCATCAACCTTTAGGTCAAGAACTCTGTGAATATCTCCCCATCCAGGAGGGGGTAAGAGAGTCAAAGATGCAACATACGCAAAGAGACTGTATAAAGTAAAAAGAAGGGTTGATGTAGTACTGTGGAATTGGTATTGTGTAGTAGAATTTTGGAAAACTCATACGTGCTTTACAGTGACAAGTTGAGTGTATGAAGTCATGGTTAAAAACCATTCTTTTTTGGGTAATAATATGGAATGGGGCAATTGGTTAAACCTTCTCCTTGTTCTCCATTAGGAGGTATTTTGAATCATTGTGATAAGTTTGGTGGAGAACCTCTTACAAAGTGGAAGTTAAAGGAATATTGTACTCAATGATGGCCAAAATATAAATCGAATGGTGAGGAAAAGTGGCCAGAAATGGGAACATTAAATTATAATAACATGCTGCAACTGTTGTTTTGCAGAAGATTGGATAAGTGGGATGAAATCCCATGTATGGATTTATTTTTCTCGTTGAGAAATGGTCATGAAGAAATGCAGGTTATTGGTGTCTGATTCAAATGTGTTAATGATGATGATGGAAGAGAAAAAGAAATTATCTTGTTGCTGTTCTGCTTGAAGTATAGGGAAAAGGTGTCTGAAAGTGGATAGTGAGGAAGAGGGTGTACAATTATTGGTTTCTCTGAGAAAGAATCAGGACAGTGATAATTGGGACCAGGACAGTACTGATGATAAGACTGGAGGAAGTGATGCTTTTAGTCCAATTGCAGGTAGAATTTGGGCACACCAAAACCCTGCATATGTAAAAGTTCCTTTTTCAACCACTGCTTTGATACATTGGAAGGAGTCTGCCAGGTTGTACTGAAAAATCCAGAAAATTTTTAAATTCTGTATGGTACACCACATAATGTGAATCTGACAGGAGAAGCTGACCAGATGCATGTGGTAGGAGAGAAAGCTCTAACCAATTATCTTTTGTCTTTAAGTAAAAGCCTGAGATTATTGCACAGGTGCTTGCTGTTTAGAACACCGGTCCCAAATAAGTCACTAATACATTCTTTCAAGCATGGAAATCAAGACTCCCTGAAAACGTGGAAAGATACTCCACTAGCTGGGAAGTGGAAATGTCCTTATCAGGTACTGCTAACCACACACAGAGCCATGAAATTAAAAGCACTGGACTCATGACACACTGTGAAAAACGAGCCACAACTCTCTTGCTGCGAGCNAATTGGGGAGATTGGCTGCGTCTAGGGGATGTCTGTGTCTCGCTTGGTTTTGTAAGAAGCAACTAACTTTAATAACTTTTTAATTGTAAAACATGAAAACTTTGGGAAGAAATGGTTATTCCTCTGGGAATGTCTGGGGTCGATTGTGGCTCTAGGAATAACCTTAACAACTTTAACTATACTTTAACCAATTAATAACTGCAATTAATAACCAACTATTAACAAACATGTGATTAACATAACATATGAACTTAATCCTCGTCACAGGTGGGGCAAAATAATTATGCAAAAGATCAGCCATGATGTTTATATATGACACGCACGGACCAAAGGTATTCCTCCAACTTTGTGCTGATCTGAACAGAAGGACCCTGAAGCTGAAACTGACTCGGGACTCACAGCACATGGACAGAAATAGAATCTGTACTGCATTGTGATTGTATTCAGGGAGAAATTTTACTACTTTTTTTGTTGTTGTTTTACTAAATTTAAAAAGTTTTTATAGTCAATGTATTTGATTTTTGGAACACCACTGAGCACCCAGGCCTGGGTACACAACACTGAAATAAACAATCATGTCTCTCTTGAGTGTGTAATTATTGGCTAGTAGCACACTGGATAATAAATCCAATTTTTCTGAACAACAAGATGTCCTATTTTAAACAAATAATTTATATCATCTTGGAATTTTACCTGGTACTCACAAAATGAGGCAGGTAATTGCTCAGAGGAATTGAATGTAAATGTTATCATTTGTAATATAAAATGAAATTATAAATACTAGTGCATGAATCAAAGCCTGCCCAGCTGACAGCTTGCAAGATACATCTGGCCTCCAGGACAATTTTCCACTATCCTGTAAAATTTTACATCTCATCTGACAACTGGCATTAGTGTAAATACGACTGATGTCATCCCCTCCCAATTGCCAAGAAGTTGTAAAGTCTTGCATTAGATTTACAACTTGTTTATTCTTACCAATTACAGAGGCCAAAGCATACTTCTGGCCCTAAAAATGCCTGTATAATACCCGTGTCTATGCAGAGGACATGAAAGCAAGCAAAGTAAAGTGCTGGATATAAAACTCCATGACTTAGAGAAAAAAAAAATATGCATGCACAGCACTTTGAGGAAGCAAACGTAGCATAGCCAGGACATCCCACGCTAACTTTAATTGTACCACAGCAGATTAATATCAGTGTGGGGACACATCACAAAATACCAAGCACAGCCAAATCCAGCATTCTTGCAGACTTTATATTTCAGCCCTTGCAGCTGAAGCTGTGTCCGATGTTCACTTGTGCTATTTAGTGTTATATTCCAGCTTATCATCACTGTGTAGGCATACCTGAAGTCACACTCCCATGTGCAGTGAAGTGAACATAACTGAACTTGCTTGAATGTGTTATGTGCAGGGTGCAAAACAAGTACAGATGTTGTTTAATATGTCCTTGGCAAACCAGCTACCAGATATAGTATTTTATATAATTGTATTGCAAGGGTCTACAAAATATGTGGGATTTTTCCATTAAAAAACCCCCATCGTTTTGGCTCCTAATTTAAATATAATTTCTAAAGTATTTGGATGATTATAAATGCCAGGTGTATAAAAGCAATGGATTCCTTTAACGACTTATTTTTTTTAATTGTTAGCTTGTGTGTTTTATCCTAAAAGCCTAATTGACACAAGTAAAGTGTCAGTAAAGTCTGTGTAATGACAACAGGAATGACTGACTAATAACATAAGTAAATCTTGCAGGGTAAAAATATTAAACTGGAGGATGTCTTTCATTCTTCTGTATGTTAAACATTATTAATACTTGAAATTACTGTTAAATCCTTTATCTATATTTACAATGACTTTTAGGTTTTAAAATAAAATACTTCTTTTTCCAAACATGTGACTTGGGGCAGTATTCTGTTTAATTCTTCCATTTATGCCTCCTTTATCTTTGAGGTTTTGTTTCCTTGCGTTTTTTAAACCCTTTCTTTCATAACACACACCCTTCAAGTTGAATACAAAATAACTTCCAACATCAATGTGCATATCATATTGTATTTTATTAAAATAAGTTACAGGATCCCAACTTACTTTCCCATTTAATGGAAAGAAGACATGGGCACATTTTTTTCATTCTGCCTTGCCATGTCAAAGTTTTATATAATGTGATATACGGTATCCATTCTTCTTTTTTTTCTGTATTTACTGTGAAGTAAGAGAATAATAAATGCAGTTACTACAGAGCAGCAGTATCTGCAGTACATACTGAAGCACAGCAGGTATGGGTAGCTTCATGGCTATAAAGTGACTGTATACGAAGATCCTCAGGGTCACTGTATTTCCAAGACTCTTGTCTTCCTGAAGACTTCTTGACGTTTGTCAATAGTAACAAACCAACTGCTGTTTTGTAAGCTGTGCAATGAAATAAAGCTTGCTGAAAACAATAAAAAGGTTTGATTCTGAAAGATTATTTTAAAATCAATCAGAATGATAGCTCAGACAATCTGCTGTCTGTCTTGATATGCCTGCAGCTTCTCAGACACTTCCTCTAGTGGTCAGTTGTTAAGGGCAATAAAATAGATGGCTATAATGTTTGTTTTATTTACAGTCTTTTTCAAAGCTGCATGTTCAAAAACCAGTCTGTTTTCTAGATGAGGTCAATACACGCTTGAAACAGAGATTTCCAAACATTTTAGAG
Source organism: Aleadryas rufinucha (assembly GCA_013397815.1). Classification (NCBI taxonomy): domain Eukaryota; kingdom Metazoa; phylum Chordata; class Aves; order Passeriformes; genus Aleadryas; species Aleadryas rufinucha. The sequence continues at coordinate 92,678 of VZTH01017527.1, read as the reverse complement.
CTCTGTCAAGGTCTGGCATCTTCCCAAATAATCTCAACCACCCTAATTTCTTAAAAGGAGTTGGGTCAGGTGATATTCAGGGATGAAGAGCAGAAGGTGATGGTCTCTGCTATGTTTTCCAAGTTGTCTTGAAAGGATGGTAGGGATAGAAATGGCCCATCAAAGAATAACTTTGAAAGAAAGACTCAGTTCTTTGTAATAAAGTGTATTCCTGACTTAAACCCACAACATTTTCTTGCTTAACATTAGTTCTTGGGGCAGAAAGATTGATCTCTGAAGGACGTGTTACTACTGAGATGACATTACAAGTTTAAATATCTTGGTGTTCTGTTCTAATTACTTCGATTCCCTAGAATTATATATTATAATCCAGGAAAATCAGAGTTCTTCTCCTGACTTTTCCCAGGCAGATACACTGAACTCCAAGCACACTGCAAGAAGAGGGGTGTGCAGTTAGATCTCATAAAAATAACTTTGAATTATTCAAAAACTGGGAAAGTCTTGAGTCCTTGGCAGAAGTTTTCATTTGGCTTTCAGAAACTCTGGCAAACTGAAAAATTATTCTATCTATGTAAATGATGAGTTCAGGTATAAAACTCACTAGTTTGCTCTCCTTTTTTTAAATCTTAAATATCCCACTCTTCCTTGATTTTGAATCCCCAGGGATCAGGGTGATAACCACAGACATAATGCTCCTTTAAATCAATTCCTATTTGAACAAGAGCACCTTCAACAGAAAAAAGCATTAAGTCTCGAGAATTTCAGCACAGAAAATCTGCCACAGCCCTTGGTAAATTGTAACAGTGATCAACTACTCCTAAAAATTATACCTTATGATGTATACCACAGCTTGTCTCACTTTAATTTCTAGTTATTAGTTCCTGCCATGTCATCTGAGGGCATTTATTCCAGCATGCAGGCTTGCTGTGGTACCACAGAGTTCACCACTTTCTCTTTGTTTGTTCGTTGGGGTTTTTTTTCTCTCCCACATGTTTGTGGAATGTCTAATCCGGGGGCTGACCACATTTCCTTCACGGCTGCAGACACAGCACTGCAGCAAACGAAGCTGGCAAATTCCACCCACCAGCCAGCACCTCGGATCTCCTCTGGACCCAACGCCTGCCCAGAGCCTCCAGCCTCGGCACCCTGCCTTGCAGCTCTCCCGTTCTCCTGTATCCCAGGATACTAATGTGCTCACACATTTTCAGAGCAAAGAAGGTGCTTGAAAATCACTTGGGACAGTGCCTGCCTGTGGAGGTGGGATGCAGAGGAATACCACAGCTAATGGGACTGTTGTCACACTGCCTGTGAAGTTGTCTCTAAAATTTTGGGGCATAATAGGACAGCTCAAAACTGAGTGTTTGATGCAACAGTAAAAGTCATCCAGAAGAATTATGAGTAGAGCAGTGCTTGATGTTCAACGTGGTATATATAATCTAGGGGATGTGGGCATATGCATTTATTTTATCTGTATCATGTTGTTCTTCAAAGAAATGTGAAAATATAGTGATGTTTGCAACAACCAAGATTTTTTCCATAATATTTCTAAAATCACCCTGAAAATACTTTCTCTTTTGAGGGATATTTCTTCCCTGGTTTATATCAAAACAGCTACCTCTAAAATACCAGTAAAGTGCTGAATGCAGGTGATCATGTAAGAAAAAGGATATATTTTGAGGACAGAGCTTCAAGGCGTGAGGTCACTGAGTCCTGGAGGGCAACTATGGCTTCACACTTACAGGACTCTTCAGTTGTTACAAGACTGCTCGTTATGGCTCCTAAGAGAGAAAACAGCATTTAGTATATTTATTACAATTATTGAACAGTTAAATCCCAAGAAAATGTGTGATTCTGCAGAAGGAGTCGAACCCATGCTGTGAGACTACAGCAAGCACTGCAACCCAGGGCAGTTCAGAAGGAGGGACAGCAATGAACAGGGGCTTGTGTGTAGCCAGAGACCTGAGTGTCATAGTCCAGGACAGGCAAGAGAGAGCTCAACTCTAACCAAGAAGGAGGCAGAGCAGGGAGTTCCCTGCCTGCCTACCTGGATCCTCTACACTCTTTAAATTAGACCATTACTGAGAAAAAAAAAAAAGGGACTGGCTGCAGAGACCAACCAGCCTCCCCATCAACTTTAATTGTGTTGCCCCACAAGTGTTTTTGGTTTCTAACACTGGCAATATGAATGCATAGGGAGTATCTTTCTTGATTCAAGAGGATGGACGCAAATCCATTCCAATGTCACATGAATATAGATGGGGGAAATGACATCATTCAAATAGGCCCAAGTGAATTTAAAATCTAGCAGAAAGTCACAGCAATATCACTGGAGGAGCCAGTTAGTATAACAGAGAAGTCACCAGTCTCTTCAGAAAGAGAAAGCAAGCGCTGCTATACTCCACAGTGCTTCCATGGAATTTATTCCTAGGTCTTGACCTCCGTCTTCCAGACTTACAGGGGACCAGCCTCAGCTGTCGTCAAGAATTCCTTTTTCTCCATAATTCACAAAAAAACTCAGCAGGGATGACAACAGGTTCAGAGAGATGACAATTTCACTGTAGTAATGTCAAGCATCAGCAGATGGCTGTGAGTTCTTAGCTGCATAAACAGCAACTTAACCTCACCTACTCCATAAAGTAAGTTAAGGCTGCATCACTTGCTGAAGGTTGAAGACAAACGTATCAACAGCTACTGCCACACAGGTACTCTAGTGAGATCACCATATACATCTGAGACAGGAATAATAAGTTTCCAAAGGCAAAGCCTTCTTGAAAGAGAGCCTACAAATACATTTTCAACAAGTTATCAAGAGGCATTACCTGTATATAATACCCATCCCTTTATAAGTGTTTTTTTACATTGCTTGCAAAGGTAGCAACAGCATAATAATCTTTTTTTTCTCTAGATATATAAATGCATAGCTGATCAATGCCAAACAAAGTGTGTGAGCATTGTCACAGTAAAACAATGGAAATATTATACACAAGTACATTTCCCTTTTTTCCTAGACTGTTTTGGCTTCTTCTTTTCTTTTTTTTTTTCTTTGTTTGTTTGTTTTTGTTTGGTTGGTTTGGGGTTTTTTTGGTTTTTGGGTTTTTTTGGGTTTGGTGGGTTTTTTTGTTTATCAGTCGTGCCATTACTAGTCCCATTTTTCAGGGAAATTGCAAAATCTAAAATCTATGAGTTTGCATCTATGAGTCTGCAGTTCTGGCAGTGCAGAAATTCATTTGTCTTAAAGCCAATGTTGAAACTGGTGTCTCCTTGATTCCACTGAACCTGTATTTGTTCAGCTCCCCTCTTTGGAACATTCCACTGGCTTTATGGTCAGTGTACAAAGAAGAGCTGTTCAAGAGTCAGCTGGAGGAAGGGCAGTTCAAAACATCAAACCAATATGGTTGGTTTCCAACCAACTGCCAGTTAACTTTTTATGTCTGCATTTAAATTCTCCAATGACAGATACAGATCCTCCTTGGATTTTGTCTGTTTTAACAAAATTACTTTTCCAACCAACTCTGGCAATTGTCCAAGAGTACTCTGAATTCTTCCACAGTCCTGCAAAATTGAGAGTTTTCCAGTATTTGATATTCAAAATCNGCGGCTAGTGGTCAACGCGGCACACTGGGATGCCCAACAAGTCACACAAAACATGCTAAAACTGTGTTTTTACACTGCCTTTGTGTTCAAGTCCAGACCAACAAGAAACTATTTTTGCAGATGGTATTTGTCTATATCCACCTATTTTATAACTGTGCTCTTACACAGGGTCTTCAGCCACTTGATGTGATGGCAGGTTATTCCTGCTCTGAACCAGGGGCTGGGCTAGGTAACTCTTGATGCCCCTTCCAACCCAACCTGACTTAGGACTCTTCATCAAACTGTGGAGCAGTTCTGCTAACATTTGATCTCAGTATTGCCCATCTGAAGAGAAAACAGTTGGTGAGTTCATGCTTGCCCCACTCATCTTGGAGGGGTGGACAAGAATATAAGGTTTAGCATTGCAGTAGTTCTAACGTGAGTATTGTTCCTTCCCAGACCCCCCCAGCCACTCTCCAAATGCTGGTATGCATTGGAGACTCACTTCCCAGAGACAGGTGCTCCAGAATCCTGCCTTGCCAACACCACCAATTATTCCCATTTCATAAGGAATGCGGATTATGACAGATTATATTTCTAAATACAGTGAGTCCTTAAATGTGTAATGATAGATAAGAGGCAACATTAAACTTAAACTAATTTTAAATACAGTAACTGTTATAACTGAACAAGAAGGACCAAACTTAGTGGGAAGAGGCATAAGAGAATGAAAAGGGATTATGCTTCCTGGGAGCTTGTGAGTTGATAGACCATTTCTCAAAGAGATTAAAAATGTTTAACACATTAAAAAGAAGTGCTTCAATAAATAAACATATTCAGAAAAAAACTCAACATTAAATTATTACTTGAGCATGTTTTGTCATCTGAATTTAAGATAAAGCCTTCGTAGCAGTCACAGGTCTATGATCCACTCACACAGACCTGCTTCCAGTCCTGGGTTCCTGGTGCACATACATCAGTTCACACAGGCTGTGCTTTGGAGAAGCAGTTATCCAAAAACAAGATAACATTTTTAATGCTTCCCAATGGCAATGCTTTTCCATGCTGGGAGCCTATCCTCTATGAATCTTGCCAGGAACTACTGAGATGTGTAACTGATCTTGCCTCAGAGCAGCAATTGTCTTACTGGGGATTAATACATTAATTAATACGAGGGATACCTCAGACCTTGCTAACTCTGACCCAGCTGCCTAACCCCACCAGATGTGAAATGCCACATCAGCTCCAAAGGCACGCTAGGAAAGGTTTCCAGTACACAAAAACTTTACAGTAAGGAGACTGGGAAGGAAAGAATGAAAATTATTGATGAAATGAAATTCTTATGATGAAGAAATGAAATTATTACAAATGAACTTATTACAATGAAATGAAATTATTACATTTTTACTGTAACACAAAGTCACTGAGAAGCTAAAGAAAGGAACAGCAAGATGAAATTCAGCCTGGAGGGGAGGACATCACCTCAAACTGTCTTGCATGGTGGTACACACATTCCACAATACTGCAAAGTGTGTGACTAACCCCTTCTCTCTTCATCAATTTCTCAGTTCTGGGTTTTCTCAATATTGCATAAATTAGGGAAGGCCTTAAGTTATAAGTTGACAAAGACTGCATGGTGAGTATTTACTAACACTGTTACATATAAAGTCCTTTGTATCTCTGAATTTTGCTCAAAGTGGGCAAGGCAGAGTGACATAGAACTGTCTTTTAACACCTGAATGCACATGAAAGTTCCTCCGACAGATACAAATATATTAATGTGCTAATGAGAGTTATTGCAATACATGCACTTAGCTGGGGAGGGCATGGGGGGAAAGGGATCAGCAATCTGCTCTTACTTGAGCATGTCTTCCTGTCTGGGTTGAGGGTGTAGCCTTGGTGGCAGTCACAGGTGTAGAACAGCTCATCCCTCACGCAGACCTGCTCGCAGTCGTGCCTGCCAGGTGCACACACGTCAGCAGCTGAGGAAGGCATTGCAGAGGAGAAGAATATTAATCAGTATCCAAACTTCAGCCTTGAGAGCTGGTCGTGCTGATTCCCATTCGCAAATGCATCTTCATTTGGATGCAAACCAGGATGTTTTTACTGCATGTCAGTGTGCTATTAACCAGAGCAGAGTGCACAGAGTGTGCTTTTATCTGGCTATCAACGTCACAAAATTAGTACAAGTTTTGGAATACTGGCAACACTTTTTTGCAGCTGTAACACACAGATGGCAAAAGGAATGGAACTAGAAGTGATGCATTTACAAAACAATTATCCAACAGAATTTCAGAGAACAAATATCTTGATTTTAAGAGACTGTGTGGCATTACTTCAGCTCTAATTGAGTTGGAGAAGACACTGTTTTATGGAGTGAAAAGACCATAAACAGAAAAGTATATGTGGCTCCTAAAAAGATGTGACACCCACTGCCAGTTACAAAGCGGGCACTTTATGTGTGAGGCTGCTGTTTTCTGCCAGATTTAACACGTCAATTCTGAAAGGACAAGCTGAGAAGGAGTTCCTATATTTGGATAGCTTTGCAGTGAGGAGGCCCAGTAAGACACAAGAAAAAAAAAGATGGAGACAGAAAGGAAGAGAGGAAGAGAGAGAGAAGAAAGAGAGAAAGAAAGAAGAAGGGAAGGGAAGCAAAGGAAAAGAAGAAAAAAAGGAAAAGGAAAAGGAAAAGGAAAAGGAAAAGGAAAAGGAAAAGGAAAAGGAAAAAAGGAAAAGGAAAAAGGAAAAGGAAAAGGAAAAAGGAAAAGGAAAAAAAGACTCTCTCCCAGACCTAGACTATTTTTGCATCATTTTTTGCACATCTTTGTGATATAATTGTCACAAAGTCCTGAATGGCTGGGAAGTCATTAGCAGGATACTGCAAAATGAGACTCAAAAGGAAAAAAAAAGCAAGCATATGAAGAAAATAATTTAAAGTTTGAGTATGCAGGAGGAGAATTGGTGCTATGAAATGAGGTTTGGGATTGGACTTCCAAAGGGGAGGCCTAATTGAATTTACATTCGCTCACATATTTATTGCCTCTCTGTAATGCCAGCTAAGATCTAATCCTAGGCACCATATTTACAAAATCAGCTCCTAACTTAAGCAGGAAGAAATACTGAGGCCCTTTGGCTTCACTTCTTTGAGATGTGAGACCTGCGACTTAACTGGAGAGATTTGCCGAGGAACCTCCTGGAACTGGAAACCTGAGTTCAACACTTGGTCACACAAAATATAGGAAGGAAAGGGATTATAGTGGAAGTGGAAAAAAAAGGATTTTCCCTATATAAATCACCAGTGAGACATCCAAAGAAATTCAGAGTGAAGATCAAACCCTAATCAAGTGAAGATAATATAGAATAGATATTAATTTGTAGATAATATATACTGATGTGTACATCCCTGATTATCAGCTACGTCTATGCTGCTGTTCTCCACAAGAGACCAGCACTGAGAAGGAACATTTCCCTCCATCCTCTAGAGCTCTAAGGCTGGAATATTTTTTAAGGTCCAAACACCTCCACCAGAAAGAGCAATCACATTCATGATGATACAGACTGCAATCTCTCTTCCATCACAGTCCGTGCTCTCCCTCATCTCATTCCCTTGTGCTGCTTTACTGAAGAGTTTTCTGACAGAGATGGTACACATCACATATTGGATATGGCAATTCATGCTCCATGGGTGTGAAAATACTGTGAAGTCCTCAAGGAAATGCCAAATGGCATTTTAATCTTACCAAATACAAGCCTCAAAGAACTGTAGAATAGCCAAGGGTCTCAAATTACTGCTGTTCATATGAAGAAACAAAGTTGCCCTGAGTTTTCAGGGGTTGTACAGAAACTCTGGGATAATTTGTCAGAAAAATAACATAAATTAGCTGGATTTTTAAAAGCCACTTGCTTTTAGTGGAACACAATTTTTCCTTAATCAGATCTGACCTGAGCAAGTCTTCTTGTCTGGATTCAGAGTGTATCCTTCATAGCAGCCACAGCTGTAGGATCCATCATTACTCAGGCAGACTTGGGCACAGTCATGCCTTCCAGGTGCACACATGTCCATGGCTGTAGTGAGCCATGGTTTAGAATAGAAACCTATTAATCCCTCCCAGACACTTCACTGTTTTAAATGCTCAATATCTGTAATTACAATTTAATTATGATTTAACCAGTGTCCTACTACATTATTATATTATGCTGCAGACAATTGAATTCAGTTAATAATTATTCAGTGAAGGAGGCAGATACTGCAAGACCTGGCTACACCACATGTCATGCAGTTCTGTCTTTCATCAGCAATTCCAACAGTCCTATACCTCCCTGTATATATATAGTCCTATACCTCAGTAAGGATGAAGCTAAAAACCCACGAGATAAGCAATAACCTGCCCCATGTCAGACTAAGCAGCTAAACAATGTTTATGGAATTCTGTGAAGACCATAAAATGGTAGATAAGTGCCAAACTGCATTTTTTAATCAACAAATTTAAAGAAAAAATGCAATTTTATTGTTACTGGAACCACGGGGAAAGACTACAGCTGAGTTCTCATTTTAGGGTAACTCACATAAAATATGTCCATATCTCCATGGGTTTCATATATTCAAGTAGCCTTTAATACTGACCTGAGCAAGTCTTCTTGTCTGGATTCAAGGTGTAGCCTTCATAGCAGTCACAGACATAGGATCCGTTGTTACTCACACAGATCTGGTCACACTCGTGCCTCCCAGGTGCACACATGTCCACAGCTTGTTAGGCATGTCAGAGAAACAACTCATTGTTAACAACAAGCAGTTTGGAATAGAGCGCACATTCATGTTTTTTAATGTATTTTGATTTGGAATCAGCTCAGAAATGGTAATACTAATTGAAGGAATTAGAACAATTGGTAGGAGAAAATATCTATACATTGTCTACATCTGAAGACTTTGTTTTGGCATCTGGCCCTAATGAATGGATCTGTAGGCACAATAAAAAGGATGGTGATAGAATCAAACTACGTCTCACCATTACTTGCAGTTGAGTTTTATTTATTAGTCATTACTAGATTTTTTATTATTGAAAAAGATACAGATGTTTGTTGTTTCAACAGAAGCACGCAAGTAGCATCTCAAATCCAATTATAGTGTTGGTTTTGGTTTTTTTTTCCTAGTTGAACTCATTTTCCAAAGGAGTAATACCTGAGCAGGTTCTCTTATCTGGATTCAGGGTGTATCCTTCATAGCAATCACAGAGGTAGGATGCCCCGTTACTCACACAGACCTGCTGGCAGCCATGGGTCCCCAGGGCACACACGTTCACAGCTGCAAAGGTCATTGACAGAGAGGTACTTCAGTCATCCCAGAGGAAAGGAACAGGCATTAATCATTCATGCTTACAAAGGTACATCTTGCACTGTTTGCTGGATTAGTGGTAGTAAATGTCAGTGCTGTGTTGCTGTCACAACAAGTTACAGGCCTCCTTTGCACCTCTCTGTAGCCAGGAGAGAGAAGTCATAAACGGCACAGATACAACTCATCACCTGAGGTGGCAGGAGAAAAGATTCACTGAAAAGAGTTCAACAAGGAGAGTTTTAAGGATGTAGTAGCATTACACTGGAAATGAGAGCTCAGCAATGAAAGGACCATCTGACTCTTTGTATCCAGTCCCTTTCTGTTACAGACAACCAGTTGAAATAATGCTAAAATATATCACTGTCTGTTGGCTTAAGAACTTCAGCTCTCCCGCACAGAACCCAATCTATGAATTCCTGCTGCACTGTAAAAAACTCCCAGGTAAACTGAAGTGCAACAAAAGCAAAATGAAATTAAATTAAATGAAAAAATAAAATAACATAAAATGAAACTAAAAAATAAAAACAGTAAGAGCATCAAAAGCAGGAGGAACAAAGAAATTGGTCAGAGGCACTAGAATAACATACTCTCATCTCGGGGACAAAAAGAGTGCCTGAATGATGGTGCAGACGTATCAGCCAGAAAGGAAACCCACCAGTGTGAGATGGAGTATGTGGAGGCTACAGCTGCCTTGACCCATCAGGTTTAAAAAGTCAGGACCAAAGAAGGATATGCAGGAAAGTCTCTACAGCAGGGTACCTATACAGGCATGTGAACCTCACAATTGAACGAGAGCACAGAAATTATGTCCAAATCTCAGAGAACTGAGAAGCTGAAACTGCAAAATGAGATAAAGTTTTCAGGACCAACTGATTCCCCAGCAAACAGTAAAGCTATTTCATCACACTGAGAACAGAGAGAACGGTGACACGACTGCACTGTGATGGACATACGAGTGCTCGAAGTGTGTTGTGGTGACAGGGCAGACAAAATGCCTGTTCAATGCTGGGCTGTCTCTGCAGTGTATGTGCCAACAGTCTTTTCCTTCACAGAAGGTCTAACTGTAACTAATTAACTCCTGACCAATTTTTCTCAAGTCTATTCAGTTTAGTATCTGCTGCTTCTTTGGTCACCTCAAGATGCCCCTATTTATCTCCACAGATTGTCAAAGAAGCCTAGATACTCACTTAAACTTAGATGCCTTTTAGATTACTCAATTTAGGGGAGAGGGGAGAAAGGGAAAGGAAAGGAGTGAGAAAAAAAGGTGGAGAAAACAAGTGGGAAGTGGAAAAAAAGGGAAGAGAGAAAGAGAGAAAGACAGAGAAAGAAAGAGAAAAAGAGGAAGAGAGAGAAAAGAAAGAAAGAAAGAAAGAAAGAAAGAGAAAGAAGAAATAAAGAAAGAAAGAAGGAAAGAAGGAAAGAAGGAAAGAGAAAGAGAAAGAAAGAAAGAAAGAGAAAGAAAAAGAAAGAAAGAAAGATGGATGAGAGAGAAATTGGAAGACAAGTCTGTTTTTACCTGAGATTTTACTTAGATTAGTAGTTCCAGTGTGGGTATGGACTACTGGTAAAATTAATCTCCAAAGCAATACTGGTGAGATAAGAAACCAGAAGCAAGAGTGCTTGAACCTTCTCATGTATTTCTGAAAACAAGGCAATTTTGTGGCAAAAAAACTGCAACATTTCCCATTTTCTAAAACAAGGAAGATTTAGAATTCCGCTAAAAAGGCTGATAGAGTTGTCTTGTCTTGGCAAAAACAAATTTGAAACAAAGACAGCACCTTTTCATTGTGCTACACCCTTGGGAATAAGAGAATTAGTCTCCATGACTTATGAACAAAATCTCTGGGTGATATTTTCAAGCATAAGTGAGAAGCTCAGACTCAAATGGTCAGATTTTTGTGGTAGGAAAATCAAATGTCCACTGAGTTGGACAGCAATTCAAGGCTAAGATTTTCAATCTCTGAGATGGTCTCATGCTGAATAATGCTTTCATTGCATCAAGAATTTGATCTTGGCCAACTATTTTTCCCCTGAACATTAGTTTTCCTGTTCACCCTACAAACAAATTTATTTGCCTTGGTCAAAGCAAAGAAAATCCTAATTGTCACTGGTGAGTCCAGATTTCTGACCAAAAAGCACTCTGGAGCTGGAAAGGGGCCCAGTTTACCACACTGTCTTACAAGACCCTCTTAGATTCATTTGGTTTATAGGAGTCTTTTTAAAGACTATTTCCTTCACCCTGTTTTTTTCATGAGTCCCACAGATTCTGGCAAACTGCATGCAGGCGACTCAGGGTTACACTGGACGTGTACATGTGTGAGCTCTCTGATTCATCCTCCAGCCTTGCAGGTGCATAATTTCTACACTTCAGCACAATAAACAGTAAGATTATTCTTAAGAACAAGAGATTTTTCTTTGCTGCTATGAAAGGACTTGCTTTGGTGAGAACATAGGTGGCAATGAGTGCCATGTTCACAGCACACATACCTGTCCAGCCAGGTGGGCACTTGTGAGGATCTGGTCACATCAGCTGCACAACATGGTGTCAAGCCACACCTCAAGGCATTTCCTATGCTAATTATTGGGAAAAGTGTCCTGTCTGCAGATGGTCTTACACATTTACTTTGTACCTAGAGAAAGAGGTCTATTCACTCTAAACCTACTCCAAAGGTGTGGTGGTAATTTTTAGTAAGGTTCTGAAATAACAAAATAATACACTACCAACCAAGTTCCCAAGGCAGTGGCTGTTATTTTAATTTTCTTACAATGTTATTTACATCTGATTTTACCTATTACTTGCTGGAGACTTATTTTAAAGCAAATGTCTTAGAAATTTACTAGAAAAAACTGCTTTGCACAAGTCTTTTAACTGTCAAAAAGTTGTCATTTGATTTTTGTGAGTAGAGATATGTCACAGCTATCTATAGGCAGTTCTAAATACTCCAGATGACCTTTTTTCCCTGTAAATGACAATAACAGCCCACTCTGGCCTAGCATTGCTAGTGAAATTCTAGCCTAAACCAAATACATACAGCATTTTCACAAGACCAGCCCTGAAAAAGCAAAGTTAATTCATCCCATCCTACAGTTCCTTGTCTAAATCAAGTTGCAGAGAAACAGAGGGAGATGTGAGCCTGGCACATTGGAAAAACCCAGCAGAGCCTAAGGAGTGAAAGCCTGTCCTGAGATGACCTAACACTGTGTTTGGGCACTTTATCCTGCACCAGATTGCTCAAGCCAGTGTAGTGGTTTACCTGCCACACTGATTTTCCTACTCTGAACCTATAAGGAATCCCTTCAGCTCCACCTTCCTTGCTACCCAGCAAGATGGGAAAAGAAATGAGCAGCCTGCACAGCTCTTCAGTAATTCAGTAAATATATGCAGTCAAACCTCATCCTGATTGCTGTGACTTCTCTTGCACTAAATCTGACCAACTGCACAAGGAGGTCCACTCAAGTCAGCTGTTACCTGCACTAATGTCACTATTCAAAATGAAAGGCCATTACTTGGCCTGCACTGAAGAAAAGGGTTGGCTTGTTTGCCCAATGGATGGTAAAGGAAATATTTAGATGCGATACATAACACTTATGAAAAACTTCTTTCTTAGGGAGTGAAACCACAGCAAAAGTCAAAAGGAGCCAAGTTACACTACTCTTTTGGACCGATCCCCTTACCACAGAAAGTCTCCCTGAATTTGGATGTCAGCTTTTCGATCACACCATAGGTCTCCACATAGAAGACGTGTTCATCCAGAGGCTCACTGGCCATTATCCTCAGGGACTGCATGTCCGCCCGGTCTACCCCAACCGCGTAGATCTCGATGCCGGCTGTCCGGGCACTTGCCGCCACATCTTGAACCTGGTCTTGTGGCCGTCCATCTGTCACAACAATGACCACCTTGGGGATGTTGAAGGTTGCTGGCCGGGTGCCCATTTCCTCAGTGAAGACTTCATCCATGGCAGTTTGGATGGCAAGGCCGGTCATTGTGCCAGCAGACAAGGGCTCAATGCGAGACACAGCCTCCTTCAGAGAGGCTTTGTCAAAGTAGGTCCGGAGGGGAAACTCCACCTTGACAGTGCTCGCGTAGTTCATGACCGCCACACGCGTTGTTCTTTCACCAACATCCAGGGTATCGATCATTTCTGACAAGAAGATTTTCACTTTCTCAAACTCTTCAGGTCGGACGCTACGGGAGCTGTCTACAATGAAGACGAGGTCTAGGGGCCGGTTCTTACAGGCAGTGTCTGTCAAGAAGGAAGGAAAATGCTTCAGTCATCTCCTGCACAGGACAGGAGCTCTCACCCAAGGGCACTGAGTTCTGTCATGGCAAACTACTCCTACCACATAATGTTGGTTGATTCTTTATGAAGAGGCTTCAAATGATAGTGAGCAACACATTAAGAGATTCTTAAATATTAATTCTGACAAGTAATAAATAACTGAACTTCTCTAAGCATTAATAGATAGGTGCACATTTGAGCCCTCAAAATGTCTGATTATCCTTGAAACAAAGTGTTGTGGTTTTCATGTAACAGCCAACACAGAAATGGAGCAATTATATATAAATGTACTTACTGTTTATTTTCATAAAGCCTGAATTCCAGTTTTTATAAGATAAAGAAATAAAATGGCAAAACATCTGAGTAGATCACACAGGGAACAAATCCTAATAATTTTTAGGATAGAAACAGTATAAACTGCTAATTAGGAATTATTTCTTGTTTGTAAATAACTATCCAAAATACACAACAGGAAAAAATAAGAGTCAACAGGAAAAAGACACAAATCATGCTGTAAAAAGGCTTCTTTCGAAATTTTTACTGGTTTAAGGCTTGTAGAGCAGAGAGAAAAGTGAAATTACTTATGAAGTAATTTTACATGTAAAAATGAACATTTACACACACATTTCCAAAATTCCTTGCTGCCATATAAATCTAGACAGAAGCAGAAAAGCCATAGCTCAGATCAGAGACAAGCATCACTTCTAGGAAGAGAAAAACCAATTAAGACAGTGACAGCAGGCAACCAAAATGCACCCTCCCGGTCCTGATACCATGTCCTGACACTGAAAGTACCATGTACTTCGTTTGTATCATCAAGGCTGGATTTGCAGCTGAAAAATGGACAACCCAAAACAAGAGTAGTTCTATAAAAGAGACATTCTGGCTCACCAGTGCATTAAATAGCAAAATATAAGGAGTCCATTTGAGTTCACACCTTGAGGGCTGTTTTGGGAACCTGACACACCTCTCCTGGCTACTATCAAGTTCACTTTTATTATTCCATTTCAGCTGAAATTTTAAAAAATCTTCACAAGTATCTTAAAGGTAGAGGTGAAAACAGCACTTTTTTTTTTTTAATTCAAGGCATTAGAGACCTTTTTTCTCTGATTCAAGTGAAAACAGAGGGAAAAAATGAACTTGCACAAATTCCCTCAGGAAGCACAGCAGCAGAGTTGATTTTGCCTTTGGATGGAGTAATAGATCTGACGAATCTAGGATCCCATCCAGGTATATTCTCTATAATTCTATATGCATCCTGTAACTCAATTTTGCCTTTGGGAAGCTGAGAAAACATGTTGAAATGTTAGTGCATGCACGCATAGCTTAAGACATGGGGAAAGAAAAAAAAAAAGACAAGCAATGTTTGTCCGGAAAAAAAGAAAGAAAAGAAAGAAAAAAGACCCAATGCAGAGTTTGTAGGTAGAAGAATTCTCTTTTTTAAAGAAGAAAAAAAAAGCTTTTCAGCAACCTGCTTCTTCCATGAGTCTGAAATGAAGATGTTTCGAGCAATGAGCACAGGCAGGCAAGAGCTACGCGGGGTTTGGGGCAGCAGCGAGCGGAGCGCGGAGCGGGCGGGCGGTGTTCCCCGGGAGCGGTACCTGCGNGAGCGCCCGCCCCATGGTGCCGCCGCCGGCCCCGCGCCCTCCGCGCCGCCTTTAAAGCTGCCGGGCCGGAGAAGGGGGACGGGACACCCAGGGGGCATCGGCCGCCCCCGCCGCCTCCTCCCCAGGGCGGGCCGGTGGCCCTCGCTCCCCCGCCCCGACGGGCGCTCAGCCTCCGGGAGAGGGAAGGGGATGAGGATTAGAGCTCCTCGTCGGGAACGTGCGGCAGAGCGAGGGCAGGGTTCAAACCTGAGCGCAGAGGGAGCTGAGACACCGTTCTTCCTTCACCAGAAGTGTTTGGTCCAGGCTAATTTTGCATTTCAGTTTCCAGGGCAGTATTTGCAAAGAACGGGAGAAAAAGCTCCCAGTGTGATCACCGAGGCACAAGGAACTGCCTGCTCTGTTGCCAAATCTGACCAAGGGCATTTTGTCTGGTTCCTGGCACTGGAACGCCTGCCAGCTCCAGCAGGAAGCTACTGTGAGCTTTAACTGAAAGCAGAGCTTAGGGCACAAAGGCACCCTGATCTCCAGCACGGTGCTTTAGAAGACACCTTTGCCAAATCTGTATCCTGTTGTGCTGCAGGATCATCTTCTCTCCCGTCACCTCCATCAGGGGAACAGGAAGCCCTGATTTAGAAGAGGAACCACCAACCCACCAGCTGTACAGTATCAGACAGGCACTGACTCACTTCAGCAAGTTCTACCACGAAGGCACAGTAGAAGAGGCCGTCACATTCCCAAGGGCTGCAAACGACAGCAGGGAAGAGGGACCACCACCCTTCAAGCAGGACAAAGCCACAGGACAGGGCTCCAGAGGAGTGTAAAGGCTTTTCTCACCCAGAAGAGGCTGCAGCTTTTTGAGCAGGAGCACATGCACACAGACTCCAGGCAAATTTCAGGTAGTGCCTGCTGCTGCCAAATACTGCTCACCCACTTGGTCAGCTACCCACTTGGACAGTCTCAATAGCCAGCCCTTGGCAGGAGCTCTTCATCCACTCATGGTCAGACACAAACACACATTCCCTTGCTACAGAGGGATCCAGAGCAGAGTGTGTTGGAATCCCTATTTGAGCAACACCCAACTGCCCATCAGCTTCAGCTGTGTTTCTTAGACCACATGAAACCACAGTGATGTTTCATATCCCGCTCTCTTCCACCCCTCCAAAGTCCCATTTAAGCAGTCTGCGGCAGCATCTAAAGATGCCCTGGATTTGGAGTCTCTCTGGGAGTCCAGATCCAAAGCACTTCCTCAGAATGGGGTAACAACACAGCTGCCACCAGCACTGGGCATGCCCTGGGTACCCCCTCAGGGTACCTGGGAGGGAGGGCACTGTCACAACAGTGCCAGAGAGTGTCCGAGACCAGTGCAGTTCAAAGTGCTCTCACAGGTGGCACCCGAGTTAACGAGGAATCTACTGCTGATAGCAGGCCCCTAACACAACACTTTTAAATGTGTACAGAGGTACATACTGAAAATATTGTAATAACCCCACAAACTATATGCTGTAACAGCTTTAATCCCTTTTTCCAGCATTTAACACCAGGTGCCTTTTCTCTTCCAAAGCAGAAAGATGATTTATTTCTTCAGACATACTAAATCACTAAATTATCTTGTACCTCTTTACACCTCTTGCTACAAAAGAGGAAGAGTAGAAAGTTGTGTGTAGCTTGGTTTTTTGGTTTAGGGTTTTTTGTTGATTTTAGAAGAACATCACTGAGGTTATGGCATATCTCCCAACGACTCTGGACACTTTCCAATGTAAATAATGCTGTAGTCCTACTGGGTGTCTGTCCTGCTCTTAATGCCTGAGCTGACCAGACATCAGATTTCCCTGAGGGCTCAAAGCCTCCAGTAAAATTCCCTTTTCCCAGCTCATGTATAAGTACCAGACCAAGTGGAAGACAACCAGGTACTTGAACTGCAAAGGCTTTATAAACACAGGCTTGTGTGTTACAGAGAATCCATGTTCTCCACCCACTCAAGGACTTCTGCTCAAGAATGGATCAACCACTAAATGTGTAACTAAGAATGCTGGACTATCTGCAGCACACTGAAACACTTAAAGAAAAAAGCCACCAAACAGACCAACCAACACTACTGGTAAACATTTTGTAAAAGATTTATTTAAGTATCATTTATCACAAAGAAGAAAATACATAGAAGATTAGAAGCATGCAACCATCTTCCACATTTCTATTTATTTTTCTTGCATTCCCAGCTCATTGTAATAGAACTCCTGTGCCACCCTCACCTGTTCCTCAAAAATACTGTTTCAAGACATAGGATAACCAAAAAAACCACAATAAAAGGTAAGATAACATATGAGAAAAGTGCAAAGTAAAAAAGTCACGTATATACCACATTCAAACCCTTCCCTTCCAAAAAATGGATAAAGGCAAACTGTCATTTTGCTGCATGATCAGATTGTCTTTATGAACTACTTACAAAAAATTAATATAAATTAAGGGCACAATCCTGCAGACACTTGTAATTGTAGCTAACTTCAATGCGAGTGGCTCAATTGGTATTATTAAAAGCCACAAGTTAGTCACATGCATAAGTTCTTGCAGGTGTAAGGCCCTAAGGCAATAAAATGTTTAAGAGCATTAGGGAGAACAAAAATTAAAGCAAACAAAATCACTCTCAGATGCGTTTTGCTTAGTAAGTTTATATCAAACATATTTTAAACAGAACAGTTTGCTCCTAAAGCCCTGGATATTTCTATTACTTAAGCAGTTTTGCAAGATTAAAAGACAAAACCCCCAGGAAGCTGGTACAGATGTTAATGAACATAGAAATTGCTTCAGGCAGGTATGTAGGGAGGTGGAGGTTCCTTCTCAGGCATCTTCACTGCCATTTCATAGGTTGGCAGAACATACTAAGGAGAAGACATTTTGAAGTGATTAATGCAGAAGACTTCAAATGAAGAAGAAAAAAAAAACAGAACAAAAGTATACATGCCCCATCAGCAACTTAATCCTCTGTTGCAGGCAAAGTTATTTTAAGAACTTACTGCTGTTCCTAGTAAGCAAATGAGGAAGTGAAAGAAGGTGCACGAGCAGTTTACTGCTCTGCTGAGCCTAACCCTGGGTCATTCACTCCACACACTGCTGCATCTTGACTTTGCACAGCAGCAGGGAAGGTTTGGACTGGTGCAATCAAAGTTTCCCTATACTACAAGAAAAACATTCAAAAGACTTCTCTCTAAAGACCCTCCTTTTAGGCACTGTCAGAATTTAGCTAAGAAATAACCCACCACAAAATTAGCTGCTTTAAATTTTTTTTATCTTTCCAGTCTTTCTTTAGAAAGCTGGACGAGGCTTGGAAATATATATGGATGTGGTGATTTTCCATTTCAAAATTAATGATACAGGTTCCTTTTATCTCAAAAAGAGGTTTTACCTGTGGAGGAGCTTCAAAAGCAGGATACACAGCAATCTCTGGCAAATTTCTGTTGCTGATGTATTTATAGCAGTTCCATACACAGTTAATTAGATATGCCTGAAAGAAGAGATATTTCTTTTTAAACACCTCATATGCATTGGCTGATTCAGAAATTAGATGCTGGATTACATTCCTATAATAAAAAGAAGCATAAATCAACTTCGGCAATACATATCTGAGGCATGGTTTCTATTTCACAGACCTGGCCACATACTTATCTTGCTCTCCATTTAGCTTTGCTGTCACAATGACTCAGAGGATGCACTGCGCAGGTTTTAGCAAAAGAATTCACAGATCCATTCAACTAATCTCTCTGTCTGCCTCAGCAGTGCTAATCAAATTAATCCCCAACTGGCTTATGCTTCTGTGGATCTCAGTCCAAACCTGCCAGGAGGAGGAGGAGGAGGAGGAGAGGCCAGCAGTACAATCCCATTCATCCCTCAGTTAGCATTATTTCTCCAGCTAACTGCCAGTATGAAGGAGAGGGCTCAAACACACAACTGAGGCAGCAGGGAAATGGTAGAGCAAAGAACCTTGAACTTCAAGTCAACACTGACTGCTGCAGAAAGAAACACTATCACAATATGATGAGGATTAGGGGTTTTTTTATTATTAATTTGTGTAACATTAATGTCTCCAAATCTCTCACTAACACAGTTAGCACTCTCTTGTACAAAAGGCACCAAATTTCCCAGTCAATACACAAGTATTACCTATCTACTGTATTAGGCTTCCACTCCCCCCAGTTAAACATCCTTCTTGGATAAATCAGTAAAATTATTTTTCATCATTTCATTTTTTCTTAAATGCAGTCTGAATGCAATAAAGGAATAGCATCATGGCCAACGTATATTATCAATTCATTTCTCTAATATGCTTTGTCTACACAAGAGTTTTCATAATTCAAATGAATGCCCCTGTATTTAGATCTTCAGAAAGAAAATAACTGGTAATATCACCCTTCAGTAGGGAGGAAGATGCAGCTCTGAATTAACCTATGCATTTCCTCATTCCATCATCTTCCTTCCAAAACTTGCATCCTGGTTTGTTAGGCACAGTGAGAGATTTTAAACATTTTGTTTAGAAACTTGTATGCATTAACTCAATATTCTTTCACTACAAGCTTAATTACAAATATTAAAATTATCTCCACATAAATAGAGATGGTATGAAGTGTTTTGCATTCCTCCTTTCTACTCAGGAAGGGCAGAGCTCCATAAGCACGCCCCACTGCACACACAGGTTAGCTGAAGATATCAGTACATAACATATTAGACTTAAGTCATACCAGAACTGAACAGCCTAACAATTGTGCTCAAAGAAGTTCTCACCTCAAGAAGGCAGCTGGGTTCTGAATTCAGCATTGAGAATTAACTCCAATTGACAGCATCTTAATAAATATTAACTCTTGCAACAGACACATGACTAAGTTTTAACTTACCTTTAAAATGATAAATAAAACAAAGAACACCAGAACAATGAACAAGAGACAGCTGGAGTCCAAAGAAAGGAGATCTTCTTTGTAAGGGAAATCCGGCTAGTGAAAAGAAACAGGGGGGAAGGGAGAGAAAGGGAGGACATAAGAATGAACACTGCACAGTTAAATATGATAGAAAAAATCCAAACTCCACACCAAATAAAACAAACCCTTGCCTAGACTATTCCCTCGAAACAAAAAGTTCCGTTTCTAACAAGTTTCCTCTTTATCCTCCCACAAAGCACAGTATTTATCCTGTCTCTGTCCACCAAGAACAGATTACTACAGTACAGTCTGTGCCCCTAGTCACTTCATCAGTCTCATGCCAATACAGATAGCCACAAGACTCCTTTTCACAGCTGCAGCACTGTATTTGTACTTATGGTCCTCTACAACTCTTTAATGACTTACTGTTAATTACATCCTGTCAGTCCAACCTGTAACATACAGGTGTGCACCATAAGAAGTCACCTCCAAACTTGGAAGAGCCGAAACAGAGCTGCTGCAAACCTCAGTCTCTTTTCCTTCCCTGACCACAGTAACAAAGCCTCTCTCAAACACCAATCTAACATTTAATCTGTGTTAAAAAGGACTTGCTTTTAAGTATCTGCTTAAACAGACCAAAACACCAGCCAGAGAGAGCTTGTGGTCCCTGCTGACTGACTCTATCTATTGACTCTTCCTGCAGTTAAAACACAGGCAAGTGTTAGTGATAACTCCACTGCAGTTTCCTTAGAAAATGTTGTTTCAACTTGGGAAGAGACACATAGAATGTAAAAAGGAAACCTTGGAATCTCAGATTCCATGTGTAATGCTGTGGGAATCCTTACCTACACTTCTACAGTCCTTACCTACACTTCTCTTCCCCTTCCCTACCAAATAAGGATCAACACACTTTTAATCTGCAGTAGCAAATTTGCCACTGAGCCCCATTGCTTAATGGGCTACAAACATGCTTTCCAGTCCAGTTGTAGCCAACACAGTTTAAACCAGTAGTTCCCATCACAATTCTTTCCTTACTGTCCCTGGTTTTCCTTTTAGGGAGCAATGACACATTTGACTCTTTCACCTTTGTAAGCTACCATTCCCATAACCACCTATGGCTGCTGCAGGCTGAATTCCTTTTTCTTATGCACAGGAAGGGAACTGTAGCTCTGTCACTGATCCAATCAAAACAAACTTTAATTTCAAATGTAAAATATCATCTTAAGCTGAATACTTACCAACTGATCCAGGTAATCCTTGATTCTGGGCAAGTAGGTTAGAGAGCTGATGGCAACCAGACAACTGAGCACAAAGTCAAAGAGTTGGTAACAGAAAAATGGGATCAGCCAGCCTACACGATGCTAAGAAGAAACAAAAAAAGGAGGAGTCTGTAAATTATTTAGTTAAAAAAATCAAGTAGCAACTTTAAAACCATGGATTATAAATATACTTACAGCAATGGCGCCATACACCATCATTGCACTGATTGTGAACATGAGGAGGGAGATAGCAAACAGAACACAGGCATTTTCTGCATTGAAAGAAAAACAGTAAGAATCAGTCATTTCCTGGAGCTGTCACACTGCGTCTGACAGGTGCCCAAGCTTTGTCCATTACTGTCATCTGTTCTCAACTGATTCATCTGTGCCAACTACCAGCAGCAGAATAGAGCAGCTCAGATCCTCCCTAACAAAAAAAAAAAAATCTGGTTCAATAAAACCTACAACTATTTGGAAAAACCTTCTGCCTGAATCAAAAGCCTGACTAAAACCCGGAAGCACCAATTAGAAGCTTGACATAGTTTGACAGTAATACACCATAATGATGCTGATTTGCAATATGTGTCAGTGCTAAAAGCATGTGAGTGATTAACTTTACAACTGGACAGAATCTTAAGTGAAGCTAACACAGTATCAACTTTTACACTTGAAAATGGTTTGGTTATGTAATTTGGTCATTGGCAGTGGGAGCAGCACTGCTCCTTCAGTAACACTAAGGAAACAGGAAATCACTGTGTGGAAGGTAACCCACTATTTACAAGAAAAGGCAGCTGAACAGAAACCAATTTGTAGCAAAATCCAGGACACTCATGGAAACTACATGATAAAGGTTCTCCTTGTGCATCACAGTTACTGATGACAGAAGTACAGCTGCTTTCCATGAGTTAGATTATACATGTTCTTTTTTAAACACAAAGACACCAGCTTGAGAGTCTATAGATGTGGTAAATTAATGGTTTTTAGCAATATTCAAGCCAAAATTTTGTGGCTTCCCTGCTTGAAAAAGAGATGTTTTGAAAACCCTTTCTACTCTGCAATTAATTTGAAAAGACACACTGTGGAAGCACTTACATATCAAATTCAGTCCAAGGTAATAATATCTACATACACAAATGGCATCAAGAAAGAGCTCCCCCATGTCTGAATTGCAATGTGTTGATCAGACCAAAGTCTCAGCAATCACCTGTAAGTGTGGTTGTCTTCTGAGGATTTATTACTCACAATATCCACAAGCACAATAAAACCTGTAATATTCTTTCATGCACACAAAATCCTCTAGCCCAGATCCCAAAATAAGGAATAAGAAATTTTAAGTCAAAAGCATGTGACAGAGATTTTACCCTAAAGAGTGAAGAAAGCACCTTCAGCTTCACCTTCAGAATGTTACGCTCATATAAGCTCAAGACTACCAAGTACACCAACAGTCATTACAGATCATAGGGCATTTTACAGACACCTGCTGTGATTTTACTTAATATCTTAGCTTTATGAAGAATTTGGTCCTTGCTCCCACTCTTATTTCATTACTAATAAATGTGAGTTACAGTCACAGGTCAGAACTGACAGATCCTCAACTCAGGTCATGAACAATTAATCCAAAATGCTCAAAACCCAGTTTTGTGCTGTACTATTTATCTTCGCTAAATCTGACCCTCCCTAAATTTTCATGTAATACAACAGACTGAGAGATTGGAAGTGCCACACTACACATTTCTGCACTTTTAAAACCAAGAGAAGCAAAGCATATGCACAAGTTTACAGATACAATAGTTAAAAAGCTTGATGCCAATTACACCTGTACACATCATACACAGTAACAGAGTGAAAAGTAGGCTTAATTCTGCTCATGGTGCTTTCTCTTTCATTTATTCTGCAGGTGAAACTTAGAGAAACACTTTGGTTCCACTCAAGTATTTGGCATCCCAATTCTTCCACTTTTCTTAGAAAGATATAATGGTTTTCTTCTTAGTAAATTCATACACAGTAGCGCTAAGCTCTTTCCTGATCTATGAAGATCACCAAAAAATTCTGAAAAAAATCTTTAAACTTGTTTTCTGCTGCTTGTTTTACTGAGACAGCAAAGATAGTTAATGTTTATGGAGAAAGTGAATCAGCGATGTCCCACACACACTTCAACACTCAAAGCATTAGAAGGCCAAGAAATCTCATCGCCTAAGATGCTTAGGCATAATATGAAGTTAAAATAATAGTCCATAAAGTTTCTTTTTTTTCTTGTAAAAGAATTGAGTCCCAGTATAATTAAAGAGAAATTCAAAAAACAAGACAAGCATATTTAAAAGGTGTATGCACATATTACACCCTAGTGTAAGGCAAATCCATGACACTGCATCCTTTATATTCCAATCAGCCAGCAGAGTTCTAGACCTACCAGCCATTCTCTCGGAAGCATAGTAATTTCCAATGACTTCATACTGGATATCAACAGTTGGCACCATATTTGGATGAGTCACTTCTACTGTCAACAAGATGCCCATCAGCAAGTTCACCACCTGAGAGAGATCATAGTTACCTCAAGGTTAATTACATTGCAACAGCTAAGATCTTTTTAATGACCACTAACAATCCTTTATTTCAGTTAAAAATAAACTCTTCCCTTTGCCTGTATGTGGAAGAAAAAAGAAAAGAGCCCAACTCACAGTTAAATTTCAAGTTGATTTAGTTAAACTACTACCAAAACAATCCAAAGAGCACACAGCACTTGCCAGGTTCAATGAATCACAACTAAATAATTTTGCAAATTGAGGAGATGGTAAGGTTCCTAGAGATTCAAATTACATAATTAAGCTGATGCTGCTTGATGAATGTACAGATTTGTCTACTGGAAAAATGGAAACAATTAAAAAAGGTCAGGAAGGTAAAGGTACAGAATGAGGAACATTTGGAAAGAATTTCTACTTTCTACAACAAATTGAGTTCATTTAACACACAAATAAAGTACTGTGTTTCTGCCATGTTGCAGCTTTAATAAGGCTAGAGAGAACATCTCCCTCTACTTCCCAGATAATTTATTAAAACCTCATCAGTCCTTATCAGAAAGGTCTACACAACCACCAGGGAAGTTAAGAAGTTTCACACAAAGATCAACTCTCAAAATGTGTACACATTCAGCACACGCTGTGTGCTCACCAGCCCTTCTCCTCCCTCACGCTGCTACTTAAGACTCCTTCTGTTGCCCCATTTTGGTACACACCAGAAATGTCTTCAGTAAGAGCTCAAAGAATCAAAAGTAGCTTAAGCCTCTGTAAAATTGCCTTGACAGCATTTATAATGTATTCAAGATTTACAGGGACATAATTTCTGTTACTAATATCTGGACACACATGCCAAAGGTTGCATAACACAAAAAAGTCATGATGGTATTTTCAAGCTGCAGACGTTTTCCAATCAATATTCAGTACTGTCACCACCACCAGCAGGATCCCCTCCAATTAGTCTCAAAAGGAAAAAAACCCCAACCAGTTTGCAGTTTCTCAAAACTTAAGAATATTTGCCAGGTATTTTTTCTTCTACTGGCCTAGATCCAGGGGTCAATAATGGTGGCAAGTCTATGTACAATTACTGAAGATTGCAGTAAGAAAAAAGAACCATTTTGAATCTTTCGAAAATTTTGAGACTCACAGTTCCTATAACTTTATTCCCCATCACTGTTTTTATTGCTTTTTTCTTCTTTTTCTTTTCTTCCCAGGGGTTTAGAGACATGTGGTGATAAGCTTGCTTGCACTATCTGCTAAAAAGAACCCTTTAGTGGAATCAGATTTGGTCACTTTGTAGAAATGCAATTATCTCATGTATTACAAAAACTTGCTAGTATTTCCAGCTATTTTAAGCCACTTGTATTTTTATAAGGCATTTTATGCCTTGGAATATAAAACATAGTTTCCAAAACAGCTCCGGCAGTGAAGAATTCTGTTCAACCACCAATACCTTTAGCCTTGAATCGCATGTATTTTCACTCTCACAAGACACTTCCTACAGGGCAAACTGTCACGTTGCTCATCTGCCTCTTGTCTTTAAATCTTATTTTGCTTCACCACTGGTCACATGTATAGAACACTATCATCTCCCATCTGGTTCATCCTTCTGTACTCTGGCCTTCTGCTCTCAATGCATTTTCAACCCTTCTATTTCCTCCTCTCTGAAAATGAACTGGGGGTATTGGAAAATACCTTTCTGCACTGTACTTGTTTCAAAAAGCCCATGTCAAGTTTCAGGTCTCTGGCACTTGGAACAGTGATCTCTACTTTACAAAGCACGAAAGGACATGTTCAATTACAGCTAAATCATTATTTTTACACACATGACTATTGTTTACAGTCATGAGTTTGACTGCCAAAACAGGGTATCTGCCTCAAGATAAAGAGCAGGCAGCACCTGAATTACTGTAAAAGTACTGAAGAACTTGAATGCCTCGGAATTTTGAGACTGTAATTCCCTATTAGTCAATTTTTTAAATTTTCATCCTATCTGTGGTCCTAATTCAGCATACCAAAGTTCTTAGTAATTTCACTAGTTACTGAGTGCAGTTCCAAGTATTTAAGGTTTATTTTCTCAACCTGAAATGGTATGCAAGTAAAACAGAAAATAAAGAGTCATTCAAAATCCAATCTATTAGAATCAATGAGACTGAATAAAAATAGCAACAAACCAAAACAAATCTAAACAAAAACAAACA
This sequence comes from Aleadryas rufinucha, assembly GCA_013397815.1. Taxonomy (NCBI): domain Eukaryota; kingdom Metazoa; phylum Chordata; class Aves; order Passeriformes; genus Aleadryas; species Aleadryas rufinucha. Next base: position 67,008 of record VZTH01017527.1, on the reverse strand, counting down.
ACCCCAAATCTCTGCCAAATAACACCTCAGGGTTTCCAGTACTCCATTACTGCTGTTTACAAATCCATCAAAACACTGAGCAATTAATCACATTTAACATATGGATTTTAATTAAGAGCTACAGAGCCAGAGTCTCTATTTTAACTACTTCCATTCTTTCTCAGAAGCTTGATAACAGCAAGACCACAAGGCTCATTTCAAAATAATCAACGTAACAGGCAGCAAGAATATGGTTCAGACCACAAAACATCGTTAGAGCTTTTAAGTACATATTCACTGCAAATCAAATGCATGTTCACAAATGTCTACATGGAGAAGTCAGAAAAAACATAACTCATGTATGCCTCAGTGTAATATGAGGAGTAAATCCATAACCATCTCCCCCTCAAAAAAACAAACCCAAAAAATCCCCAAACCTGATAAGACAGCACTCAGTGGATACTGCAGCACTCTAAGGTAACACCTTGGAATTCCCAAGAAGCCTCATCCTGGTCTTTTTTTGCTAGGAAATCAAAAATAGTAACAAAAAAATCCCTGCAAATAGCATGTTCAAATTCTTATTCAAAAAATTATTCCGTTAAGATGAAAATACCTTTAATTTAGTTTTGTAGTAGTTTAAGGAGTATTTTACATTTTTATATTTGGGATAGCTAATTTTAACAGTTTGGTGTAGCTTGTATCAAAATTCAAATAGCTGAAATTTCAAATTCTCAAGTAGAAAGTCAGCATTTATTACACACAGGTAACAGAAATATTAGTTCCTCATATGACTAGAACTCAAAAGACTGTGGAACTATTAACAAGCATTAGCTTTTTAATTAGTGAGTTTTATCTCCACGGTATACACTTAATGCCTCATCATGTAAATTTTTCATCTCTCTGGAGGCCTGAACATGAAGTCTGGTTTTCCCCAAGCACTCTGAGTGACTTGGGCAAAATCAAGAATTCCTACTTATAATTTGCTTATATCCTTTTATGAGGGGAAGGAGGGAAATTGCCTTGCACTACTACACTCATTTTCCTTTCACTTTTCCAGTATTTTTTCCCTAGACATGTTCCCAAAGGAAAAAAAAAAAACAAAACAAAACGAACAAGACAGAGATTCTGATTTGGTTTGGTTTATTATTATAAGAACTGAAAAAGAGTAATTTTAAATAGGGTACTTCAGAGCTTCTAGCACTAGCAGTGTTAGATTTAGAACACTTATACTGGCTCATTTCTGTCGATCTTGTTCAGTGAACAAACGATTCCAGAGGTCCTCCTAACGCTCCCGTTAACCAGCAGCAACTGCATCACTGACTCCAGTGCTGGAGTTTGCTGCCAGAATGCACCAGCCCCTCCCTCCAAAACAATGCTATTGGCTTTTAGACTGCTTATTGAACTCTGATCCCATTTTTGCAAGTGCAGNATCAAAATTCAAATAGCTGAAATTTCAAATTCTCAAGTAGAAAGTCAGCATTTATTACACACAGGTAACAGAAATATTAGTTCCTCATATGACTAGAACTCAAAAGACTGTGGAACTATTAACAAGCATTAGCTTTTTAATTAGTGAGTTTTATCTCCACGGTATACACTTAATGCCTCATCATGTAAATTTTTCATCTCTCTGGAGGCCTGAACATGAAGTCTGGTTTTCCCCAAGCACTCTGAGTGACTTGGGCAAAATCAAGAATTCCTACTTATAATTTGCTTATATCCTTTTATGAGGGGAAGGAGGGAAATTGCCTTGCACTACTACACTCATTTTCCTTTCACTTTTCCAGTATTTTTTCCCTAGACGTGTTCCCAAAAAAAAAAAAAAAAAAACCAAAACAAAACAAAACGAACAAGACAGAGATTCTGATTTGGTTTGGTTTATTATTATAAGAACTGAAAAAGAGTAATTTTAAATAGGGTACTTCAGAGCTTCTAGCACTAGCAGTGTTAGATTTAGAACACTTATACTGGCTCATTTCTGTCGATCTTGTTCAGTGAACAAACGATTCCAGAGGTCCTCCTAACGCTCCCGTTAACCAGCAGCAACTGCATCACTGACTCCAGTGCTGGAGTTTGCTGCCAGAATGCACCAGCCCCTCCCTCCAAAACAATGCTATTGGCTTTTAGACTGCTTATTGAACTCTGATCCCATTTTTGCAAGTGCAGTGTTCGTGCTTCCGGTTTCTGGAAAGCACAGTGCTCAATACGAAAGTTTATAGGAAGAAACAAACTTCAAACCAACACGGCTGCAGTTATGGAGAAGGAACAGGAGGTTTCTTTTTCCTTCCTACACAGAACAGCAGTGGGTGTTACCCAGCTAACCAAGCTTTATCAGTCCTGGAACTCAAGTACAATTCTGCCAGAAGTGTTCTTGTCTTTTGGTAAATACACTTTTATTTATTGATCACAAACAACAGCAGCACACAGACAGAATCGTGCTTAAGACACACTTTGATCACACAGCATCAGCAGCAGACATTTTAGAAGACAGTTCTCCTTCTCTCTGGACTCACAAAAGCACACAACAAAGACAGTGATAAAATTGTTTTAGTGAGGAGAAAAGTTAATTACATGCACGATTTAAGAGTATACAAATAAGCAAGGAATAGGAAAATGCCTAAAAAAATGGTTACATAACATATATTAAGTAGACAGAAGTCTTATCTTATTAAAACATCTGGAGTAGATTGCTATGGGACTCCATTTTAAGTTTGACAGCAAATTCCTTCAGGACTGCACTGCATGAGAACACAGTTTATGCAGTAAATAGCAAGATTTTCAGTAACACAAAGCTATTCTTGAACTAAACATTCTCCCCCTCCAAAAAGCTATATCCTTCAAAAAAACCAACAAAACCAACACACACAAAATACAAACAAAAAACCCCACCAAACTCATACAGCAAAAAACACCATCCTCCACAGAAAGTTATTACTATTTGTCCTACTGTAACTTACAAGCAAAGATTATTTAATTGATTTAGAAATACTTCTCATAAGAATCTGAAAGACTAAGTGAGAGCTATACTTAAATTGTGCATTAACATGTCTAAACAACCTGACGTATTCTGGGCCTTTTTTTTTTTTTTTGAAATTTGGCAGCAGACAAATAGATTTAACTTTCACTGTCCAAACTGGTTTTTACCTTTAAAAAAAAGTATAATTTATAGTTGAATTCTGATTTAAAGCACTAGGCAAGACCACCTAAAGTTTGTGTTATAACCTTATTTCAGCTCAAACAGCCAACAGTTGCCAGACTTAAAAGTTCTCACCCCTTCCCAGGTGACAGCTGAGAACTGGATAAAAGTATTCAGTGCGCAGTTTCACAAAGTTTTCGGTACACTTGATATACAGGGAGTTTTTAACAAAAACCCGCACCTATGAAGCACTTTGCATGTCCCCTGCTACCTTGAACTCAACCCTACTTTTCCGTCTAGCAAACCGAGTCGCTGCGGTCACACGAGATCAAAGCCGCACTCCGCCCATGAAGCAGCAGCCTCACGGGAGCCCGGCGCAGCTTCCACCCTCCCCAGCACCCATTCAGAAAGAAGAAAGAGGTGCCGCATTCCGGCAACAAGAGGAAACATAAGCACAGCAAGGGAGGTAGAAGCTGGAAGTGCTACCAGGTCTGCGGCCACGGAAGCATCTCCGTGTCCTCCGCCCCCAGCAAGTTCCTGGGTTTACAGACACTCCCGCAAACAGGAATTGCAGCGCAGAAGGCAGCGAGGTGCTTTTGTTCCGTAACAAGGATTACTGTTCCCCTTACTGTTAAAGATTTGTGCTTTTACTTGAGGTACCAGAAGCATATTCTTGAACTCCGTCCATCAGCACAGGGTGGTTTGCAGGTTTCCAAAAGAAGTTTGATTCTCAATACTACAATGGACCTTTTTTCCATTTTAAATGAACTAATAGCAGAACTTCATCAGCACCAAGAACATTTGGCCAATTTCTTTTTGAAAAAGAAGTACCTTTTCCCTAAAGTTCTGTTACATTTCCAACCCACTACCTTGCCTTTACCTCAGGTCCTCTCTCTCCAGCCACTTTGTTTGCCTGTACATTTTTTTTGCCAATTGAGCGACCAAGACGCATAAAGGATCTCCCCATACTTGCTGAAAATAAACCATAAACTCTCCAAAGTCAAATTCCCATGCCTCTAAAGGCAGTTTCTGTGCATGGCTGTTTCAAATCAACACAAAAATTCAACATTCTTTGTTTCTTACAAGCTGGAGAAAGGCAAAGGAGAATAAAGGCTTTGATTACAGCTTCTGGAGAACAGAAAAGCTATGATGCAACTTTTGTAAACTAACCTTTCATTTTTACTGCCCAGGAGGGGAAGGGAAGATGAGGAAATTACTTCAAAAAAGGGGAGTTCAGGTCCCCTTTAAGGGAACCAAGGGAAGTTAGGGCTCCAGGCCTTTAACTTGCTGGTATTGTTTTCACATTTCTATTTCACCCTAGTTCAGAACTTTATCTCTAATATTTAATCTTCACTACCACAGTTCTTTTTCGGACAGAAAGCACTCACCAGTCAGAAAAAAGAGGCGTTTTGGGAGCCAAATTTGTTTCCATTGTTCCTCAATCACTGTGTTGAGAACAGAGTATGGAAGAACCAGGAACTTCCCCTGCCACAAAGCTCTTGCCCATTTGGAGACGCTTATCTTCCTCTCAGAGGTTACACACCACTCACGGGTACCACATCTTATTCTCCTATAATACACCCCCAATTCCCGTCTCGCCCAACTCTCCTCCCTTACCAAGAACACGCTCAGTACTGTATAAAAGTTTCAATCCCTCCAAACCAAGAAAGGGAAGAGTAATATAATCCCTCTAAGACGCAGATTAAAACACTCTAAACTTTCTCTTCACTTTCTTTTTCCAACCACAGGAAGGGAGGCTGCCGAGGAACTGCAGGGCTTGGTTAGCCCAAAGGAGACCCCGGGAAAGAAGAGGGACCCGAGCCCCACCGGGTGACCCCAGGAAATCCCTTCGTGCAGCTTCTCCCAACTACCTGAGAAAAGGGAAAACCTTCCCGGGCCAAGGGGGCGGGACCCCGCAGCCCCTCGGGAAAGGGAACAACTCCCCGGGCGAGGGGAGCGGGACGCCCGCGGTCCCTCATGAGCGGCCGCGCGGGCGCTGCTCCCCCGCCCNCCGCCGCCCCCCCCCCCCACCGAACCCCCGCGCACGCGCGCTGAGCACGGCCCCCACCGCCGCCCCTTCAGCCGCTGGCCGCCCCCGCCTCTCACCATGTACCAGGTGCCCAGGATGATGGTGCCGGTGCGCACATGGCAGCAGCCGCAGCACCGGGTGCTGTAGAAGCGGTCACGACTCCGCTTGAACGTCATGGCGGCAGCACACAAACCCTACCGCCAGACCCACCACCCGCCCTCTCCAGGCAGTTCCCGACACCGAGAGCCGTAAAACCCCCGGCGCTCACGTCACCGCCGCGCTGACCAATCAACCGCCGAGAGAATGTCGCGGGGTGGGCCTGTGTTGCCGCGGCTACAGATGATTGACAGCATCACCGTCCAATCACAACGGCCCTGGGACGGCCGCCCCGCGTTCACCTGCGGCGGCGGGGGCCGCACCTGAGGCTGAGGCGGGGGGGGGGGGCCCCCCCCCCCGGTGGGGGTTG